>JZKD02S1911842.1:47612-73824 GCA_000966675.3 Picea glauca
TACATGGATGATAGTGGCTTCAGTAAGATGTAACAGGGTTCAAATGGCTAACAATATACTGTCAGTTGTCATGATTGTGTTACAGTTGATCTTGATGAGACAGGTGCACATGACATAGTTCAGAGATAGAGGACAAGCGGGGTGGCCTATCCCGAGCTTGTTGACTAGTTAGTAACCTTTTGGGGACCAAAAGGTCTTTTAGTGGGGAGGTGTGATCCAGAATCGGATCCAGAAGCCTGACAGGGCTTAACAAGGCTCAAAAATGAAAGTGCTCGGAATCCGATGAAAACAATGTCATTGGGTCTGTCTCGTCTTCCTGATTCTGGCCATATATTTACTTCATCAAACGGGCTTCGTATGCGAAAGATATCGTGTTCTTTCCGAAAACCCAAATAGGCAAAAAAAAGGGGATGATTGTACAGTCCATACAGTGCCACGTGGCAGACTGATTGTACAGGTCGTGCGGCCGTATAGCTGACGTGGTAGTTTCTGGTGACGACACGTGGCAGGTGATGGAGCATGACAGGTACAGTTGGACCAATCTCTGGGTGACACGTGTCACCACTGTAAGGGTGACACGTGGCACGGGATGACGTCAGCAGGTGACTGGGCAGGTACGGTGGTAGGGTACGTGGTAGACACGTGGAGCATCTGGCATTTGACACGTGGTATTCTACTATTGATTGTTGAGGTGCCACGTGGCCCAATCATGGGCTGCCACGTGGCACCCTGTGGTTGGTTTGTGGTTTATGTAAAATTATATGGTTTCACCGGGGTTGAACCCCCGACCTCTCCTCCGAGTTGTGGACTGGCAGGACCGAGCTAACCACCTGCCCTAGGGGTATTTCTTATTATATAAGTAGCAAAGTATATATTTGAATTTAATCAAAGAAACGATCGGGGGCGGAAAGGGATGGGGCTTAGACCCAGCCCACGGTTCAACAAACATTACCACATGACCACAACCACGGGGGGCTTACCATATGCACGGGACTGTTGTGGATAGCAACTAGCCGCAGGTCGCGGTGAATCACATATGACCCAGACCTATCCATAAAATAAGGCGCGGGGGGTTATGACTATTAGCCCGTGGACCTATGCCAACGCGCCACAGAACCGGGAGCCAGCGCAAGAATGGGCCAGCGCTTAGCCTTTAAGCTAGCGCTTGGCCAAATATATAGCCCATATGACCGAGAACAAGGTGGCGCGCGCCGGACAAAGGGGGCTTATCCCCTAATTTTTTTCAAAAGTGGGTTTTTCCCAATGTTTTGGGATTTTATTTGATTTCAATGCCTGTTATTAATGGATTTTGATCATTTTTGGGAGATATTGGGCATTTTGGGAGCCCAAATTTTGGGAGGAAGTTGGGGATGGATAACCAACTTCAAATCTATAAAAACCAGACCTGTTTGAGGCCATGGAGGACAATCAGAGTAGAGTTATGTTGAAGGGAAGCCAAGCCAAAGTCATTTTTATGCAGGGAAGCTATTGAGGACCAGACGCTTGTGGGCCATTTATGGGAGCTCTAGACGTCCGTTTTGCGTGTCGTTTTCTTTGCAGGGTTCTTGAGATCTGGAAGAACATGACCAGATCAATCTTGTAGCCAATTGGCACTGTTGCGATGTACTTTTGAGCTTTTGAACAGAAATAAAGAAGCCTCCCCCACAGAGACAGAGGCCCGATACGTAGGCAACGTTGTGTCGAACTCCGTTATCAATTCGCCTATTATGGTTTTGTTGTTTATTATTTCATTTCAAATCTGCATATGTGTATATGGTTGTCATAAT
Organism: Picea glauca; assembly: GCA_000966675.3. Taxonomy (NCBI): domain Eukaryota; kingdom Viridiplantae; phylum Streptophyta; class Pinopsida; order Pinales; family Pinaceae; genus Picea; species Picea glauca. Next base: position 49,400 of record JZKD02S1911842.1, read on the forward strand.
TCCTCTCTTTTCCTCATTCTTTCATTAAGTTTCTCAAATGGTTCATTAACACATGCAAAATTAAAACTCAACCATAGTCATTAAAAGATCCTACAGATCAAATGGGTATCCAAATATGATATCATACGTGAAAACAAAGAAATTTGATTTTCAATCCATAATCCCACTTCATTAAAACTTGGGCCTAGAACGTGACCCGAAGTTGAGAAAAATCGGCCCAAGAACTACACGTCTTCGTACGCAATCAAGAATGTAGTGTACAATTCTCAAATGGGTATCCAAATATGATTTCATACGTGGAAACAAAGAACTTTACTTTTCAACCCATAATCCCACTTCCTCCAAACTTGGGCCTAGAACGTGACCCGAAGTTGAGAAAAAGCGGCCAAAGAACTACACGTCTTCACCTGCAATCAAGACTATACTGTACAACTCTCAAATGGGTATATAAATATGATTTCACACGTCGAAACGAAGAACTTTTCTTTTCAACCCATTATCCCACTTCGTTCAAACTGGGGCCTAGAACGCGACACGAAGTTGAGAAAAAACGGCCAAGGAACTACAACTCTTCATCCGCAATCAAAACTGTAGTATACAACTCTCAGATGGGTATCCAACTATGATTTCATACGTGGAAATGAAGAGCTTTTCTTTTCAACCCATAATCCCACTTCGTTCAAACTTGGGCCTAAAACGTGACACGAAGTTGAGAAAAAGCAGTCCAAGAACTGCATGTCTTCGCCTGTAATCAAGACTGTGGTGTACAACTCTCAAATGGGTATCCAAATATGATTTCATACGTGGAAACGAAGAACTTTGCTTTTCAATCCATAATCCCACTTCATTCAAACTTGGGCCTAGAACATGACCTGAAGTTGAGAAAAATCTACCCAAGAACTACACGTCTTCGCCCGCAATCAAAATTATAGTGTACAATTCTCAAATGGGTATCCAAATATAATTTCATATGTGGAAACAAAGAACTTTTCTTTTCAAACCATAATCCCACTTCGTTCAAACTTGGGCCTAAAACGTGAACCGAAGTTGAGAAAAAGCGGCCTAAGAACTACACATCTTCGCCCGCAATCAAGACTATAGTGTACAAGTCTCAAATGGGTATCCAAAAATGATTTCATATGTGGAAACAGAGAGCTTTTCTTTTCAGCCCATAATCCGACTTTGTTCAAACCTGGGCCTAGAACGTGACCCGAAGTTGAGACAAAATGGACCAAGAACTACACATCTTCGTCCGTAATCGAGACTGTCGTGTACAACTCTCAAATGGGTATCCAAATATGATTTCATACGTGGAAACAGTGAACGTTGTTTTTCAACCCATAATCCCACTTCGTTCAAACTTGGGCCTAGAACGTCACCCGAAGTTAAGAAAAAGCGGCCCAAGAACTACACGTCTTCACCCACAATCAAGACTATAGTGTACAACTCTCAAATGTGTATCCAAATATGATTTCATACGTGGAAACGGAGAACTTTGTTTTTCAACCCATAATACCACTTCATTCAATCTTGAGCCTAGAACGTCACCCGAAGTTGAGAAAAACGGCCCAAGAACTACACGTCTTCGCCCACAATCAAGACCATAGTGTAGAACTCTCAAATGGGCATCCAAATATGATTTAATACGTGGAAACAGAGAACTTTGCTTTTCAACACATAATCCCACTTCGTTCAAACTTGGGCCTAGAACGTGACCCGAAGTTGAGAAAAAATAGCCCAAGAACTACATGTATTCGCCAACAATCAAGATTGTAGTGTACAACTTTCAAATGGGTATCCAAATATGATTACATATGTGGAAACATAGAACTTTGCTTTTCAACCCATGATCTCACTTCATTCAAACTTGGGCCTAGAATGTGACCAAAGTTGAGAAAAAACGACCCAAGAACTACACGTCTTCGCCTGCCATCAAGACTATAGTGTGCAACTCTCAAATGGGTATCCATATATGATTTCATACGTGGAAACAAATAACTTTGTTTTTCAACCCATAATCCCACTTCGTTCAAACTTGGTCATAGAACGTGACCCAAAGTTGAGAAAAAACAGCCCAAGAACTACATGTCTTCGCCCGCAATCAAGACTGTAGTGTACAAATCTCAAATGGGTATCCAAATATGATTCCATATGTGGAAACAAAGAACTTTGCTTTTCAACCCATAGTCCCACTTCGTTCAAACTTGGGCCTAGAACAAGACCCGAAGTTGAGAAAAAGCGGCCCAAAAACTACACGTCTTTGCATGCAATCAAGACTCTAGTGTACACCTCTTAAATCGGTATCCAAATACGATTTCATAGGTGGAAACAGAGAAATTTAATTTTCAACCCATAATCCCACTTCGTTTAAACTTTGGCCTGGAACATGACCCGAAGTTGAGAAAAAGAGGCCCAAGTTCTACACATTTTTGCCCGCAATCAAGACTGTATTGTACAACTCTCAAATGGGTATCTAAATATGATTCCATATGCTGAAACGAAGAACTTTGATTTTCAACCCATAATCCCACTTCGTTCAAACTTGGGCGGAGAATGTGAACCGAAGTTGAGAAAAAACAGCCCAAGAAATACTCATCTTCGCCTGCAATCAAGACTGTAGTGTACAACTCTCAAATTGGTATCCACATATGATTTCATACGTCGAAACAAAGAACTTTGCTTTTCGACCCATAATCCCACTTCGTTCAAACTTGGGCCTAGAACGCGACCCAAAGTTGAGAAAAAATGGTCCAAGAACTACACGACTTCGCCTGCAATCAAGACTAGAGTGTACAACTCTCAAATGGGTATCAAAATATGATTTCATATATGGAAACAAAGAACATTGTTTTTCAACTCATAATCCCACTTCTTTCAAACTTGGGCTTAGAACGCGACCCGAAGTTGAGAAAAAACGGCCAAAGAACTACACGTCTTCACCCGCAATCAAGATTGTAGTGTAAAACTCTCAAATGGGTATCTAAATATGACTTCATACATGGAAACAGAGAACTTTTCTTTTAAATCCATAATCTCACTTTGTTCAAACTTGGGCCTATAACGTGACCCGAAGTTGAGACAAAGCGGCACAAGAACTACACGTCTTCGCCCGCAACCAAGACTATAGTGTACAACTCTCGACTAGGTATGCAAATATGATTTCATACATGAAAACGAAGAACTTTGCTTTTCAATCCATAATCCCACTTCGTTCAAAGCTGGGCCTAGAACGTGACCAGAATTTGAGAAAAATCAGCCCAAGAACTTCACGTCTTCACCCGCAATCAAGACTGTAGTGTACAATTCTCAAATGGGTATTCAAATATGATTTCATATGTGGAAACAAACAACTTTGTTTTTCAACCCATAATCCCACTTCGTTCAAACTTGGGCCTAGAACGTGACCTGAAGATGAGAAAAAACAGCCCAAGAACTACACGTCTTCGCCCGCAATCAAGACTATAGTGTACAAGTCTCAAATGGGTATCCAAAAATGATTTCATACATGGAAACATAGAACTTTGTTTTTCAACGCATAATCCCACTTCATTCAAACTTGGGCCTAGAATGTGACCCAAAGTTGAGAAAAAACGGCCCAAGAACTACACGTCTTCGCCCGAAATCAAGACTATGGTGTACAACTCTCAAATGGGTATCCAAATATGCTTTCATACGTGGAAACATAGAGCTTTTCTTTCATACCCATAATCCCACTTCGTTCAAGCTTGGTCCTAGAACATGACCCGAAGTTGAGAAAAAACGGCACAAGAACTACACGTCTTCGCCCGCAATCAAGATTGTAGTGTACAACTCTCAAATGGGTGTCAAAATATGATTTCATACGTGGAAACAGAGAACTTTGTTTTTCAACCCATTATCCCACTTCGTTCAAACTTGGACCTAGAACGTGACCCGAAGTTGAGAAAAAACGGCCCAAGAACTACACGTCCTCGCCCAAAATCAAGATTGTAGTGTACAACTCTCAAATGGGTATCGAAGTATGATTTCATATGTGGAAACAAAGAACTTTGTTTTTCAACCCATAATCCCACTTCGTTCAAACTTGGGCCTAAAACGTGACCCGAAGTTGAGAAAAAGTGGCCCAAGATCTACACGTCTTCGCCCGCAATCAAGACTATAGTATACAACTCTCAAATGTGTATCCAAATATGATTTCATACGTGGAAACGGAGAAATTTACTTTTCAACCCATAATCTCACTTCGTTCAAACTTGGGCCTAGAACGTGACCCGAAGTTGAGAAGAAGCGACCCAAAAACTATACGTCTTCGCACGCAATCAAGACTGTAGTGTACAACTGTCAAATGGGTATCCAAATATGATTTCATACGTGGAAACAAAGAAGTTTGTTTTTCAACCCATAATCCCACTTCGTTCAAACTTGGGCCTAGAACGTGACCCAAAGTTGAGAAAAGGTGGCCCAAGAACTAGACGTCTTCGCCCGCAATCAAGACTGTAGTGTACAACTCTCAAATGGGTATCCAAATATGATTTCATACATGGAAACGAAGAATTATTCTTTTCAACCCATAATCCCACTTCTTTCAAACTTGGGCCTAGAACGTGACCCGATGTTGAGAAAAAGCAGCCCAAGAACTACACGTCTTCGCTCACAATCAAGACTGTAGTTGACAACTGTCAAATCGGTATCCAAATATGATTTCATACGTAGAAACAAAGAACTTTGATTTTCAACCCATAATCCCACTTCGTTCAAACTTGGGCCTAGAACGTGATCTGAAATTGAGAAAAAACGGCCAAAAAACTACACGTCTTCGCCCGCAATCAAGACTGTAGTGTAAAACTCTCAAATGGGTATCCAAATATGATTTCATACGTGGAAACGAAGAACTTTTATTTTCAACCCATAATCCCACTTTGTTAAAACTTGGGCCTAGAACGTGACCCGAAGTTGAGAAAAAGTGGCCCTAGAACTACACGTCTTCACCTGCAATCAAGACTTTAGTGTACAAATCTCAAATGGGTATCCAAATAAGCTTTCATACATGGAAACGAAAAACTTTTCTTTTCAACCAATAATCCCACTTCGTTCAAACTTAGGCCTAGAACCTGTCCCAAAGTTGAGAAAAAACACCCTAAGAACTACACACCTTCGCTCGCAATCAAGACTGTAGTGTACAACTCTCAAATGGGTATCCAAATATGATTTCATACGTGGAAACGAATAACTTTGTTTTTCAACCCATAATCCCACTTCGTTCAAATTTGATCCTAGAACGTGACCCGGAGTTGAGAAAAAACGGCCAAAGAACTACATGTCTTCGACTGCAATCAAGACTGAAGTGTACAACTCTCAAATGGGTATCCAAATATGATTTCATACGTGGAAACGAAGAACTTTGTTTTTCAACCCATAATCCCACTTCGTTCAAACTTGGGCCTAGAATGTGATCCAAAGTTGAGAAAAAACAGTCAAACAACTAGACATCTTAGCCTGCAATGAAGACTGTAGTGTACAACTCTCAAATGGGTATCCAAATATGATTTCGTACATAGAAATGGGGAACTTTTCTTTTCAACCCATAAACCCACTTTGTTCAAACTTGGGCCTAGAACATGACCTGAAGTTGAGAAAAAATGGTCCAAGAACTACACGTCTTTGCCTGCAATCAAGATTGTAGTGTACAACTCTCAAATGGGTATCCAAATATGATTTCATACGTGGAAACAAAGAACTTTGCTTCTCAACCCATAATCCCACTTCATTCAAACTTGGGCCTAGAACGTGACCCGAACTTGAGAAAAAACGGCCAAAGAACTACATGTCTTCGAGCGCAATCAAGACTGTAGTGTACAATTCTCAAATGGGTATCCAAATATGATTTCATATCTGGAAACGAAGAACTTTGTTTTTCAACCCATTATCCCACTTCGTTCAAACTTGGGCCTAGAACGTGACCCGAAGTTGAGAAAAAGCTACCAAAAAACTACATGCTTTCGCCCGCAATCAAGACTGTAGTGTACAACTCTCATATGGGTATCCAAATATGATTTCATACATGCAAACGCAGAAATTTTCTTTACAACCCATAATCCCACTTCGTTCAAAATTGGGCCTAGAACGTGACCCGAAGTTGAGAAAAAGCGGCCCAAGAACTACACGTCTTCGTCCGCAATCAAAGATGTAGTGTACTACTCTCAAATGGGTATTCAAATATGATTTCATACGTGGAAACGGAGAACTTTTCTTTTCAACCCATTATCCCACTTCGTTCAAACTTGGGCCTAGAACGTGACCCAAAGTTGAGAAAAGGTGGCCCAAGAACTACATGTCTTTTCTCGCAATAAAGACTGTAGTGTACAACTCTCAAATGGGTATCCAAAAATGATTTCATACGTGGAGACATAAAACTTTGTTTTTCAACCCATAATCCCACTTCGTTCAAACTTGAGCCTAGAACGTGACCTGAACTTTAGAAAAAACGGCCCAAGAACTACACATCTTTGCCCGCAATCAAGACTGAAGTGTACAACTCTCAAATGGGTATCCAAATATTATTTCATACATGGAAAATTAGAACTTTGCTTTTCAACTCATAATCCCACTTCTTTCAAGCTTGGGCCTATAACGTGACCCGAAGTTGAGAAAATGCAGTCGAAGAACTACACGACTTCGCCCGTAATCAAGACTGTCATGTACAACTCTCAAATAGGTATCCAAATATGATTTCACACATGGAAACAAAGAACTTTTCTTTTCAACCCATAATCCCACTTCATTCAAACTTGGGACTAGAACGTGACCCAAAGTTGAGAAAAAACGGCCTAAGAACTACACATCTTCGCCCCCAATCAAGAGTGTAGTGTACAACTCTCAAATCGGTATCCAAATATCATTTCATACGTGGAAACGAAGAACTTTTCTTTTCAACCCATAATACCACTTCGTTCAAACTTGGGCCTAGAACGTGTCCCGAAGTTGAGAAAAAGTGCCCGCAATCAAGACTGTGGTGTACAAATCTAAAATGGGTATCCAAATATAATTTCATACGTAGAAACAATGGATTTTACTTTTCAACCCATAATCCCACTTTGTTCCAACTTGGGCCTGGAACGTGACCCGAAGTTGAGAAAAAACGGCCCGACAAATACACGTGTTCGTCCGGAATCAAGATTGTGGTGTACAACTCTCAAATGGGTATCCAAATATGATTTCATACGGGGTAATAGAGGATTTTTCTTTTCAAACCATAATCCCACTTCGTTCCAACTTAGGCCTGGAACGTGACCCGAAGTTGAGAAAAAACAGCACGAGAACTACATGTCTTCGCCTGCAATCAAAATTGTGGTTTACAACTCTGAAATGGGAATACAAATATGATTTCATATGCGGAAACAGAGGGTTTTTCTTTTCAACCTGTAATCCCACTTCGTTCCAACTAAGGCCTGGAACGTGACCCAAAGTTGAGAATAAACGGTCCGAGAACTACACATCTTCGCCCACAATCAAGATTGTGGTGTGCAACCCTCATATTGTATCCAAATATCATTTCATACGTGGAAATAGAGAAATTTGTTTTTCAACCCATAATCCCACTTCATTCAAACTTAGACCTAGAACGTGAACCGAAGTTGAGAAAAAACGACCCAAGAACTACATGTCTTCGCCCGAAATCAAGACTGTGGTGTACAACTCTCAAACGGGTATCTAAATATGCTTTCATACGTGGAAACATACAGCTTTTTTTTCCAACCCATAATCCCACTTCATTCAAACTTGCTCCTAGAACGTGACACGAAGTTGAGAAAAAGTGGCACAAGAACTACACGTCTTCGCCAGCAATCAAGACTATAGTGTACAACTCTCAAATGTGTATCCAAATATGATTTCATATGTGGAAACATAGAACTTTGTTTTTCAACCCATAATCCCACTTCGTTCAAACTTGGACCTAGAACATGACCCGAAGTTGAGGCAAAAGCGGCCCAAGAACTAATTATCCTCGCCCAAAATCAAGACTGTAGTGTACAACTCTCAAATGGGTATCCAATTATGATTTCATATGTGGAAACAGAAAACTTTGCTTTTCAACCCATAATCCCACTTCATTCAAACTTGGGACTAGAATGTGACCCGAAGTTGAGAAAAAACGGCCCAAGATCTACACGTCTTCGCCCGCAATCAAGACTGTAGTGTACAACTCTAAAATGTGTATCCAAATATGATTTCATACGTGGAAACAAAGAAATTTGTTTTTCAACCCATAATCCCACTTCATTCAAACTTGGGCCTAGAACGTGACCCGAACTTGAGAAAAAGCGACCCAAGAACTATACGTCTTTGCCCACAATCAAAACTATGGTGTACAACTGTCAAATGGGTATCCAAATATGATTTCATACGTGGCAACAAAGAACTTTGTTTTTCAACCCATAATCCCACTTCGTTCAAACTTGGGCCTAGAAGGTGACTCATTGTTGAGAAAAGATGGCCCAATTGTTGAGAAAAGATGGCCCAAGAACTAGATGTCCTCGCCCGCAATCAAGACTGTAGTGTACAACTCTCAAATGGGTATCCAAATATGATTTCATACGTGGAAACGAAGAACTTTTCTTTTCAACCCATAATCCCACTTCTTTCAAACTTGGGCTTAGAACGTGACCCGAAGTTGAGAAAAAGCAGCCCAAGAATTACACGTCTTCGCTCGCAATCAAGACTGTAGTTGACAACTGTCAAATCGGAATCCAAATATGATTTCATACATAGAAACAAAGAACTTTGATTTTCAACCCATAATCCCGCTTCGTTCAAACTTGGGCCTAGAACGTGATCCGAAGTTCAGAAAAAACGACCAAAAAACAACACGTCTTCGCTCGCAATCAAAACTGTAGTGTACAACTATAAAATGGGTATCCAAATATGATTTCATACATGGAAACAAAGAACTTTTCTTTTCAACCCATAATCCTACTTTGTTCAAACTTGGGACTAGAACGTGACCCGAAGTTGAGAAAAAATGGTCGTAGAACTACAAGTCTTCCCCTGCAATCAAGACTTTAGTGTACAAATCTCAAATGGGTATCTAAATATGTTTTCATATGTGGAAACGAAGAATTTTTCTTTTCAACCAATAATCCCACTTCATTCAAACTTGGACCTGGAACGTGTCCCGAAGTTGAGAAAAAGTGCCCCAAGAACTACACGTCTTTGCCCGCAATCAAGACTGTAGTGTACAACTCTCAAATGGGTATCCAAATATGATTTCATACGTGGAACGAAGAACTTTGCTTTTCAACCTATAATCCCACTTCGTTCAAATTTGGTCCTAGAACGTGACCCGGAGTTGAGAAAAAACGACCAAAGAACTACACGTCTTCAATTGCAATCAAGACTGTAGTGTACAACTCTCAAATGGGTATCCAAATATGATTTCATATGTGGAAACAAAGAACTTTCCTTTTCAACCCATAATCCCACTTCATTCAAACTTGGGCCTAGAACGTGATTCGAAGTTGAGAAAAAACGGTCAAATAACTACACATCTTCCCCTGCAATGAAGACTGTAGTGTACAACTCTCAAATCGGTATCCAAATATGATTTCGTACGTGGAAACGGGGAACTTTTCTTTTCAACACATAATCCCACTTTGTTCAAACTTGGGCCTAGAACGTGACCCGAAGTTGAGAAAAAGTGGCCAAAGAACTACACGTCTTCGCCTGCAATCAAGACTGTAGTGTACAACTCTCAAATGGGTATCCAAATATGATTTCATATGTGGAAACGGGGAACTTTTCTTTTCAACCCATAATCCCACTTCATTCAAACTTGGGCCTAAAACGTGTCCCGAATTTGAGAATAAGTGGCCCAAGAACTACACGTCTTCGCTTGCAATCAAGATTGTAGTGTACAACTCTCAAATAGGTATCCAAATATGATTTCATATGTGGAAACGAAGAACTTTTCTTTTCAACCCATAATCCTACTTCGTTCAAACTTGGGCCTAGAACGTGTCCCGAAGTTGAGAAAAAGCGCCCCAAGAACTACACGTCTTCACCCGCAATCAAGACTATAGTGTGCAACTCTCAAATGGCTATCCAAATATGATTTTATACATGGAAGCGAAGAACTTTGCTTTTCAACCCATAATCCCACTTCGTTCAAACTTGGGCCTAGAACGTGACTCGAACTTGAGAAAAAACAACCAAAGAACTACACGTCTTCGAGCGCAATCAAGACTATAGTGTACAATTCGCAATTGGGTATCCAAATATGATTTCATATGTGGAAAAGAAGAACTTTGTTTTTCAACCCATTATCTCACTTCATTCAAACTTGGGCCTAGAACGTGACCCAAAGTTGAGAAAAAGCGGGCCAAAAACTACACGTTTTCGCCCACAATCAAGACTGTAGTGTTTAACTCTCATATGGGTATCCAAATATGATTTCATACATGGAAACGGAGAACTTTGCTTTTCAACCCATAATCCCACTTCGTTCAAAATTGGGCCTAGAACGTCACCCGAAGTTGAGGAAAAGCGGCCCAAGAACTACACGACTTCGCCCGCAATCAAGGTTGTAGTGTACTACTCTCAAATGGGTATCCAAATATGATTTCATACGTGGAAACAGAGAAATTTTCTTTTCAACCCATTATTCCACTTCGTTCAAACTTGGGCCTGGAACATGACCCAAAGTTGAGAAAAGGTGGCCCACGAACTACATGTATTTGCCCACAATCAAGACTGTAGTGTACAACTCTCAAATGGGTATCCAAATATGATTTCATACGTGGAAACGAAGAACTTTGCTTTTCATCCCATAATCCCACTTCGTTCAAACTTAGGCCTAGAACGACACCGAAAGTTGAGAAAAATCGGCCCGAGAACTACACGTCTTCGTCCACAATCAAGACTGTAGCATACAACTCTCAAATGGGTATCCAAATATGATTCCATACGTGGAAACGAAGAACTTTGCTTTTCATCCCATAATCCCACTTCGTTCAAAATTGGGCCTAGAACCTAACCCGAAGTTGAGAAAAAGCGGCCCAAGAACTACACGTCTTTGCCCGCAATCAAGACTGTAGTGTACAACTGTCAAATGGGTATCCAAATATAATTTCATATGTGGAAATGCAGAACTTTTCTTTTCAACCCATAATCCCACTTCGTTCAAACTTGGGCCTAGAACGTGACCCAAAGTTGAGAAAAGTTGGCCCAAGAACTACATTTATTCACCCGCAATTAAGACTATAGTGTACAACTCTCAAATGGGTATCCAAATATGATTTGATATACGGAAACAAAAAACTTTGCTTTTAAACTCATAATCCCACTTCGTTCAAACTTGGGGTTAGAAGGTCACCCGAAGTTGAGAAAAATCGGCCCAAGAACTACACGTCTTCGCCCGCAATTAAGATTGTAGTGTACAACTCTCAAATGGGTATCCAAATATGATTTCATATGTGGAAACAAAGAACTTTGATTTTCAACCCATAATCCCACTTCGTTCAAACTTGGGCCTAGGATGTGACCCATAGTTGAGAAAAAGTGGCCCAAGAACTACACGTCTTTGCCCAGAATCAAGACTGCAGTGTACAACTCTCAAATGGGTATCCAAATATGATTTCATACATGGAAACAGAGAAGTTTGCTTTTCAACCCATAATCCCACTTCATTCAAACTTGGGCCTAGAACGCGATCCGAAGTTGAGAAAACGCGCCCCAAGAACTTCACGTCTTCGCCTGCAATCAAGATTGTAGTGTACAACTCTCAATTGGGTATCAAAATATGATTTCATACATGGAAATAGAAAATTTTGTTTTTCAACCCATAATCCCACTTCATTCAAACTTGGGCCTAGAACATGACCCGAAGTTGGAAAAAAACGGCCCATTAACTACACGTCTTCGCTGGCAATCAAGGTTGTAGTGTACAACTCTCAAATGGGTATCCAAATATGATTTCATACGTGGAAACATAGAACTTTTCTTTTCAACCTATAATACCACTTCGTTCAAACTTGGGCCTAGAACGTTACCCAAAGTTGAGAAAAATCGGCCCAAGAACTACACATCTTCGCCCGCAATGAAGACTGTAGTGTACAATTCTCAAATTTGTATCCAAATATGATTTCATACTTGGAAACGTAAAACTTTTATTTTCAACCCATAATCCCACTTCGTTCAAACTTGGGCCTAGAACGTGACCCAAACATAGATGATTTTAGGGGCGAAATTTCGCTCATGGGCGAAATTAAGGGGTTCCAAATTTTGATTGGGGCGAATTGTTTGAAATAAATTGGTTTTTTAATTATTTTATTATTAGCCCCTAATTTGTTTTAAAAAAAAATCATTGATAGGGTTAGCCCAAGTTTCTATGAAGGAAAGGGATAAAAAAATAAATTTCGTCCATGAAATTGCCAACCGCAACCTCCATTCACCCGATTTATACAGATATGGGAATTACTTATAGCGAATCTGCACTCCCGTTTGATATATTTCAGGATTTATGCTTTAATTGGCCTGAATTTCGGGATATGAGGCAAATACAAACTTCCGTTCGCCCAGTTTAAAAAAAGGGGGGGATTTGTTACCAAGCGAGAAAAGATTTCCTTTGTTTTCTTTTCAATTTATGGAGAGTTAGCGGATTCCTCTATTGGATTTTTCCTGATATGAAAAAAATAGAGATTACTGGGGCCAATCAGTTTCAATTTTTGTAAAACAACTTTGGCAAAGATTGGATCAGATGGGGAATGGGGGCAAGGGGGAAGTGGAATGCAAAGAGATGAAGGAGGTGGTGAGAGTGATATTGTTATGCCTACATGGATTCGGGATGAGTGAAAGCATTCTGCAAAAGAAAGTTGGGAAAGGGTAAAAGTTGGTGTTGGAGAGAACGGATCTTTTCTTTCCATATGCATCTTTCCCTGCCCAAAGAAAATAAGACATGGAAGAACATTTTACTCCCCTTATTATGAATGGTTTCAATTCAACTCTGTAAGTACTTATTTTACTACCACGATTCCCTGTTGAGAACATCAATTATACAAAGTTTGGTGTTGTTTCTGTGTGAGGGAAAATTTTAGGATACTAGGTGTTCATATTCCAGCTTAAATCTTAAGGAAAATATTTTTTTTATATCAATGAATTTTCATAAGTTAGTTTCTAGTCTTTTTGAATGGAAAACATAGTTGGGAAAATTTGGTGACTATCTTTTTTCATATCCATGTAAAGATTTTCCCAGTTGTGATGCATATCATGCTCGATTTTTAAAACCCTAATTTTAATGAGGATATGCCTTCATGTATGAGCTGAATAAATAAAGTTATATCTCTTATATAAGACATATCCTGAGAGATGTATGCCAAAAAGGCACCAACAAGCACCTTGAAAAGGTAGTTTGGTTTGTTTGATTAAAATATTTAGAATTGGCAGGAGTCTTTGTTGTTGATATATGTCCAACAACCTCTAGTAACCTTCTTGTTTTTTTAATTTTCACTTCGAGTTGGTGAGACTCAATGCTCAAATGTGGCTCTCGATTTATTAGATGAACATGTTCTCTCAATGGCTTGGGAGGTTCAAACTACTCCCGTGTCTAACTATGAATGGTCCAGTGAATGCATTTTAGCGATTGCCTATGGTACTAATAATTCTCTTATTAGTCCTCGTCGAAGGCCAGGACTCTAGCATTCGCTAAAGCGTTGACGTTCAATTAGTTTGTAGTTGACCAAATGTATTTTTGTATGATCTCCAAATTTTTGAATAGGAAAAATAAAATAATCATTTTTAAAATATTTTATTAACTTTTATTTGACTTCCTATTGGTTAATAATATTCAACTCTTATTGTCGAGTTTCTTTTATGCATTTACATATATCTTTATGTATCATAATTTTGGACGTTTACATTATGGGAAATCCTGACAAGAATTTGGAAATCTTGACACAAAGTTCTACATTATATCAACTGCCTAATGTCTTCTTAATGTTTTTGGTAATCCTGACATACATATTTTTAGTTGCTTGGAAAAGATTTACATTATACTGACTATCAAAACCACATAGGGCTTTAATAATTGCAGCCACAGTCTCCACCCCCTTGACAACACCATCAAACTGATCAATATGTGTATGCGAGGGATTTAAAAATTGTGGCCACATTAAAAATTCTGGCCATCGTCTCCATCTCCATGAGAACACCATCAAACAGATCGATCTGTGTATGTCAGGGCTCCATTTTATCGCCTCAATAGTGCAAGGTTTTCAAAGTACTTCTCTACACCGCCTCACCGCATTTTATCTTCGTTGTGATTGACATCTTGCTACTCTTCCATCCATAGATTTAGTTTAACCCCCTGCATCTCGGTGGGGCAAGAGAGCAGGTGGTATGGCTGGAATAGTATTCAGAATCACGGGATTGGCTTGTATGTAAGATTCATGAATCTTACCATAATATAACTTTTGTGTTCTTCTGCTTTTCAGTTTCAATGATATCATACACTTACTAGTAAGTGTATGATCTGATTCTTGTCCCTGTAAATATCATATAACGAATGACTAACTATCAATAATGAATGAATAACCATCAATAACGAATGAGTTACAATTTAATATTTACTAGCAAAATTCATTCAGGATATTTATCAATATAATGGAGTTAGAATTGTGCATTTTGAAAAAACCTGATCTGAAATCATGATTTCAAGTTTGTGACTTCTCTTCGAAGTTTTCAGAGTAGTTGCGTTTGTTGGCAGAATCGTTATGTTCCTCTTCTTCTTCTCAATGCCATTGTCCAGACCGGTGTGTTCTTTTGCATTTCTCCTGTAGGTAACTTATTTTACCATGGCCAGTTGTTTCCCCTCCAACTTCCTACAGCACCACTAGATGATATTGATATCGATATTGCCTTTCCACAGTCTTCTAACGTCCCTGGAGTCAAGATCCAGTTCCCCAAGTTGCTCAAAACTGCTACTAAGTTGAAGATATCTTTGTTGGGATTCAGAAAGTCGGCTAAACATGGCATGGATTTGCAGTCTCATTGTGTTGAATATGTCGACATTGGTATTGATATGGACCATGTTCTGCCCAGGAAGAATGGATCGTTCATTGTGAAACTAAAGGTCATGGGCGTACCTCTGGTCTCTCTTTTCACTCAAGATAATTCAAAGGGTTCCAAGAGAGATGACAACAATCATGGGTTGCAGAAGAAATTATAGGATTTTGATGATAGACAAGGACAATGTAAGAACATGGATAGAGATATCATTCCATGTGCTTGTTCCTGTACAAAAAAGTAGTTTTCCAGCCTGTTAACATTTAACGTTCACTCCCCTTCAATGAGTGTTTGTTCCTATACAGAAAACTGGTGTTCCATCCTGTTACAATTTGTTGTACAAAATACTAGGGTTCGAGCATTGGGTTTGAGCATGTTCATGTAAACGAATTGGTTGTGTCGAGGCTTGTTGGGCATTGCAAAGTCAACTTATAGATACAACTTCAGAGCATGTTTTCCTCGCCAATTGGTAGGCATGTGATATTGGTGTTGCCATTTGTGATAAGCACAAATAGCATAACACTGACATCTGTTACTTGTTCCATTTGTAATACTTCACTCATAAACTGGTCATTCTACACAGTTACCAAGTCTGGCATGTCATAGGTTAGGTGGTGGGACCATGTAGCGAAGCTTGAGGAGCCACATTGTCGGTCAAAATTTTCGAAAGCTTCACTCAACGACAGGTCGTTGGTTCGAGTCTTTATCCAGACAAAAGTTTCAATTAAACAAAAGTTAAACCAACCTAGTGTTGGTTGTAAAGGTATCCTCCTCTCGCTTTCCTTGCCAATGTAGCTTCGAGACTTCTGTCAAGAAGACATAAAATTTCTGTCAAGAAGTCCGACCAATTTAAAGATTTTGTCTATCAAGAAGATGGAAAATTTATGTCAAGAAGTCGAACAGTTTAAATATTTTTGTCTGAAGAAGAATTCTAACTCTGCTCTAAAAGCTACAGTGGTAGCACTGGTTGGCAATGCAAACTCCTTTTAAATTTCACGAGGATGTGTAGTATCCAGAAAAAACCGCTTTTACTTTCCACGGCAAGTCCGCAAAAATGGTTTACAAAACCAGAAATGTCGACCACTTCATGATGATAATAATAATAATAAATTTACTAGTTACAGGTTCGCTTTCCTGCAACCTATGTTGGTTCAAAATGCATGGAGTTGGCTTACCAACCGTCCTTTAGAAACCACAACAAGTACATTACAAGGCTATGAGCTTGTCATGGCCTTTGAACCTAGGCTTGACATGAAGGTTGGATGAACCCTTGTATGCGTTTCTTTTTCTTGTGTTCTGTTGATTCCTGTCCATCCCCAATTTAGAGACTTCAATGGAGCATTGGGCTTCATTCGGAATTTTATTTCATTGACTCGGAGCCACTGGGTCTCATTCAATCACAAATAAAACATAAGCTAAGGAGATTCAATCCCACCAACTAATAACAATAATTAGGGTGTAAATGATGGCATAGTGCATATACAAGTTGGCGTAGTGTGTTTACTGATTGGATGGAATTCATTTATTCCTCTTAGGAGTAGCTTGTTTCGGATTTGGAGCATTTCATGTAACGGGTTTGTATGGTCCTAGGATATGGGTCAAGTGGGTTACGTCACGTTGTCATTAAGATTCAGTTAATACCATTATGTGTTTCAATAATTGAAGTAATCTAGCAGTAAATGCAACTGGAGAAGATGTGATTAGTAAAGGAACTGAGTGTTTTTCAATATTTTGGGAAAGGTGTTTTGCCATCTACCCCGAAAGGCTTACCATGAGTGTCTCGTAACTACAATCCTGTTGATTTGGATGTTATAGCTTCCTCATACTCCAGTACGTTAGCAGTTTTGGTGTTATTGGCATTGATACTTCCCTACCCTTCTAAAGGATTTATGTTATTAGTTTTGGTATTATTGGCATTGACACTTCCGAGACCTTCTAAAGGATTTGTGTATATGTTTTTGCTTCACGGTCAAGATATCGATTTGCATTCATATTCACTGTATCTATTTTACCATTTGCAAAATTTATATGTCATGGCCACTTCAAGTATTTGCATGAAATACATTGTATTGATTTTGAGATTATCTTAATTTGTTTTCATGTGCTTCCATCTGGGTTCGTCCAGTTCTTTACTCGCTAAACAATACCGTGGAAATTTTGCATTTTTTGTTTGCATTGGAGTTCTACTACCTTAGCCAGTACTTGAGCTGGACCATTCTGTGTACAAGCTTTTGTTTTATTTGAAAAGTATGGTATTATACTTTTAGTTTATCTTCAATATCTTAAATACCTTTTCTAGACTATCTGAGCTTCATTGTGTAGTTTTCAAATATATTGAGGTTCTCAATTGATAAGAGGTTTTGGATTTTTCCACTTCTGATAATTTTATAATTCTTTGTATATTCTACTAGGCAAGGTATTTTGGCTACCCGTGCTAACTATGTCTGTGTGGTATTAATTGAAGTAATTTTACTTGATTTTTTCAATTTTTTTTCAAGTTGATATGAGGTTTCCAAATCTAATTATGGCTTTACATTTGAAATAATGAACTTCTAGTATTAGTTGTTGATCTTTATTTTATCTCAATTTTTTTTGACAGGGTATCCTCTGGACTATATCAATTGTAGGCTAAGAAATCCCAAAAGTTTGGAAGCTACAGTGGACATGACAACAAAACCTACATGACAACATAATTCCTAAATGAATCAATGAATCCAGTGTTGGTAGGTGGGCCAAAGATGAGGGTTGCTAAGGAAAAAAGTTTATTTGCGGAATTAGAAAATGCATCGGGTTATCCCATGGTTGTAATGTCGTCTGCTAAGGGAAAGGTTCCAGGAACTCATCCTCATTTCATAGGGACTTACTGGGGTGTAGTAAGTACTTCATTCTGTGTTGAAATAGTTGTGTCCACAGATGCATATTTATTTGCAGGGTTGATTCTCAATGACTATAGTTCAGTGGGATATTCATTACTATTGAACGAGGAGAAAGCTATAATTGTGCAGCCTAACAGGGTGACTGTGGGAAATGGGCCTAGTTTTGGGTGTGTTGATGAAATGTTTCTTAGAATCCCTTGCGAAGAAGGTGCAACACAACCCTACATGTTTGGAAAATTATCGACGTAATTTTGTACCTGGATGTGTTCCCTTACAAAGTGCACCAAATGAGCCCTTAAAGGTCAATGTGTTGTTCAAACACATCCATGCAAGGCCTCAAAAAATCTCACCAAATTGTGAAGTAAAATTAGTCAAACAATTGTCTTTTAGTCATCTTTGTTCTTATGAGGTACATTTGCAATGGGATTATTGTTGATATTCACTGATATAAAATGCTTGGTTGCAGGGCATGCTAACAAATGAAATTGTTGTAATTATTGAAACTGGTGACTCTTGGTTCAATTGGCAGAAGATTAAATTGCTAGCAAAGTGTGGGTAAGTCGAACATCATTTCTCTGTAAAGGACACTCTGTAATTTAGTAATCTGTTGTTGCCAACAGGTGGAAACCTATTGCATATCATTTCTGGTTTCAAGGTTTTGTCTATGAAGAAAAATTACCCTTTATTCTTTTTAGCAAAATATGAATCACATAATGAAATGTTAAATTTCAGGGTGTTTTTTGAATAATATGGACAGGAACAAAGTTTTCTCTTCTCTTGTCCATTAGTTTCTTAGCTTTACTCAGGAAATTTCAGAAGGAATAAATGCATAGGTATTCCTAATTTTCAAGCAAACTATTTCATGCCAATGTATGTTACTGTTTGAATTAGGATAACAACCTCCTAGGTAAGTGTGTCATGCTATCACTCTATCCATGGTCAAGCATCCCACCTAAACTGAGCCATCCATATGTCCATCAAGCATCTCCAAGGGAATAGGAGACTTAGCGCTCTCCTAGCGAGGTGAAAACACTTTTCGAGTAGCCCCAAAAGATAACAATGTTTTGTCTTCTTCTAGACTATTTGATGGTTTTGGTTCTGTCCTTGAGGGTTCTTCATTGTCTATGTTTTTGGTTGCTTCTTTGGCTGCTGTTGATTTTGATTCTGGAGGTTATGTTGCTAATTTCACTATCACTAACACCAATTATGTTTCTTGTTGTTAGTACTTGGCCAGAGATGTACATGTTCTGAATCATGGCTTCAATGAAACTAAGTTCTTTGGCCACCTCTGTTTGGACCATGGTGCCCAATTTAACTTCAGTATCTGACATCTCTTCATAATCTATCCAATGATGGTTTAAGGAGTAGATATTATCAAGTTTGGATCCCCAAGAATGAAAGAGAGGATATGACAGTTACCATTAGAAATGGGTGTCATGAATTTTCACTAAATTGGTTTAGGGAATGCTCCCACTACATATGAGGTTGATGAATAAAGCTTCTGAGTATTTCCCGAGGAATTTTTTTAGGTTCATTGATCTTCAGAAGGCAGATTGTTTTTCTCTACTTATAGAAGTAATACAAATCAAGAGTAAGGGAATGGATTCCTTTATCACTATGCCACAAGCATAGACAACAATCTTGCTTAAGTCTTTTTCCCAATTATGATAAAATATTAATATCCTTATTTTGTTTTTATCTAAAAACAACATTCTGGTAAATGCTTAACCAAAAGGTGAGTTAGAAGCTAAACTTCACAACATTATGTTAGATTGTTGGTCGTCCCCATAGATAGATGTCAAAGCGATGGAAATACTTTTTGTCTCTTTCTCAATTCAAGGTATGATTTTAGGTTGCATTCATACAATCAATCTAAAGGGGAAGGGTGATAGGGTTGGGGCTTCCAAATCTGTTGGATGCATACTTACTTTAAAATCTTTCCAAACATATCATTCAACAATTTCTAGCTTGGAAAAAAGGTTAAAGTATCCTTTAAGGAGTCAATTTAAAATTTAGACAATTTTTAAAGTGAATGTAAATAGATTATAGGTTGTGTAGGTTTGTTTAAATTGTCCTGTAATAGTTTGCATACAATTCTACCTTTGTCAGTGCCTTCTAGAAGCATTGGTCATCTTGATTATCTGTTATCTTATTAGATGCAGAGGTACCAGATTCACCTATAGGGCTCTTGCACCTGCACTGGATGCATACTGGGTTTTTGGATCCACACCCAAAACTCACCTGTTTGGGGAGTGTCTTCACTAGCTGCATTTTCGATCATATGAATGGCACACAGTTAGCATGCAATTTGTTGGGTGTGTTTTCCCTGCTAGAAAATTTCTGCAATAGAGGTGTCAAATCTTGGAAAAAAGGATAGAAAAAAGCATACGTGTTGGATGTCAATGTCTTGTCTCAAGAGGAAAGCATCCATCTTGTTAAAGGTATGTCTTGTTGTGCCCTTAAATTATGTTTTCGCCCTAGTTTTTGTGGGAAAAAAACACATTAACTTTGTAATGTAATATATGATGTGTTTTTCCAAAAAAATGGCACTCTGGTGGCACACTATTATGTGCTATCAAAAATTGCTTTAGATTATGCTTGCTGCCGAGTGTCATTTGTTGGGTTCATACCCAGATTAATTTTTTCTGCCCCCTTACTGATTGTCATTTGTTGGGATCATACCCAGATCAATGTTTGTTGCCCCCTTAGTAAAGGCATATGTTATAATTTTTTTATTTTTTTTTGTATCTTCCTGTTACCGTCATCATTTAATCAATAACAAAATAACACTAACACCAAAAATCTAATGAGTGATGAAAAATAAATGAGTTTGTATGATGAGGGACCTACTCTCATGGCACTCTTTTTGCAGGTATAATTGTCTGTGTATTTGCAAGCAATTTGTTCCCTGTGTTAAATGTGTGTTTGGCAGGTATGAGTTCTAAATGCAGTGTGGATCAATTGGCTGGTCTGTAGGAGCAACACTGGGATATGGTCAAGCAAGACCAGACAAGCGTGTAATTTTATGCATTGGTGAAGGAAGCTTCCAGGTGCAGAGGCAAGGATTTTTATTTCAAATTCTGAAACATTCTTTTACGATTAACAATGACCGAGTACCAATGTCTATAAGATTTGAAATATTGAATTCCTTTGAATTATTTGTTTTATCCAAAAATTAGCGAGTATTTATCCCCAAATGTATTCTTCCTTATTTGAACAGGTCACAATCTAGGATGTGTCTACCATGATTCGATATGGGAAGAATCCTATCATTTTTCTGATTAAAAATGGAGGATACACTATAGAGGTCAAAATTCATGATGGACCATACAATGTAATAAATAATTGAAACTACACCAGTGTAGTGGATGCGCTTCATAACGGTGAAGGGAAATGTTGAACTGTCACGGTGTTTTTTCTTTATATTCATAGCATGGCCAACCCTTTTACAAGGATTTCTTGTTTCTTTTGTGATATAGGAGTATTTGGTTGCTTGTCCTTTTTTGCATTTGTTGAGGCCCACTTCAACTCTCATATGGATATCCAAATACGATTTCATACGTGGAAACGAAGAACTTTTATTTTCAACCCATAATCCCACTTCGTTCAAACTTGGGCCTAAAACATGACCCGAAGTTGAGAAAAAGTGGCCCCAGAACTACACGTCTTTGCCCGCAATCAAGACTGTAGTGTACAACTCTCAAATGGGTATCCAAATATGAGTTCACACGTGGAAATGAAGAACCTTTCTTTTCAACCCATACTCCCACTTCGTTCAAACTTGGGACTAGAACGTGAACCGAAGTTGAGAAAAAACGACCCAAGAACTACACGTCTTCGTCCACAATCAAGACTATGGTGTACAACTCTCAAATGGGTATCCAAATATGATTTCATACGTGGAAAAAAAGAGCTTTGCTTTCCAACCCATAATACCTCTTCGTTCAAACTTGGGCCTAGAACGTGACACGAAGTTGAGAAAAAACAGCCCAGGATCTACACGTCTTCGCACGCAATCAAGACTGTGGTGTACAAATATCAAATGGGCATCCAAATATGATTTCATATGTGGAAACAGAGAGCTTTTATTTCCAACCCATAATCCCACTTCTTTCAAACTTGGGCCTAGAATGTGACCCGAAGTTGAGAAAAAGCAGCCCAAGAAATACAAGTCTTCGCCTGCAATCAAGACTATGGTGTACAACTCTCAAATGGGTATCCAAATATGATTTCATACCGAAGAAATTTGTTTTTCAACCCATAATCCTAGTTTGTTCAAACTTGGGACGAGAACATGACCCGAAGTTGAGAAAAAGAGGCCCAACAACTACACTTATTCGCCCGCAATCAAGACTGTGGTGTACAACTCTCAAATGGGTATCCAAAGATGATTTCATACGTGGAAATAGAAATATTTGTTTTTCAACCCATAATCCCACTTTGTTCAAACTTGGGCCTAGAACGTGACCCGAAGTTGAGAAAAAGCAGCCCAAGAAATACATGTCTTCGCCTGTAATCAAGACTCTGGTGTACAATGCTCAAATGGGTATCCAAATATGATTTCATACGTGGAAACGAAGAACTTTCTTTTTCAACCCATAATCCCACTTTGTTCAAACTTGGGCCTAGAACATGACGCGAAGTTCAGAAACAACAGCCCAAGAACTACACGTCTTCGCCCGTAATCAAGAGTGTGGTGTACAACTCTCAAATGGGTATCCAAATATGATTTCATACGTCGAAATGGAGAGCTTTTCTTTCCAACCCATAATCCCACTTCCTTCAAACTTGGGCCTAGAATGTGACCCAAAGTAGAGAAAAAAACGGCCCAAGAACTACACGTCTTCGCCCGTAGACAAGACTGTGGTGTACAACCATCAAATGGGTATCCAAATATGATTTCATACATGGAAACGAAGAACTTTCCTTTCAACCCATAATCCCACTTTGTTCAAACATGGGCCTAGAACGTGGTCCGAAGTTGAAAAAAAATGACCCAAGAACTATTGGTCTTTGCCCGCAATCAAGACTGTAGTGTACAACTCTCAAATGGGTATCCAAATATGATTTCATACATGGAAACATAGAACTTTGTTTTTCAACCCATAATCCCACTTCGTTTAAACTTGGGCCTAGAACATGACCCTAAGTTAAGAAAAAACGGCCCAAGAACTACACGTCTTTGAGCGCAATCAAGACTGTAATGTACAACTCTCAAATGGGTATCAAAATATGATTTCCTACGTGGAAACAAAGAACTTTTCTTTTCAACCCATAATCCCATTTCGTTCAAACTTGGGCCTAGAACGTGACCAAAAGTTGAGAAAAAGCGACCCACGAACTACACGTCGTCGTCCGCAATCAAGAGTGTAGTGTACAACTCTCAACTCTGTATCCAAATATGATTTCATACTTGGAAAAGAAGAACTTTACTTTTCAACCCATAATCCCACTTTGTTCAAACTTGGGCCTAGAACGTAACCCAAAGTTGAGAAAAATCGGGCCAATAACTACACGTCTTCGCTCACAATCAAGACTGTAGTGTACAACTTTCAAATGGGTATCCAAATATGATTTCATACATGGAAATGGAGAACTTTTCTTTTCAACCCATAATCTCACTTCGTTCAAAGTTGTGCCTAGAACGTGACCCGAAGTTGAGAAAAAATGGACCAAGAACTACACGTCTTCGCCCGCAATCAAGACTGTAGTGTACAACTCTCAAATGTGTATCCAAATATGATTCCATATGTGGAAACAAAGAACTTTTATTTTCAAACCATAATCCAACTTCGTTCAAACTTGGGCCTAGAAAATGACCCGAAGTTGAGAAAAAGAAGCCCAAGAACTACACGTCGTCACCCGCAGTCAAGATTGTAGTGTACAACTCTCAAATGGGTATCCAAATATGATTTCATACATCGAAACGGAGAACTTTGTTTTTCAATCCATAATCCCACTTCGTTCAAACTTGGGCGTAAAACTGGCCTCCTTTATTTATACTAATCCTGGCTAACCACCTGGGCCTACTTCTCATTCTGGGTATCTGTCTGTTCAGTATATATTATTATTTATGGCCGACTTCTTCTCTTTGAGGCTAATAACCTAATATGTATTATCTTCTTGAGCCGACAAGTCTTCTAGGGTTATTAGCCAACTCATTAGGGTTTATTCTTGCTTCCCGGAGTAGTATTCTATCCTCGTCGGGTTTACACGTGGAGGTAAATACCTCCCACAGCTACCATAATATCAACAAATCAATGGTCAACACTTCAATCTCACCCATAAAGTTTGACGTCGTTTTTCTCTCCTCTCATCATTGTGTAGTCAAAGCATACTCAATTGACAATTTTACCAACTCCACACGTCATTCTGTAGATATTACACTAAATATTTTTCCCCCTCAAATCTCAAACTCCAGTTTTTCTTAATGTTCTATCAATCTAATTATTTTTTTTCATTCCAAAAAATATATTATGTAATAGATCGCATAAGTTTTCAAATTAATGCTTCATA
>JZKD02S1911864.1:0-13898 GCA_000966675.3 Picea glauca
TATCTAGATAAGTAAGCATTCACATCAACAACACATATACCCTGGGGAAACCTTGTACAGGGAGAAAACCCCCAACAAACGATATTCCTTTATTGCATTAATAATGTATGATCACATACACCTCTAAGACCTTACACGATATTCATTTATTGACCTAAGAGACTTTGATCAAATACACCTATGATATGTTGTCTCTATTGTTTATATACATAACAGATATGTTGTTGATATATGCCTCTAATATGAAACCTCTATTTCTAATATACAACATTGATATGTTGCTTTGGTATGCTGCCTCTTTATCACTGATATGCTCCTCTATTGTTTCTCCCTTAACTTGCATATCAAAAAATGTATTGAAGAGAGGGGTCGACCTCTGCTTATATAGGTTGAAGAGGAGAAGAGGAGAGGCTCGAAATAGTAACTTGTTTGCATGCTTTAATCATAACTCAACTTCATACTTTAGTTCGAACTAGACTTGAGACTGGTATATACTCTAGTTCGAAAATAGAACTAGACTTGAGACTTCAGTTACAACTCAACATTACACTTTAGTTCTAAAATAGAACTAGACTTAAGACTTCAATTACAACTCAGCATTACACTTTAGTTCTAAAATAGAACTATACTTAAGAGTTCAGTTACAACTTAACATTACACTTTAGTTCTAAAATAGAACTAGACTTAAGACTTCAGTTACAACTCAACATTACACTTTAGTTCTAAAATAGAACTAGACTTAAGACTTCAGTTACAACTCAACATTACACTTTAGTTCTAAAATAGAACTAGACTTAAGACTTCAGTTACAACTCAACATTACCCTTTAGTTCTAAAATAGAACTTAGACTTAAGACTTCAGTTACAACTCAACATTACAAGGCAATTCAAAATTCTCTTCATGGTGGATAATGTTACACGTGCCAGCACACTAGATCAATACATTTATATCATCTGCAATATTAGGAATATTGTTTGTTTCTAACTGATAGAAATTTTATATTCAACTTAACTTTTGCTCAATGCCTTGAATTTTGTTCATGGCTCAGAAGGTTTGACTAGGCTGACAAAGGTTGTATGTTCCCCCTGACTTTTGCACTAGACTGTTTATGCTCATAGAGGTTGTACCTTTCCCCTGACTTTTGCATTAGAATCACATAACATCTCGTTTGCCCTGACTTTTGGTTTGACTCACAGAGGTTGTACAGTCCCCCTGGCTTTTGCCAATACCTCACAATACTGGTTGATTCTCCAAATCTCCCTAGCTAGCCTTAGGGTGGCCAATATGGCCTCTCATTGGAGAATGACTGTTGATGCTGCTAAATTTAACAGGTGTTCCCATCACTTTAGAGGTAAAGTGGTCACCTAAAGGGGGAAATCCCGGTGACCCTAGGGGGAAATGAGATGGAAAATGTGATGTATGAATGAGTGCCCCTATAGATCAAGTTTCTATGTGTGGAGAAGGGATTGAGAGACGTCTTGATGGTAGCCAAGAGTTGCCAAGAAACAATATACCTTGCAAATGTTGATTGTACCTGCCTAAGACACAAGGAAAACAAAAATACAAGCCCAAGTATATAATGGACAAGCAAGTTAATCTTGTTGTCCCTAATTGCAGCAGCTAGTAAAAATATATATCAACAATAAAAATGATAATGAATGCTGCAAAATAGGTTGTTAAAAGTCCAGTTGAAAGAGCAAGAGATAAACTAGAAACAAGTAGATCAACCCAAGTAAGATAGCATTAGACTTTAGCAATGGAACTAGGTTGTTACAAAAGTTAATTGAAGAAATATTTTGCAGCCTTATGGTTGTAACAAACAAGTTATTAAAACAAAGAGATCAACCACTAAAACTTCTCCAAAGTTTACCAAAATGTGCGCTAGGCCTAGTAGTTTGTGTGGGCAAATTTCAGTGATTGATTTAAGAGTTATTTGAGAAGTTTGATTAAGGTTTTTGCAGCCCTAATGGTTATACATAAAGTTTTATAACAAAAACAAGAACTACTTTAAAAAATATGACGCCCTAGTGGCTAAATCAAGCTTATAAGGCCAAGAATTAGATCCAACTTGGACAACCTTCAAATCATAAAATTTCACGTTAACCAATGCAATATTTTATTTCTCCAATGCAATTTATACTAGTTCCTTTAGCTATTGGGTTATGGAGTCAAGTAAATAAAGAGATAAACAATTTTATCTCCTTGGGGGTGTAAACCCTCTTACTTCCCAAGGTAAGCAAATGTTAAGCTAGGATATACTAGGAGGGTGTAAACCCTTTTACTTCTCCTAGTAAAACCTTGTGCAACAAATAAATTCTAGACAAAATGATAGATAAATGGTGGGTTGTAAATCCTTATACTTCCCAAGAAATCTAGAAAATCAAACTTGTGACTAAGTAGTGAAGCATCAACAAGATAAATATTTACCTATCATCAATAAACGACAAGATAAACTTCTCCTTACCAAGATAAATCCACCACACATGTCAAAGAAAACCTCCAAGAAGGGTAGCACACTACTTCTTCCACCAATAGCATAAAGAAACCAAGATAAAAGAGCACAAGAGAAAGAAGGTTTCCCAATGAGGGTGCAAATTTCAGCCAAGTACTTCTCACAATGGGAGTGTTATGTCATGAAATGAGATTCACATGATCTCTATTTATACAAAAGTCCTAAAACATAGTTTTTCCACTTAGCAAGGGTAAAACATAAGATAAGGGGTCAACAACTCTTATCTTACCCCTTGAACCAAATAATAATATTTATTTTTCACTTTAACACATTAGAAACCCTAAAAGTAAGATGGTGTCACCCCTTTAGGGGATGTTTTGACACTTTTCCAAGTCGTTGGAGAAGAAAAAAGAGGTCGTTGGGGCTCCTTGAGCCTCCTCTTCATGTGCTAGAGTCAATCCATGTCTCCTCCGGTCAAATCATGCCAAGTGTCAATGTGAAATAACTCCATCACCACCAAACCCATTCAAGCATGGCGTCGAGCCTCAAAAAGTGGCGTTTTTCCTCTCCTAGGCAAGTTGTTAGGGTAATAGGGGTTGGGTAAGATCCTCCATGATGCCATGTAAGCCTCCAAATCCATATCTCTATGATCCGGTGTGTGGGCCTACATCATCCAACCTGTGGGATTTTTCCCCATGGAAGCCCAAGCTAGGCTTGTTTTCCCAACACTGACCACCAAGCAAGGTCCTGCAAAACAAAAGGGTACACCCTCCAAATATGTCAAGTCAAAGATATCATGAAAAGTGTAAATCACATCTAATAAACAAGGCACCTAAGCATGTGCATCAAAACTACCTCATCAAATTAAACAAATTCTCAAAGACCCTATACAATTGACCAAGTTTAAGTATGGGAGGGGTGTCATAAAATTTCTATTGGGTAGACCGAAACCCTCAAGTAGGGGATGCTCCCAAGGATGGAATTTCTAGCTTATTTAATGGATGATGAGGTGGAAAGGGATTTAGACTTCATAGGTAAATAATTTTTATGACATACAAGGGTGCATATTATCTCATTTATGGGTTCCTTTGTAGAGGGTGTGTGGCACCTTCATTTGTGATGCACTTTTTCCAAGCCCATCTTCTTGTCGTTCTTTCTTCTTAGCTCTTCCTTTCTCTTTATATTTCTTTCATGTTTTAAGGAACAAGTTGAAGGGCACTATCTTGGTTTGGTGTCCAGATAATGACAGTGCCATTCACAAATACCTCACGGAAATGAGAAGGTTGGCTCATGATGAGACCCCCTTTCTCTCAGTTGCGTAACTGAGAACCACTACCCTGGCTTGGTCACCAGATGATGGTAATGTCATACTGCTAAATACCCATGATCATGATAGATCGGCTCGTGATGAGACCTCCCATCCTACAACTAACCCCTTAAGCATTCACTATCATTTATTTTTGTAGGTCCCCTATTTCTTATAGAGAAGTGTTTCATTTCTTTCTTGGGGATCCTTGGGCGAAGGATCTGGAAGGTCTATATTCAGGATTTCATCCTTTTATCTAACAACAATCCCTCTGGGCCTTCAACCCCCTCCTTCCCATGAAATGAGGTACATGCCCTTCTTGGGTCACTAAAGTCAAAGGGCCTAGAAGAGGGGAATATGATGGGAATGTAATGAGCGGAAAGCGGTAAGTATGGTCGAGAATGGTACGACAACCCCTTAAGGGACCCCCAGTCACAAAGCTTCCCCAAACGTTGGCCACTTACTAGGAAATCTATGACATTCACCAAGGTGAAACAAGGTCGAAAGCATAATGTCTAAGCAAGTGTTCTATAATCAAAAGCAACTTAAATACAACATGTTTAAATTCCTCAAATATTAGGGTGATTACCTGCCACAATACCTGACTTGTACCGCATGGAGCAAGACCCATCTTCCTTCCAGAAGTTGGCTAGTGTGGTGGATGCGCTGAAAATGGATCAGAATGTGGTGATAGAGCGGGATTTTGTATGTGCAAGTGGACATTGCTAGTCACGTGGTCTCTCGACACTCCATATCTGCAACCTAAGGGCCTCCAGACATGATCTCCTTATTTATTCCACAAAATGGAAATAACATATTGCTCCTAATTGGGGACATGTTATCATCGTAGAATGCATGAGAACTGCAACATCTCCTAGTAGACACGTGCCTACACTAAAACAAGAAATCATAAAATCTAGGGTGGTTCTATCACCATTTGTCCATATACAACAAAACCAAAAATGAAAACTAATCTAGAAAATAAAATTTTAGCATTTTTTCAAAAATTTCTAAACTAAGCATGAAATCAATATGCAAGTAGAGAAAAATGAAATATGAAATGCATCTAAACTAATATGATTTATCGAGATGAAAATGCAAAGAAAGAAATATGACCTACCTACTTACTTGGGGCCTCGGGGCCTTGAAGATCAAGCGATAGGTGATGTCAGGTGAAGTCATACAACCAGTGAAACCGGTTGATCATCTCATCAGAGTATCTCCCCCATGTGCTTGATTATGTAAAAAAACAAAGATAATTCAAAAATGTAATGATCATGAGCATAAATAGATATACAATCCATCGTGAAATGAAACTCATGGAGATGGGTGGGAGGGAGGAAATCCCGCTGGAAAGAATATCCACAACTTTGATCATCCAAGGAATCCTACCTAAAGTGATAGCCACAAGCTTGATCAACCCATATTTGAAAATGACATCATATATAGACAATGATTCATCTTCATTCACACACAAATATCCACTATTTTTTTAATACTAGGAGGAGATGAGAGATCATAAGAAGACTAAATGGCTTCCCAGAGAAGAAGATATGTGGTAAGGGATAACCTTAGGTCTAAAGAAAGAAAAATGCAACCTCTTCATCTATGAATCCCTGTAGAAATCCTCGATATGAAAATACTTCATCTTTGTAGAGTGAACCTATGATCACCCTGAGATGGCCATGTCTTGGTGTTCCTCCAAAATTGAGGGAGAAGGTGGCTAAAATTCCTCATACAACAATTCTAAATCCCCAAAAGGATATGGATCACAAATCCCAAGGGATGACTGAAAATCATCCTAAAAATGTTGCAACTGGTCATCCTCGAATAAACTTATAATCATGTCATCATCAGGGTGCCAAGCATATGAATCATATATGCATGAAACGTAGTCCTCTGAATATGACAACTCAAACCCATTTTCTTGAGGACTACCCTCAATGTCGTAAATAGGGTCTCTATAAAAAATGAGATGACCAATATCCCACCTAAGTCTTCCAGACTGCATGAAAGTGTTTATATGATCATTAACGATATCTAAAGGTTCTTTCAATAGACCATTAGCATGACCAAAAATGATAATCTCTTTGTCTTCGTGTGTAGGAGTAGAGGCATGGATGTCTTCAACTAGATCTTCAAATTATTCATCATTTATACTGATCGCTTCTTCAACATCATGTGCAAGAGGAGAGAAAGGTTGGGCAACCTTGCCTCCATCAAGTGGGAGAAAAGATAGCGGTGCCTAAATATGTTGCGCTTTATCAGAATTCTTCTTTCTTCTTATGGAAACACCCCTCCATTGCCTCTTCATCACAAGAGGCTTGATCCTTAGTGCATAGTTCTTTGTTCTCTTTTCTTCAAGATGATCTATCATATCCAAGGTTTCCTCCAATACTTCTTCATTTCCAACGTCATGGAATAAAGTATCATCAAGATCTTTGAAAGGGTCACAAATCATCGTGTTCTCTTTCTGATGTGCAGGAGGAACAAAGGCTTGGGTGTCTTCATCAAGTGGAAGGGCATGTATGAGAAATTTATCTTCATCAAATGTTTTTTTTTCGGATTTTTTGTATGATAAACTTTATCGGGATCTTCCTCTTTGTAGAGATGTTCTTCAAAGGAAATTTCTCTCAAATACTCAATCGGATCCAAAGGAAACATCCTTTCTTGAAAGGCATCCTCAAGGTCTTGAACCATTTCTTCAAACTACTAAGACTTTGGTCCACAATGTGTGAAGAATTATCAGATGATGATAGTTAAATGCTTTGAGATACAAGCATGCTTGATCAAATTTCTTTGTTTCTTACCCAAGGATGCCAAGAACAACTGCACTAAAATCATCATCATGGGTTATATGATACTAATAAATGTACTCAGTAAACTCGACAACATGTGTAAGGGTCGAACACATGTTACCATCAAACTTTGGGATGTCGTTCCATCTTTTCAGCGGGTTTTCATCATATACCTCCATGGTTCAGAAGATGGAAATGGTAATCAGGGAAAGGTGGGTGTTGAAGAAAATGTATGAATTACCTTAATCATTTTCAAATCTTGTCTAGCTAGGAAAAGATAGTTGAGAATGTCACCCTAGGTTTTATAGCCTCAAAAATATTCTCCCAATCCATAAGTATTAATTACTAGGATCAAGGCTGATTTATTAATGAAAAGAATGTTTCAATATAAAATAAAGTTTATATAAGTTTCTAAAATATATACAGATTACAGAAAGTAAACATGGAGATTAAAAAATGAAAAGTAACCAAGTCATAAATACACATAAATAAGACGAAATAACAAAATGATTTATTTCATTCTGAGATATCAAACGTGTTTTCTCTTTACAAAACCCCTATAAGGGCATGGACAAAAGTCTGATTTAGAGATCCCCGATGAACACCATACAAAATGACTCCAACAATCAAGCAAAACTGAAATTTATAATCTGGATCAGCTTGCCACAAACTGCTTCCAATTTGACTATGCAAGATATTCTTTATCAATGATGAAACTTAATTCACAAACATACAAGAATACATAGACTATCAAGGATGGATCAACACCTCTAAAACAAGCGTATGAAAAGTTTGGTTCAGTCTTGAACTTTGATGTCTACAATAAGATCCTGATGTCACACAGAGAATTAGGCTTTGAATAAACTCAATAATGAATGAAAAATGAAACTATCTTAGGAAACCAAAAGAGCGAACCTTAGTCTTGATTTCTCCCTCTATTCTCCCCTTGTTTCTTCTTCTCATTCAACTTTTATTCTTTCCAAATAAGTTGAAGTAGTTCAACTAATTTCTTTAGTTAAGTTAGTTTGACTTAACTAATTTAGTTTAGGAGAAATAAATAGTAATAATATAGTTAAGGGTATTTAATTAATAATAACTAGATAGGTGTGACCCCTTGTGACTCCCGTCATTTCTTCTTTTCAACTCATAAAATATAACACAAAAGGATAATCATTTTAACACATGCCACCCTTTTAGATCCCTTAGGTACCTTCCAAGATGAATATTTAAATATCATAAATAATTTAAATCATATCCAAAAATATATAAATATCCACATTATCCACATTATCCAAAACAAAGCTTGTTGTCCAAACTTTMTGAAAACCATTAACATTGTCTTCATCAACTCAAATCATAAAAAACACAATCTAAAAGCCATACTTKCCACTCTGGGAGACAATTTTTYTTGTTTTCACCGCTATCCCCCTTTGATTTCCTGGAAGTAGCTYGTCGTTGATTAGAACCTTGAGGTTGTATTTCACTGATCACATGGGAACAATCRTCCTTCAAATGCATGCGGGAAGACACAAATTTTGAGGAATCATYTGAGGGGGAAGAAGGGGAGGCAATTGTTTTTCCTTTATGTTGCATAGGTTGCGGGAATATTAGTTTTTAGTGTTTTACTAGCATGTGAAGATTGAACAGGTGAATCGACACRGACAATTTGGACATTAGGATTGAYAGGTGGTGGAAGAGGCAATGACATATTGGGCCAGCCACGATGGTGAGAGACAGTCGGGTTGACAATCTCTTTCCATCCATGATTTACAKGGACTTCTAGTTGCAAGGACACATGTGGAGGAACGAGAATGYCAGGGATGTTCTGAGGCTGGAAATGAGGTMTTTCTGGCCGAGGGTGTACTATTCCATGAACAATCTAGTTAAAGAACCCAACTTGGAACAACTGGTTCAATTATTGGAGATCAACATCAAAATGGATGGAAAATCTAGGCCTTCTAGGCCCTAGGTTCCAATTTCCCCTGCCTTTATTATTCTTCCATGGCTACCCTTCTAAAGAAACTTATCTTGTAGCAACAGTTTGTCGGTAACTAAGCTCTTAATAAACCATACATGACACTCTACTTACATGAATCAAAAATTGGCTCAGAAATTGAAACGAGATACATGCAAATCCATCCATAACAAACCATTTAATAATCACCAAGTGAAGAGGGGGTGATAGGATTCATGGGACATATGGAGGGAGTGTAATTAGAAAAAAGTGGTAGAATGACAGGGGATTAATACACGAATATTGTTCAACAATTAATTAAACAATTTAACTATGTAATAAAATACCAAAATATAAGTCACCAATCCTTGCTATGTTATCCTTTATCTCTTTTACATGGACTTCCTTTTTAATTTATTTGACAGTACATGGATTCCATAAATGAAATTGGGATTATGAGGGGAATGTAATGAGTGAAAAGTGGTAGAATGACAGGGAAATAATATGGATATTGTTCAAATGAAAATAAATCAAGACATGCAATCAAACATATCTTTGTTCCGACCTTCAAAGTTCAACAATATTCACTTTTCAAAATTACAATTTAAACTATTACTTCCTTTGACAAATTTGCTTGTTGGCTTCCAAACAATAATCTATATTCTTAGAACTATTTAATTATAGCAACATTTGTATTCATATAATCATTACATGACAACCATTGTGAAAAGCATTGTAATCAATATGAGAAACCACAATAGCCCTTTGAGCCACAACCATTAAATCAATATTTAATCTTTAAACCAACAGGAACATGCATAGTATTTATAACCATTTGTATCCATCAATTATTTAAACATTGTCCAAATAAATCAACTAGATGTTATAACTCTTAATCGAGCCTCAAATAAATCACACATAGGTGACCCCTTTATATAGCCAACATAACGATTGAATCAAATAACATTCAATATTCTGAGCCCAAGCTTCAAACAAATTAGTGTGTACATACTTCTTCCAGAATTTCCCAATGAGGGATGGAACCAAAATCATGCTCAAGCAACCAAGCACACACAGTGCTCCATCAACCATCGACTGGAGTAAAACGATATCAATATCATGTTTAGGGTTTAAAAAAACAAGTGAAAAGTAAGAACAGGTGGTTCGACCAAAGAGTTAAGACTTCGAATAACGTAGATAGCTCATGCATTTCACAATTTACCACAGAACCATAACATGTAACAATACTCTCGGTTGTAAGTATTACCAAAATGACAGAATGTCAATTCCAACAGGAAACAAAATAAATACAATCCCTTTAATCAACACTGTAAAATGAACGACTAAGCACAAACCCCTGCCCAAACAGAAAGCATCCATAATGCTTCTATCAACTTCTGGGTGATGTTAAGCTCGTGCAATTCTCTCCAAGAAACTGTGCCAGTGAGGGTAACACAAGGTAGCTAACAAGTCATATTTTTACCAAGACAAGGCACAAATATTTTAATCTTTCATCAGTTCACATTGCAACCCACAGGGTTGAAAAATACTAGCCACAGAGATGAACATGGAGTGGGAAACTTAAACAAAAAGACCTGTTATGAAAATCCATAAGTAGGATACACACAAATCTCAGAGCTTTGGCAAGCCATGATACTCAATTTCAACAGAGATGCCAAACCCAAAACCCAAACCATGACCAATCAAGCTTCACTGGTATTTTTATCCAATAAACCCGCACAAAGATTACACACAGCAAAGAGAGCATAACCATTTCTTTTTTAAGTGCCAACAGTCCAAAATAATGACCATACGAAACCATGGGCACAAACACCAATACACAGTTCAAATATCTCATAACAACCTAAGAATCACACAGACCACAAGCAATCCAGAGCCAAAAGTTGATTCAAAGGGTAGAGTAACCATCATGGATGGAAGAGTAAGAAACCCATACCCGGAAAAGCCTACGTGAGGAAGAAAACTAGACTGTATACCTCCTTCATGACCGAACAATGCAGAGCAACAACAACTACCAGAGCCAAAACCAACATGCAAGAATGACGGGCTTGAGGGGAGTTTGAGTGATGTGTAGTAAATGCACGTCGCTTCTCCCTTCCAATCTCATTCAATTCACAGTACGAGCCAAGCCAATTCACCATAGCACTACACATTAATCAACCAAATAATCATTTCCATATCACATTTGCAAAGTGCGCCACCCCTTGGTAATGCCGAACTTCTTTTAAATAACAATGTGCTAGGAACATAACCCAATGTGTAACCATATATGAAATTCAACCAAGGCGCATAGCCATAATAGCAAGGGTCAAGAGCACCCGTCCTTTATCATAATAATGCACAACATTAGAACTTGAATATAGTTCTTTTATTCAAAAGAGCTCCATTATTATCCTTTATCAAGATCATTTAAACCATTTAATGGCATGTTTAATGCAATATCAAAACCAAAAATGATAATAATTCTTTCATCCACAGGGCAGCCTTAACATATTCTGTGAGAGGTCATCAAAGCCATCCAGTGCGATGTTTTAGTCAACCAACCATCACACGTTACCAAAACATTTTAAACCATGATTTGAAACAAAAAACTGTAGAAGATTGTGCGGGTACCATAACATAAGCAAACAAAATATAATCACATCATATCCACCATAGTGCCATAAGTTCAACAAGGGGGTCTCACCTACTAGTTTATTATTAATATAGATATATAATAAAGCTTGACAATAATTTGTGAGCATAGTATTCATCGTTGTGCTTTTAAGCGTCAACAAACTAGCGACTCCACAGGGAAATCAGTTTCCAATAGATTAAGATCTCACAATGTCTGGTTTTGCACACTATGTGAATCGTAGATCAAAGAAGATATTTACCAGAATGATTATGCAACAGGGGGAAGTGAGTTTGTTTAAGGGAGAAAATGATATGGGACTTTGGGAATAGCTCATGGAAAGTGTTACGTATGAGGGGCTTATTCCTGTATGGATAACATTCAATCAGTCACAGTGAAAGCATTTATTGCTTTAAAGGAGAAAAATTTATGGTGTGCTCTTTTGAATCTCAGGGTGGAGGGAAGAAAGGGAAGACAAAAAGTAGGGGTGAAAATCCAATTATCTCTCTAACAATAGTACTGGAAGAAGAGAGCAATTTCAGTGATGTCTTCAAGGGGAACATCATGAAAATTGTGTAAACTATCTTTTATTGATTACCAATACTTGCAGAATAGCATCGTTGTGGAAAAAGTGATCCAGAACTGATTTCTAAAAAGAAAAGAAATTAATAAAATAAAAACAACAGAAATGAAACAACATAAAAATAAAAACAACAAGGCAAAATCAAAGCAATGAAACAAAAATTATAATACAAAAGTAATTTTCATGCAAGGTTTAATTTTCAACTAGTTCCACATAGTGTTTCAAGTGGGAACCATTGGTGCTATAGGAAAATAATCGCTCTTCCAAGTCCTTTAGAATATAAGAACTTGTGCCCAAGATAAAAGAGATTTTAAAAGGACCCACCATAATTTTTGAAACTTAGAATGCCTTCCTCTATCAGCATGAGCTGAATCCCAAAGCAAGACTTTCTCATTTACTTTAAATCTGACAGCTTTTGTGCTTTTATTGAAATATTTCTTTACAATTTGTTGTCTTCTCTTTATGTTCTCTAAGGAAAACATCCTTTGTTCCTCTAAATCCAACAATGCATTTATCCTTCGAGAGATATTAGAAGAATTTAATTCTTCAATCAGTAGCATCAGCTGTAGAGAAGAAAGTTCTTGCTCGGTAGGCAAGATAGCTTCTTGGCCATAAACAAGATGAAAGAGAGTGCAACTTGTGCTTGCCTTGGTAGTAGTGTGATTTGCCCAAAGGGCGTAAGTGAGGAGGGTGTGCCATTGATGAGGCTTATCTTCAATGAGCCTCTTGATAATTCTAACTAGATTTTTGTTAGTAGACTCAGCTTGCCCATTTCCTTGAGGGTAATAAGTTGATGAGGTAAAATGTTTAACTCCCAACTTAGCTAGAAACTGAGTCAGCTTAGCAGAAATATAAGCAGGGCCATTGTCTGTAATAATTTCTAAAGGAATTCCAAATATGGAGAAAATATTAGTTTCAAGGAAAGAAATAACATGTTCATCCTGCGAATGTTTCAGTGGGACAACTTCAGTCCATTTCATAAAATAATGTGTGGTTGTCAAGATAAAAACTTTCCCTGCTGAAGATGAAGGATTAATAGGACTGATAAAGTCCAGACACCATTTTGAAAAAGGAAATTCAGGGAGGACAGGTTGCAAAGGCATAGCAGAAATACATTCTTTCCCAGCAAATTTCTAGCACTTGTCACAAGATCTTGGAAAGTTATAAGAATATTGAAAATTTGAAGGCCAGTAATAC
The DNA here is from genome assembly GCA_000966675.3 of Picea glauca. NCBI lineage: Eukaryota > Viridiplantae > Streptophyta > Pinopsida > Pinales > Pinaceae > Picea > Picea glauca. The sequence continues at coordinate 12,927 of JZKD02S1911864.1, forward strand.
CCTTTTCTGATGATTTTAAAAGCAGTAGTTTTAGCAGAAAAGTGGCCACCTGCATGAATAACAAAATCTGAAGATCCATGGGTTTCTTGTAACAATTTGTGTGCTTCCTCATTATTTACACATCGAAGTAATATACCATCGACAGATCTCCTGAAAAAGAAGTGTCCTAAAATAACATATTTAGAAGATTCAACTCAGAGCCTTCTCCTTTGATGAGTATCTAAGTTATCTGGACATCTCTGATTTTGCAAGTAATACATCATATTTTTATACTAGGGATGTTCAGCTATAGGAAGGATTTGACTATCAATGTAAAATAGTGTTGAAAGAGGATTATCTTGTTCGTCAATTTCTTCACTTTCTTTAGCATGTTGATCCAAGTGAAGGGCTAAGTCTCGTCCCTTAATTGTTTTCAAAGTCATGATGGTTAAATCATGCTCCTGGATCTTGGCAAGATAATGTGCAAGTTTCCTTGAAAGATGAGTCCGTGAAAGAAAACAATTGACAACAAGCAAAGGGACTTTTACCAATGTGTTCTTGCCTAGGATAAAGTGGTGAAATTTCTCCACAACTTTAACAAGAGCGAAAGCATGTTTTTCGATATAAGAATATTTGAATTCGTCATCTGACAATCTTTGACTCATGTAAGCTACTGGTTTTTCGTTATTCTGGTCATCACGTTGTATGAGAAAAACAAAAATTGTTTCCTCTGTGGCATTAGTGTATATAATAAAATATTTCTCGAAATCTAGCTTCGCCAAAGCCGGTGTGAAACTAGTTTCCTTCTTAATCCTTATGAAGGCATTCTCGATGTCATCAATCCAAGAAAAAAATCGATCTTTCTTGAGAATATTGTGAATTGGTTTAACCATTACACCAAAATCAGGAACAAATCTACAGACAAAGTTGATAATGCCCATAAAGGCTTGAACCTCCTTTTTGGAAGTGGGAGAAGGAAGGTTTAGAATAGCA
>JZKD02S1911864.1:30540-46744 GCA_000966675.3 Picea glauca
CCTCCAAAGGCATGTCTCTATGATCCAGTGTGTGGGCATACAACATACAACCTCTGGTATTGTTTCCCCATGGAAGCCCAAGCTAGGATTGTTCTCTCAAAATTGGCCACCAAGCAAGGTCTTGCAAAAAAAAGGATACGCCCTCAAAAGATCTCAATTCAAAGATATCATGACAAGTGAAAACCACATATAATAAAAAAGGCACCTAATAATGTGCATCAAAACTACCTCATCAAATTAAACAAATGCTCAAAGACCCTATACAATTGACCAAGTTTAAGTATGGGAGGGGTGTCATAAAATTACCATTGGGTAGACCAAAACCCTCAAGTAGGGGATGCTCCCAAGGATGGCCTTTCAAGTTTATGTAATGGATGATGAGGTGGAAATGGATTTAGACTTCATAGGTCAATGACTTTCATGACATACAAGGGATTGTATTATCTCATTTATGGGTTCCTTTGTAGAGGGTGTGTGGCACCATCGTTTGTGATGCACTTTTTCCAAGCCCATCTTCTTGTCATTCTTTCTTCTTAGCTCTTCCTTTCCCTTTATATTTATTTCATGTTTTAAGGAACAAGTTGAAGGCCACTATCATGGATTGGTGTCTATATAACGATAGTGTCATTCAAAAATACCTCGTAGAAATGAGAATGTTGGCTTGTGATGAGACCCCCTTTCTCTCAATTGTGTAACTGAGAACCACTACCCTATCTTGGTGACCAGATGATGGTAATTTCATACCACTAAATACCCATGATTATGATAGATCGTCTTGTGATGAGACCTCCCATCCTCCAACTAACCCCTTAAGCATTCACTATCATTTATTTTTGTAGGTCCTCCATTTCTTATAGAGAAGTGTTTCATTTATTTCTCGGGGATCCTTGGGTGAATCATATGGAAGGTTTGTATTCATGGTTTCACCCTTTTATCTAACAACAATCCCTCTGGGCCTTCAACCCCCTCCTTCCCATGAAATGAGCTATATGCCCTTCTTGGGTCACTAAAGTCAGAGGGCCTAGAAGAGGGAAATATGATGGGAGTGTAATGAGCGAAAAGTGGTAAGTATGGTTAGGAATGGTATGAAAACCCCTTAAGGGACCCCCAATCATAAACCCTCCCCAAATGTTGTCCAATTACTAGTAAATCTATGACACTCACTAAGGTGAAACAGGGTCAAAAGCATAATTTCCAAGCAAGCGTTCTATAATCAAAAGTATCTTAAATACAACATTTTTAAATGCCTCAAATATTAGGAATCACATACCACAATACCTAACTTGTACCTCATGGAGAAAGACCCATCTTCCTTCCAAACATTGGCTAGTGTGGTGGATACATTGCCAATGGATTAGAATGTGTTGATAGAGTGGGCTTCTGTATTTGCAAGTGAACACTGCTAGTCATTTGGTCTCTTGACACTCCATATATGCAACCTGAGTGCCCATAGACATCATCTCCTTAGTTATCTCACAAAATGGAGATAACAGGGTCAACTAAGGCTCTTCATGGAAACTTAAGGTAGACTAAAATATGGATAGGGTTGAAGTGTTCAAACATTAGAAATCTTATAGTGGATTAATTGTTTTTAGAAATAACAAAGGAAGATCCCAAAGTATAGATATTCATGAACCTTGAGAGGGGATATATTATGAAAGAGATAAGAGGACATATAAGCATGCATTGAGAAATATGATCACATTTCACTATCACAACAATTACCACAATTTTTTAGAGACGACTTACTTGAAAATTTAACTCTAGATCATGCATTTAAAATTTCATCCATCATCAAATATCTACACAAGAGAGTATTCCACTTGAATTATTCAATCAACCATACATAACCATAACAATAACAACTAGACAAGAGTTCAATTATGTATTCTCCAGAAGCTTCTATGAAAATTTACAATGAGAAGAGTTTCTCTTATATAGAGAAGAAAAAACAAAAGCCTCATCGACAAAATAATAATAAAATCCTAGATCTAGCCTTTAAATCCATAAAGAACTAATATCTCTTTAACTAGCTAGAGATATATAGTCAATGATACAATAAAAATAATGTATTGGTTATGCCACATGTACAATATTCTCCATGGAGTAAGGACTTCTTCATCAAAACAAGGCATACACTAGGTTAAAGCTCCAACATCTAGCCTCTAATCAAGGAGTGAGGTCTAATAACCTCCATCAATAGAGAACACCTCCCTCAATAAGGTGAAATGACCAAGCATGGAAGACGTCCAAGGTGACATGTATGGCTCCAAAAAGTGGACAAATCCTCTAAAAATGCTCCAATGATCCAAAGGTGAGGTCTCCAAGGTGAAACTAACTCCCCAAATCATGCCAATGATCATCTCCAAGCTCATTGTCCAATTAGGTGTAGGTGATGTGGTGAATGTGGTATTAGGGAAGGGGCATTTTCATGGGTTGACCCTCAGTCATATAGGATGGGTCAATAAGAGGTCTCCCCCTTATATTTCAAGAGCTAGGGGTTATCATTATTTGTTTCCACATGTGTTCCTTTAGAGGGAGTGCTCAACATCCCTTCTTTCCTTTTTATTTATTTGAGAATGGAACTTAGGGAATAAGTATTTTTGGCAAGGTGGCACGGCTTATGTGTATAATAATATGAATTTAGTTGCTTATTCCTTGATCATTATCTCTTTGATTTGATTTAGGAATTTTCATACGTGTGAATTTTCTTGTATTTTAGACCTTTCCACATGATTGATCTGTAGCCGAGGTATTGAGAATCCAAACAATTCACTAACACAGATGCTTACTGTGGAATTTAAATGGTTATGACTTTTCAATTTAAATGCACTACAAACTATAATCAAAGTGAAAAAGATTATTGTTCTCTACAATTTCTTTGATTCACTAAGAACTCTATAATTACTCAATCTTTAAGATGGATTCTCAGGCTTTCCCAACAAATTGTGTTCCCTAAGACATAACTCATATATTACTTCAATGTTCTATGTTTCAATTTGGATTCACAACTTCATTGGTCTATGAACCGACAAATTAAATGTGACTTTGTTTACACACTTAATTAAGAGAGCGTGCATCAATTCCAGGGTGTTAATGGATGGGAAACATTGTAGGTAAAATTTCAAATTCACTGGGACTAAAGGGCGTTTTAATTGACCTCTAAATAATTTGTATTGCTCAAATAGAAACTACATGTCTAGACAATTGACCAATCATTCAATTATATAGAAAATGGGCCTTTGTTGTATGTAATGAAAACCATTTTGAGCATTGAGGATGTTTGGCTATATCATGTTATTTCACAATGCACCATCCAATACATAGACTCAACAAATCGAATAAATTAAGGTTAGACTCTAAACAGTGAATCAAAATGAAAACCAAATGAAGAACTCTGATTTTGTACCACTATTACAACATTGTCTTAAGAAGTAATATGCAGAGTAAAAATTCAAAGGTTAAAGAATTCATCCTATGGATATAGACAATGGTCAACTGACTCACATAGAACACAAATGTTCACTAAATCACTAATACAATCCAAGTCACTTAAGAATTCTTGAGTGATTTAATTTTGTAGGTAAATTGATTTTAGTTCCCACAAATAAAAACATAACCAATGGAAGTATTTCAGAGTTGTGGTGAATGGAAAGGAATCAATGAAGTTTGCATCTACTATCTGGTACAAAAATTTCAAGCAATTAAATCCAAACCACAATAAGCCTCCATAGAAGATTACACAACCACATAGTATAAACAACATAGATTTATTTTGTTCGAGAAATGTCTTACGAAGGGTGATCTATGCATGATCAATAATCTCATGCATTTTTACTCACTAAAAAATTGTAGATGGCCATGGCTCAGAGATGCCTTCTCTCATTGTGGACATGCTCCTTGACTCCTTTGTCCATCGATCTTTAAGTAGGCCACAATCTTGTATCTCTCATCTCTTCTAGCTTCCCAAGTTCTCTATGCATCTCCCCTTTGATGTCCTTCTTCATTACAACCTTCATTTTTAATGGGATTCCTTTAAAAGGCCATCCATTACAATGGTTCATTTCCACTTCCATATTTTCCAAAAAACACAAAATAAGATAAAATAAACAAGGAACATGCTTATTACAAAATTTATAAGAGGTTTGGCAAGGATCCCATTCGGATCACACCTCCCCATTTGTGGGTTTTTGGTCCCAAAAAGATGGACATTAAGGATATGAAAACACATGGCCTCCATTTGCTTCTCCACATCTACCATTTCATTATTGATGAAGGTTATTTGTTTCTTGCTTGTCTTCCCTTGTCTTTTTGCTAGAGGAGTTATTCTCTCTCTCCCTTTATGTGCTTTGACGAAGTATGCCTATCTACCCTTGATCAAGAAATATTTATTTTCTCTCGTGTACAAGGTAACATCCGTATGCCACAGGTATGGGCTACCAAACATGAATCAAGCATCTAATGGTGACACTTCACATTCTAATTCATCAACATAACTAGCTTTAATTGATTTTATATCTTCGAGTAATTGTCATAATAGTTTTCCATTGCAACCATGTTGGTGAATTTGGTTTCACTAGATCATAAGTTTCTATACCAATCTCATCAACTAATGTTTCAGAAATCATATTGCATTGAGGACCATTGCCAAACAAAGCATTTACCTTCTAGTTCTTTACTTGAACTTTGATTTGGAATAGTTCATGTTTATCTCCACTCATTTTTGGTTGCTACAATGTGGTGAAATATGACTTCACCTAGATCATAGGTTTTTTCTACCACTTCTTTTGTCTTGATAGCTACCTTTGCTTCCCCCTTGTATTTTAGCCACTTTGGACACAATTCCATATGAAGTTTCCATCACTTTTCTTCTGTGTGGCCATCCACATCACAATGTTTGCAATCCCTATCAGGATTCCTTTTTTTTTCCATGGTGACCATCTTATTGACTCTTCACTTGTTGGTTTATTCTTGTCCCATATGCTATTTCCCCTTCTTGGAGTCCAACTAATTATAGAGATTCTTCTTGCTCACCTCGTCTACACTTTTCATGCTAAGAAGTTGCAATTGTCTTCAAATATGGATGAAAAGTCTTCCAAGGTACTTCACCACTACCTTTGGATCTTCCAAAAATATACTCAACCTTATGACCTACCTCCTAAACTCATAAGTGTATTCTTGCACCCTTTTTCCTTGTTCTTGTCAAACGTACTACCACTTCATGGGCTACTCCTCTTTGTAGCCTATGAGATACAATTATGACTTCAACAATGCTTTGAAGTCCTCCCATTTCATAATCATGGGATTCCTGCCTACCTTTAGTGCATCCACATAGCTCTCCCACCATAGAAGAGCATGTCTGAACATCTTCAAATAGGAAAAGTAAATATGATGTGCTTCTTGGATTTGATAAAGGCAAAAATAGACTTATATTTTTTTCAACTAGTTATTCAAAAATTCAGCAATAACATGACCATCAAACATTGGTATATCAAGCTTTATTTCAAATTTGAAAGGAACACTAAAAATGAATAAAAATAGTTTTCATTACCTAAGTTTCCAAGCGTCTCGCCTTCGAAACATCTCAGGTCAGTCTTGTGTTCTCCATGCTTAGTATTAGTTGAGTGTGCTTCCTTACCCTTCATTACTAGTAACTATGTTACCATATTTGTTAGTGTAACAATGCTCTTCTCCAAACAAGCAAAGATGACCTCCGGGTCTTCCTTTTCATGTTCTTCGTGAGGACTCCCTACCATTGGTGGTGATTTGCTTATATCTAGGATTGGCAGTAATGATTTTCCACTATTTTAGTACTAGTTGCAGATGTTTACCATGCAGGTGTTCTCCAAGTCTTTTGAACCTTCTCTGATACCAGATGATCCGTAATCGAGGGACTTAGAGTCCAAAGAATTCCCCAACATATATTCTTACTATGGAATTTAAATGGTTATACCTTTGCAATTTGAATGCACTATAAACTATAACCCAAGTGCAAAAGATTATTGTTCTCTACAATTTCTCTATTCACTAAGAACTCTATAATTACTCTATCTTTGAGATGGATTTGCGATATTTCTCAACCATTTGTGTTTCCCAAGACAATACTCATCTATTTCTTAAGTGTTTTTGTGTTCCAATTTGGCTTCACAACTTCATTGGTTTGTGCACTGACAAATTAATTAGGATTACTCAAACCATAATAAGCCTCCATAACAGATTACTCAACCATGCAGTTTAAACAACTAAGATTTTTTTTCTTAGGAAATTCCTTACAAAGGGTGAGCTATGCATGTTCATAAATATCACACATTGTTACTCACTAAAAAATTGCAGGAGATCATGGCTTAGATATTCCTTCACTCACCGTAGATAGACTCCTTGACTCTTTCGTCCACCAATCTTCAAGCAAGCTGCAATATTCCAGATCTCATCTCTACAATCTTCCCAAGTTCTCTTTTGATCTCCCCTTTAATGCTCTCCTTCACTACAACCATAATTTTTAATGTGATTTATTTGGAAGGCCAACCATCACAATGGTTCATTTCCACTTCCAACTTTTCCAAAATAGACAAAAGAAAATTAAAAAATAAGGAAATGGTTATTACAAAATTTACAATAGGTTTGGCAAGGATCCAATTTGGATCAAGGACATATGATAAATCAATCATGAAAGGGGAAATGATGAAAATGCATGAAAATGGCGATGAAACAACAAGGTATGAAAAATGGCTAGGGAAAATGAAGGGAATACTATGAAACATCTACCCAGGTCGCTAGTGATACAACTCAACTCATAAGGTGACACACTTATCTAGAGGTAAATTATGAACATTCCATGGAACAACCTAGTAAGAGACAACAATTTAGAGTGTTATGAACCATTATAAAATACAACAATAATCACCATGGGTCATAATCCACATCCTAGAAGCAACATCATGTGTGAGAGGAAGAGCATAAGGTGCAACACTGCCTCCATCAAATAACTAACATCATGGGGGTCAACTAAGCAAATGCTAGAAATATCTCTAGAAAACATCCATGGATAATCCATAGATCTCATTTGTGGAAGTTCTAGTTGTGATCAAAATCACAAGTGAATCGGTCCTCCAATCAACCCTAAAAGTCATGGGGTAACATATGGTCATGCACTCAAGATAGAATGCATGAAAACGTAAAATATATATAGTACTCCAAGTCTTGTACTGCAAGGGAACACACACAATAGAAAATCACAAAAATCTGCTAATACTCAACATCAAAGGGATTAGATCCACAAGGAAGGGCAAGATGATCACTCTAGTTTAGAAATAAAATAAAAATCCTTGTCCCTTTTTAAAAAACAAATAGACAAGACAAATTGTAAAATGCAATTACTTAATGATGCATGATGTCAAGAAAAATATAAAATAATAAAAGAAAATAAAGAAGTGTGAAGAATAACTACTTATGTAATATGCTTCTTGTACCAAGCTTATTCGTCCTACTCTACCACTACTTTTAACACTAAATTACATTCACAAAATAGATCTTGAGAAGTTGTATGTTAACCAACAAAGAGAACTTATCTGCTTTCAGGCTTGTAAGATAGAAAGAATCTGTTATGGCCAACTTTTCAATTTTTGAAGGACCAAGCCAAAAGGATATTGAATTTCTTATGCATACCAAGCCTTTCCTTTATTTTATCTCACAGGAATACAAGATCTCCTTGTGAAAAAGTTCTCTAATGATCCTTCCAATCAAATGTTCTTTTGATTGTTTCTCGATTTTTTATCATTTGATCAAATGTTATTTTCCTAGATTCTTCCAATTCTATGAGTTGATCGATTCTTGTTTGAACAACCTCTTGATTCGTTGTAAATTGTTGCAACAAGTGATAAACATGATTTTTTAGATTGATAGGAAATTTAACTTTGCTTCCATACAAAAATTCAAAAGGGATTTTATTGTGTTTCTCTTGGTTGTAATTATGTCTGCCAACTAAAGTTATTTCATTTAATTAAAGTCATAATTCCCTTTTACGACTTATTCCCCTCTTTATTTTATTTAAATTAAAGGTAAAATCAATTAGCGGATAACAATTATTTTGTCAAGTAATATATTTTATTATTTTGACCATATCAAGGATAACCACTATTTTTCCTATAAAACCAAGATTTCCATTCTATTTCCATATAACGTTCATGAGAGCACCAAAATGATGCCAAGATTTCCACTGAATTTTTAGCTCCATTTCCCATTGTTTCTTCTAGCCAAGAGGAGAATTCTAGCCATTTCTACCACACATTCGGGAAAGAAAGAAGAACCCTCCCATGAAGGGGCAACTAGGAAATTTATGTCTCCATCGGTCTCTTCACATGTGTATTTTATATGTTCTATGGTTATTGGGAACTATATATATCCTATTCATTCTTTATATCTCTTGTTATTCAACTATATTTTCTATTGCATCCCTTTTTATTTATGAATAACATAGATTTGACGGCATTTAATTAATAGAGAACTAGGTTTTTTTTATTTTCTCACCCATTTTTGTATGTGACTTTGAAACAACCACAAAGTTTGTATATATTCTCGTCCTTGTTTCATATTTACACAAACAAAATGGCGACCATATTATGGATTTGAGTTTTACTCATGATCCTTAGTTGTGGGTGTGGGATAAACGGTTCATCTTCGAATTTATTTTTTATGTGTTTTTTTTAGGGTTTTATAGTACGGTACCTTGTTTTTTTATATGTGTAGATTATAAGAGTCCAAAACCAATCAGGAAACCCTTAGGATCCATGGCCGCAACTTTAGATTCAACCCCAATCATCAACCCACTTTTTTTGGGCGAAAAATAAGGAAAACTCAAAAAAAAAAATTGTTGTTGTTGCAGGCTCATACATAATTAGATTGATGAACCATTCATGCAATTGGATTTGTATTTCCGAGATATTCAAAAGGGTACTTTCATATTTCTAATATTTGACACTTTATCTAGAATCCATTTTTCAACAAGGGTTAAAACTCACCACAATTCTCCAGGTATTTTTCCACATTTATCATTTTTCATTGGGATCTATTTCATGTAATTTATTTGCTGCTTGTGTGTGATGTTTATTACCTACATTTTCGTTTGGTTTATTAGTTTATTGAGTGGTTTAAAAACCCCATTAAACCCTAGGAATTTAAGAACAAACCCCCAAGAGGTTTTGATCTCTTTTTTTCAAGGGAGTTTTTTTAGGGTTTTGGCTCCCTATTTTCTGCTGCAAATAGGCCATAGATATACCATTCAATTGTTGTTATTTCCCTTACTTTATTTCCTTTTCTTGCATCCTATTTATAGTATTTCAAAAATCCAAAAAGAAGCATATAGGGTAGGATATTTGTTTGGTTCCAATGTACTTATTTTTTTTATTGTTTATTATAGCCATTGGTTGATTTTAAATTGTTGTTGCATAACCATAAAGTATCTTGCATTTGCATACAAAACCCTTAGTGAAAATCAGACCTCTTAGGACCCTTCCTTTCCTTTCCAATAGGGATTTTCCATTGCAAGTCTTGTTTCTCATTTGAAAGAATTTTTTTCCCATTTGAGATCCCTTTGTTTGCATGCAACACATCTTCCCTCATTCAAAAAGAAATATCAACACCTAGTACATTTGAATTGGTTGCTTGTTTAAATAACAATTTATTTCATGCACTTTCTTTTAAATTGTTCATTTTTCAACATTTCTTTTTACATCATCAATTTAACTACATCATTCAAACCAAACAACATAAAACTTATAATAGCACCAAAACACAACACCACCTTGAAACTTAGCCTTTGAACACCATTTCTCCCCCAAAGAGATTGCCTCGTATGATGAAATGCCTTTGAACTGAATTCCCTTGAAGGCGTGATTTTGTCTACATTAGATGAAGTAAGGTGCCACACCTCAACCCTTATTCTAGGTCTAGCTCCTCAATTTCTGAACCCCCATCCCCATTGCAAGGTACTGGTGCATCCACTTCTTACCCTCTACCTCCTTCACTAGGACCATATCCACCTAGTTCCCCCATGGTCGAAACCACTCAAACATCCTTTACTTTTATGGATGGATTGAGTGTCCATGACCTTAACCAATTGATCAATGATACCATTCATAATGATCCCAAATTCCCTCCCATGTCCACCAAGTTACTCTATGACATCCCCAAGTTTGAGGGAAATTCAGGAGAATATCCATCCACCCACGTGATGTACTTCCACCTATGGTGTTCATTGAAATCCATCACAAAGGACTCCATCAGACTCTGTCTTTTCCAAAGAATATTGATGGTTGCCACTGCAAAGTGTTTCATAGAACAACCAAGGAACTTTCCCCGTATTTTTGAGTCCATAACGAAGGTGTTCCTCACCTTCTTCCAGTTGCATGATCTCCATGATTTGGGGATTGATATCCTTACCACATGTTTGAACCAAAACACTTCTACCTACATCTCAGGCCACATCCATGAGTGTCTCAAATGGCATAGTTGATGCAAATCCAAGCTTGATGACATTTTCCTAAAGGATTTCTTCCTGAAGTCCCTCCTCCCTCCCATTTCCAAGTATGTCACTATGACATTTCATCGGAGTAAGTAAGAGGATATTCAGAAGGCCCAACAATATGAATTGATTTATGTCGAATCTATATATCTATAAACCATCCTCCCTGATGCCCCTCATTCTCAATCAGGTGACTCAACCACTCTAGGCACCACCCATGTAGTTGATGGTCTCATTAGCTCTGTCTCTCCGGCATGTCCACCAACACCTAGATCTAGTAGATATGCCCTCCTTATGGTGGGTCTCCCACTCCTTATGGATACCTAACCCCACCCCAAGACTAATCACATGCCTCATCTCAGGAGCACAAGTACATCTTACCATGTACCACATGTATATCCTCATCACCATGGTTAGGATCACCCATGTGACAATCCCTCTTGCAGGGCTACTTCCAATCCTTACTAACCTTTCCCTAGTCCACCACCATCCACATATTCCCCACCTGTAGGTGTTTCCCATACCCATGCTAGTCCGCTTGCACCTCCTCCATAAGGAAAAGTGTATATGAAACATAATTCTCCCCTTTGTCCAAACTAGAACATGAGAAACAACACGAGGGAGGGGAAGATAAATAACCAAAACTAGGGACTCTAAGAAACCTAGAACCGAACCCCAACATTGAGGGAACCAACCTGACCCTGATCAAATCCAAGGAACCAACCTAGTTCCCAAGAAAGGGAAGAACCAACTCCCTTGCACCAACAACCCTTGTGCATGTTTAAGTGTCCATGGAAATTACACTCATGAGTGTCCTCTCCTCCCTGTTATGTCTCAAGAATAGGAAACCTCTAAGGTTGCTCAATGATTCAATGCCCAATATTCCACTCCATCCTCATCGCAACCAGATATGTTGCATAATCCTTTCTCGGCCCAAGGGTTGGTTTCCACCTTTGTTACATCCCCCCCTCACCCTGCCCTCATTCCCCACCCATATAGTAATGACACTTACCAGATTCTTATGTTGGATTTAGCTGATGTGAATATCACTACCCAATCCCTCTAGTATGGTATGCCCCTAAGGAATAATTGATTGTGCCCTCTGATCTTCCTTCATCCACCCCCAGGACTTTACATATTTCTCATCCATCCACTGTGATCCCTTTGAAGGTTCCAAAGGTTATGCTTCAGTGGAATGTTTTCAACCTTAATGGGAAGGAAACCCGTCATGATAGCATTGTCTATGATTTGGAATAGGTCCCCACCGCCATGTCATCCCTCAAGTTCCTTCAGAAATTCCCTGCACAAAAGAAGGATTTGCTTGTTTCCTTAGGAGTTCTTGATCCTTTGGATGATCGCATGATCACCTTTGATAGTGATCAAGATGAACCATTCTATTTTCCCTCTTTTTTTACCTTCCATATCCCCATGATCATCAACAAATACAACATCCATTAGTGTATTGTTGATGAAGGTGCATCCACATGCATCATGTATTCTCAGGTCTAGTAGAAAATAGGTTCCCCCACCCTTGTCCCATCTACAATCTCCCTCCAAGTGTATCATGGTAAACCTTCCCAAACCAGGGCCTTTACTATAATCGTCCCATCAATCTCGGGGGAAAATAATTTCATGTTGATGTTGAGTTCCTAGATGCCCCTTTGGATTACAACCTCTTGTTAGGACATAACTTCATGTATTCCATGAAGTTCATGGCATCATCAGTTTTTCGAAAGATGATTTCCCCCCATAATGGAAAAATCATTACCATTGATCAACTGACAGACCACAACCCTCAATCCCAGCTACATCCTGATATGTGGTTTCTTCCTTAGGAGGGGACCAAACTACTACCCTTGTCGACAAAATTATCCCTAGATTCTATAAGGAAACTAACTTGTTAGGTGCATACTATGGACCACCTCCATCAGTTACCACACCCAATTCATCTAATGTGATAGCTTCTTTAATTTTCTTAAATTCCTTTCGACTATCATCATTCCATTTGAACAAACAATCTTTCTTCAATAATCCAATCATTGGTTTAAAAATCTCAACAAAATTCAGGATAAACCTCCCAATAAATTTTATTTTACCAAAGAATGATTGTAAGGAATTTCTACTATCTAGGAAAGGAATATTCTTTATGGAATCCACTCTAGTTGGGTCAATACATATGCAATCTTTAGAACAAATATGACCCAACAATTTTCCTTGGTCTACACCAAATATTGACTATTTCAGGTTCAATGATATTCCATATTTACTACAAATTTCAAAGACCTTTCTTAGATTATGAACATGAGAATTTCTTTCCTTTGAGACTATAGTTAAGTCATCTTGGTAAATTTCAATGATTTTTCCAATTAAATCTCTAAAGGAAAAATCCATATCCCTTTGTAAACTAGTTTTTTCATTCTCAAGTACTTAAAGGTTCCCCATGGTGTGGTAAATGTTGACTTAAGTTGGTATTCCTCTTTTACCAACACTTGGTTGTAACCTAAAAAATAATTTAACATAGAAAACATTCAATCCCCAGTAACTATTTTCAATAGGTTTTCCATGTTAGGAAAAGGGTAATTATATTTCAGGGAGAGTTGATTTAGGTTCCTAAAGTGAACATATAAACATATCTCACCGTTCTTCTTTCAAAAAACAACCAATTTTTCCACCCAAGATGAATTCCTAGTGGGGACTATGATTTTCACGTTTAACATATTTTGTAGTTTCTTTCGGATTATAGGGGTTAATTTTGGATTGATGTTTCATCATTTTTTTCTAGAAGGTTCTGCCCATTCTTTCAATGGAATGGTATGTTGAATTATGTCTCCCCTATAAGCCTTTAGATAATCATATGACCATGAAAATACATCATTCTACTCTTGAATAAGATATTCTATGTCCCTCCTTTCATATAGAGCAGTGTTATTCCCTATTTTGATCATCTTAGGGATTGATGTTGATTCAATAGTAATCTCAAAGGATTCCTTAGGTTGACCAGTCGCTTGTTTTCCCTTATACATCTCATGTCTATTGAAAATTATTTCTTGGGGAACTACTCCTCATGGGACCTTATTGTTTGGAAAGTCTTCTATCTTTGTATCTTCATTCTTAGTTTCATCTTACCAATTTACTTTTTTTTTTTCTGAGAACTCTTACAAGTTGTTGAGAAAACAGACAATTTGGGATTCATTGTGAAATACGTGCCAAAGCTCCAAATTGATTTCCATTTTACACTCTATTTACACTAACTCCTCATGAGGTTGTAATGTGGCTACTACCACTGATAGTGCATCAACAACAACATTTTCTCTCTAGGAACTGCTTTGATTATGAAAGTATAAGATAGCTCCATGGTGTCTGATATTGCATTTATTTATTTTTTTAACCTTTCATTCTTAGTAGCATATGTATATTTTACTTGTAATACAATGATATCAGAGTCTTTGAGTCTTTGATTGGTTTTCATTGATTTCAATCCTTCAACAAAAATTTAACAGGTTGCATGTCCAGTAAAGTAGTTGTAAACATTAGTTAACAAGTTGCATGTCAAAGTAACTGTAAACATAATATAACAAGTTGCATGTGAGTTGCATGTCATCATGAGTTGAACAAAAATTCAACATGTTGCATGTCCAGTAAAGTAGCTGTAAACATTGGTTAACAAGCGTCATGTCAGTTTCATGTCAAAGTAACTGTAAATAGAAGATAACAAGTTCCACGTGAGTTGCATGCCATCATGAGTTGCATGGAATTTGCATTTCATCATGAGATCCTCATTAAAAAATTCAATTGGAAAATAACTTATGTGTATCACTTCTGAGAATATAGGTTGGATATTTTAGGTAGTGATATGAGTTTCAGAGGGAAGGTGAAGTAAAGAAGGCCAAAAATCCAAGGGAGGATGAAGTTTTTGATGATGTGTTCTGAGGTATGTTATTTACAGGGCCTATTACCATTTTCTCTATAAATGTTTTTCTAGAATGATTCAGATAGAAACAAATGGAGGCTATTGAGAAGACATATCAAGGTACATGTGGTATAAATTTCATCTTCTGGGTCATTGTACTTTTTGAGATAAACTCTGTGGAAGATAGGGATTTTGACTATTCCTAGAACTAGTTTTAAACAAGTTTTCTGGGTAAAAAAATCACAAATTATTCATAGAGAATCAAATTGATGTGAGACCAATTTAAATGGAAATATTATAGAACGTAGTGTGTTGTATGTGATTTTCAGAATAATATATCAAATATTGAACATGTGGCATGTTGTACAAGTTCACTCTCTAGAATATGCCATAATTCAACAAGGTCTGCCATTTCCTCTATAACTCCTTTTCAGGAATGAATCAAGGAGTGAAAATTGGAGAAATTTCAGAATACATACTGAAGAAATTTGGGTACAAGTTTCATACATTTATTCATTACAGGTACAAAGTTATTCTTTTTGAAAGTTAGGGTTTGTGACTAATCCAAAACTAGTCCTGTGAGACTGAGGTAAAGGTTGATGAAGATGCTATTCTCTTATATTTGAAGTTGAGGAAGGTATGCAAGTCCGTGATCACATACACCAGGTCAACTATAGGATCATACATTTTTGTGACATGGACAGTGACATGTTGATGTGGTAGTGACAAATTGATCTACATTTATATTTTAGGGTGGTTGGACGGGGAAAGGAAAAGAGGTTTTATCCTCCTTCAAGTTGGAGCCAGATAAATTAGGGAGTTGGAGCTTCCTTCAGGTTGCAACCTGTAAATAGGAGGTTAGAGCCTCCTTCCATTTGTAGCTGGAGAATTAGGAAGGTGATGCTTCCAATGAATGTACTCTTTGATAAATAAGAAAAACATTCCATGTTTTTTCCCCCATTGGGTTTCCACGTAAAATTCTGGTGTATTGTGTTTATATGATGTCTATGCATTGAATTATGGTGTTTTGAATGTTCACGATATTTATTGGAGGTTTTATATTGTGATTAAAATTACTAATTGTGCTCATACTGATTCACCCCCCCCTCTCAGTATTCTAACAATTGGTATCAGAGCAAGTCCTTCTGGAAGCAGTCTAACAATTGGAAGGAGATCATGGAATATACTAAGATTGGAGCACCAATGTTTGACAGTTAGAACTATACCTTATATAATAAAAGGATGAAAGCCTTTTTATAGGCACGTGCATTTGATGTTTGGAAATCAATAGTAGATGGTTTTACAACACCAACCACTCCCCCAACCGATGAAGATGGAAAGAAACTCAGTGAAAACAACTCAAAAGATAAATGTACTATTCTAAGAAATCTATTTGATTCATTATTTGTCAAATTTATGCATTGTGATGGTGCAAAGGATATTTGGGATAAAATCCAAAAGATTTATGAAGGAGATTCCAAGGTAAAGGGAGCTAAGCTTCAATTTTCCGAGATAAGTTTGAATAGTTGAAGATAAAGGAAGATGAAGACATTGCTACCTACCTTATGTAAGTTGACGAAGTAGTTAACACTATTAAAGGATTGGGAGTATAATTTGATGACTCAATGGTTGTTCAAAAGATATTGAGTGTAGATTTTCCGAGGTACTATGAGGTTGCCAAAACAGGTCTGTCGGCCTTGACCTGATTTTTGGCTCTAAGTTTTATCTTCAAGACTGTCCTTTGTTGTTGTTTTAGAACAACAAACATTCAATTA
>JZKD02S1911864.1:46794-73817 GCA_000966675.3 Picea glauca
AGGTGTTGCCCATACCCATGCTAGTCCGCTTGCACCTCCTCCATAAGGAAACATGTATATGAAACATAATTCTCCCCTTTGTCCAAACTAGAACATGAGAAACAACAAGAGGGAGGGGAAGATAAATAACCAAAACTAGGGACTCTAAGAAACCTAGAACCGAACCCCAACATTGAGGGAAACCAACCTGGCCCTGATCAAATCCAAGGAACCAACCCAGTTCCCAAGAAAGGGAAGAACCAACTCCTCTACACCAACAACCCTTGTGCATGTTTAAGTGTCCATGGAAATTACACTCATGAGTGTCCTCTCCTCCCCGTTATGTCTCAAGAATAGGAAACCTCTAAGGTTGCTCAATTATTCAATGCCCAATATTCCACTCCATCCTCATCGCAACCAGATATGTTGCATAATCCTTTCTCGGCCCAAGGGTTGGTTTCCACCTTTGTTACATCTCCCCCTCACCCTGTCCTCATTCCCCACCCATCTAGTAATGACACTTACCAGATTCTTATGTTGGATTTAGCTGATGTGAATATCACTACCCGATCCCTCTAGTATGGTATGCCCCTAAGGAACAATCGATTGTGCCCTCTAATCTTCCTTCATCCACCCCCGGGACTTTACATATTTCTCATCCATCCACTGAGATCCCTTTGAAGGTTCCAAAGGTTATGCTTCAGTGGAATGTTTTCAACCTTAATGGGAAGGAAACCCGTCATGATAGCATTGTCTATAATTTGGAATAGGTCCCCACCGCCATGTCATCCCTCAAGTTCCTTCAGAAATGCCCTGCACAAAAGAAGGATTTGCTTGTTTCCTTAGGAGTTGTTGATCCTTTGGATGATCGCATGATCACCTTTGATAGTGATCAAGATGAACCATTCTATTTTCGCTCTTTTTTTACCTTCCATCTCCCCATGATCATCAACAAATACAACATCCATCAGTGTATTGTTGATGAAGGTGCATCCACATGCATCATGTATTCTCAGGTCTAGTAGAAAATATGTTCCCCCACCCTTGTCCCATCTACAATCTCCCTCCAAGTGTATGATGGTAAACCTTCCCAAACCAGGGCCTTTACTATAATCGTCCCATCAATCTCGGGGGAAAATAATTTCATGTTGATGTTGAGTTCATAGATGCCCCTTTGGATTACAACCTCTTGTTAGGACATAGCTTCATGTATTCCATGAAGTTCATGGCATCATCAGTTTTTTGAAAGATGATTTCCCCCCATAATGGAAAAATCATCACCATTGATCAACTGACAGACCACAACCCTCAATCCCAGCTACATCCTGATATGTGGTTTCTTCCTTAGGAGGGGACCAAACTACTACCCTTGTCGAAAAAATTATCCCTAGATTCTATAAGGACACTAACTTGTTAGGTGCATACTATGGACCACCTCCATCAGTTACCACACCCAATTCATCTAATGTGATAGCTTCTTTAATTTTCTTAAATTCCTTTCGATTATCATCATTCCATTTGAACAAACAATCTTTCTTCAATAATCCAATCATTGGTTTAAAAATCTCAACAAAATTCAGGATAAACCTCCCAATAAATTTTATTTTACCAAAGAATGATTGTAAGGAATTTCTACTATCTAGGAAAGGAATATTCTTTATGGAATCCACTCTAGTTGGGTCAATACATATGCAATCTTTAGAACAAATATGACCCAACAATTTTCCTTGGTCTACACCAAATATTGACTATTTCAGGTTCAATGATATTCCATATTTACTACAAATTTCAAAGACCTTTCTTAGATTATGAACATGAGAATTTCTTTCCTTTGAGACTATAGTTAAGTCATCTTGGTAAATTTCAATGATTTTTCCAATTAAATCTCTAAAGGAAAAATCCATATCCCTTTGTAAACTAGTTTTTTCATTCTCAAGTACTTAAAGGTTCCCCATGGTGTGGTAAATGTTGACTTAAGTTGGTATTCCTCTTTTACCAACACTTGGTTGTAACCTAAAAAATAATTTAACATAGAAAACATTCAATCCCCAGTAACTATTTTCAATAGGTTTTCCATGTTAGGAAAAGGGTAATTATATTTCAGGGAGAGTTGATTTAGGTTCCTAAAGTGAACATATAAACATATCTCACCGTTCTTCTTTCAAAAAACAACCAATTTTTCCACCCAAGATGAATTCCTAGTGGGGACTATGATTTTCACGTTTAACATATTTTGTAGTTTCTTTCGGATTATAGGGGTTAATTTTGGATTGATGTTTCATCATTTTTTTCTAGAAGGTTCTGCCCATTCTTTCAATGGAATGGTATGTTGAATTATGTCTCCCCTATAAGCCTTTAGATAATCATATGACCATGAAAATACATCATTCTACTCTTGAATAAGATATTCTATGTCCCTCCTTTCATATAGAGCAGTGTTATTCCCTATTTTGATCATCTTAGGGATTGATGTTGATTCAATAGTAATCTCAAAGGATTCCTTAGGTTGACCAGTCGCTTGTTTTCCCTTATACATCTCATGTCTATTGAAAATTATTTCTTGGGGAACTACTCCTCATGGGACCTTATTGTTTGGAAAGTCTTCTATCTTTGTATCTTCATTCTTAGTTTCATCTTACCAATTTACTTTTTTTTTTTCTGAGAACTCTTACAAGTTGTTGAGAAAACAGACAATTTGGGATTCATTGTGAAATACGTGCCAAAGCTCCAAATTGATTTCCATTTTACACTCTATTTACACTAACTCCTCATGAGGTTGTAATGTGGCTACTACCACTGATAGTGCATCAACAACAACATTTTCTCTCTAGGAACTGCTTTGATTATGAAAGTATAAGATAGCTCCATGGTGTCTGATATTGCATTTATTTATTTTTTTAACCTTTCATTCTTAGTAGCATATGTATATTTTACTTGTAATACAATGATATCAGAGTCTTTGAGTCTTTGATTGGTTTTCATTGATTTCAATCCTTCAACAAAAATTTAACAGGTTGCATGTCCAGTAAAGTAGTTGTAAACATTAGTTAACAAGTTGCATGTCAAAGTAACTGTAAACATAATATAACAAGTTGCATGTGAGTTGCATGTCATCATGAGTTGAACAAAAATTCAACATGTTGCATGTCCAGTAAAGTAGCTGTAAACATTGGTTAACAAGCGTCATGTCAGTTTCATGTCAAAGTAACTGTAAATAGAAGATAACAAGTTCCACGTGAGTTGCATGCCATCATGAGTTGCATGGAATTTGCATTTCATCATGAGATCCTCATTAAAAAATTCAATTGGAAAATAACTTATGTGTATCACTTCTGAGAATATAGGTTGGATATTTTAGGTAGTGATATGAGTTTCAGAGGGAAGGTGAAGTAAAGAAGGCCAAAAATCCAAGGGAGGATGAAGTTTTTGATGATGTGTTCTGAGGTATGTTATTTACAGGGCCTATTACCATTTTCTCTATAAATGTTTTTCTAGAATGATTCAGATAGAAACAAATGGAGGCTATTGAGAAGACATATCAAGGTACATGTGGTATAAATTTCATCTTCTGGGTCATTGTACTTTTTGAGATAAACTCTGTGGAAGATAGGGATTTTGACTATTCCTAGAACTAGTTTTAAACAAGTTTTCTGGGTAAAAAAATCACAAATTATTCATAGAGAATCAAATTGATGTGAGACCAATTTAAATGGAAATATTATAGAACGTAGTGTGTTGTATGTGATTTTCAGAATAATATATCAAATATTGAACATGTGGCATGTTGTACAAGTTCACTCTCTAGAATATGCCATAATTCAACAAGGTCTGCCATTTCCTCTATAACTCCTTTTCAGGAATGAATCAAGGAGTGAAAATTGGAGAAATTTCAGAATACATACTGAAGAAATTTGGGTACAAGTTTCATACATTTATTCATTACAGGTACAAAGTTATTCTTTTTGAAAGTTAGGGTTTGTGACTAATCCAAAACTAGTCCTGTGAGACTGAGGTAAAGGTTGATGAAGATGCTATTCTCTTATATTTGAAGTTGAGGAAGGTATGCAAGTCCGTGATCACATACACCAGGTCAACTATAGGATCATACATTTTTGTGACATGGACAGTGACATGTTGATGTGGTAGTGACAAATTGATCTACATTTATATTTTAGGGTGGTTGGACGGGGAAAGGAAAAGAGGTTTTATCCTCCTTCAAGTTGGAGCCAGATAAATTAGGGAGTTGGAGCTTCCTTCAGGTTGCAACCTGTAAATAGGAGGTTAGAGCCTCCTTCCATTTGTAGCTGGAGAATTAGGAAGGTGATGCTTCCAATGAATGTACTCTTTGATAAATAAGAAAAACATTCCATGTTTTTTCCCCCATTGGGTTTCCACGTAAAATTCTGGTGTATTGTGTTTATATGATGTCTATGCATTGAATTATGGTGTTTTGAATGTTCACGATATTTATTGGAGGTTTTATATTGTGATTAAAATTACTAATTGTGCTCATACTGATTCACCCCCCCCTCTCAGTATTCTAACAATTGGTATCAGAGCAAGTCCTTCTGGAAGCAGTCTAACAATTGGAAGGAGATCATGGAATATACTAAGATTGGAGCACCAATGTTTGACAGTTAGAACTATACCTTATATAATAAAAGGATGAAAGCCTTTTTATAGGCACGTGCATTTGATGTTTGGAAATCAATAGTAGATGGTTTTACAACACCAACCACTCCCCCAACCGATGAAGATGGAAAGAAACTCAGTGAAAACAACTCAAAAGATAAATGTACTATTCTAAGAAATCTATTTGATTCATTATTTGTCAAATTTATGCATTGTGATGGTGCAAAGGATATTTGGGATAAAATCCAAAAGATTTATGAAGGAGATTCCAAGGTAAAGGGAGCTAAGCTTCAATTTTCCGAGATAAGTTTGAATAGTTGAAGATAAAGGAAGATGAAGACATTGCTACCTACCTTATGTAAGTTGACGAAGTAGTTAACACTATTAAAGGATTGGGAGTATAATTTGATGACTCAATGGTTGTTCAAAAGATATTGAGTGTAGATTTTCCGAGGTACTATGAGGTTGCCAAAACAGGTCTGTCGGCCTTGACCTGATTTTTGGCTCTAAGTTTTATCTTCAA
Source organism: Picea glauca (assembly GCA_000966675.3). NCBI lineage: Eukaryota > Viridiplantae > Streptophyta > Pinopsida > Pinales > Pinaceae > Picea > Picea glauca. The sequence goes on from JZKD02S1911864.1 coordinate 51,929, forward strand.
GACTGTCCTTTGTTGTTGTTTTAGAACAACAAACATTCAATTAATTTCTGCTCACAATTTTGGTGGTTAAGTTTCCTTTTGAGGTTCCCTTGCAAGTGTTTTATTATCCTAATGTTAGCACATGCAATAAAATCAAAACAAATAACCACCAAAACTGTGAGAAGAAAGTACTTGACTATCTGCTGATCTAAAAAAACAATAAAGGATAGTCTTGGAGATAAAACTTAGAGACAAAAATCAGGTCAAGGACAGACCTATTTTGGCAGCCTCATAGTACCTCAAAAACTCTACATGGTATCAGAACCAATGGTGGCTTAAACTTATTTATTTTTGAATAACTTGTGGGAATATTTTTTGGACAGTTCAGGGATAATATTGGACACTTGTGGAAAACCTCTTTTCACACCTGTGTGGATAGGAGTGAGGTTGTATTTTATAACCTCTTTTCACAATTATTTTCTAGGAGTGAGATTGTGGTATTACTGCCTCTTTTCACACCTGTGTTGACAGGAGTGAGGCAGTACTCTTGTGTTGCTTTAGCATCGGTGTGAGATTTATTGGAAAACCATGTCAGTGTCCCAGATGTGAGTATAATATAGGCTAGGTGGAGCTAGCAACTCGTCCCCTTGGAATACCAGGATCATTTTCTTCTTAGAGGACCTCAAACTATGGGATATAGTTAAGGCTCCCATTGTTGTTACTCCTGTCACTGCTCCTGTCATGGTGGCAGAGTTCAGGATGAAAAACAACAAGGAAAAAATTACTATTTGTGACGGGGTGAGAGACAAGGTCATTCCACATTTGACTGGTAAAGACTATGCATTTGAGATGTGAGATTCTCTATGCAAGATTTACCAGAGTCCAAACCAAAATCGAAAGATGTTTTTTTAGAACGGGATCGGGAGCATTAAGATGCTCGATTCCAAGTCGCTTACATCATTCCTTGGCATATTCACTTAGATCAAATATGAGCTTACAGCCATCAGAGAGATAATGGATCTAGGCTTTATGGTGAGGACATCCTTAAATTTTTTTACCAAACCATGGGGTCCATTTGTTCGAGGCATAGTTTCCCGGGAGGATATGCCTACTTGGGAGAGAATTTGGGATGATTTCATTCAGGAGGAGACGAGACTCACCTCAGAGTCCTCAAGACAACAATGGATTGCCTAGGGTGATGCAGACCTTGCTTTGTGGACTAAGGGAAAGAAGAAGACTGACATAGGTGCTAGACAGGGTCCCAAGGGAGGGTCCAAACAACAAAAGAGTGGTGGTGGGAAGGGGATAGACATGATCATAGTGAGATGATTTTATTATGGATGGATGGGTCACTATGTAGAAAAATTCCCCAAGAAGAAGAAGAAAAAGAAGTAGGACGATACTGCAATGACAACAGAGGAGATTGAGTTTGTTTCTTAGTATGAGAGGGAGTGTGGGTTCGTCAGTTCCTTGTCATATTTTAGACCATCCAACGTCAGGTGGGGAGACAAACTTGAGGAGGACCTATTGAGTCACAATAGTGATTCAGAGGGAGATCAGACTCAGGATTTATAGACACCATCTTCAGGGGTGACTAGTCTACCCGGGACAACTTCAATTTCAGAGTTGTCGAGATAGGGGGTTGGTGCAGGGGCTTTAGAGCATGAGAGATTGATGAGGAGGAGAAGCAGGGCACCACAGAGGCTTGAGCCTCACTTGGCTACGTAGACAGAAAAATCATGTTCAGGTTCCACCTCACATGGAAGTCACTTGACGAGAGGCCAAGTTGAGGATCTCGGTGAGATGTTGAGATCCAGGTACGCTTGGTGATATACCAAGAAGGGGAGACTCTTGATGAGATGTCAAGAGAGTGAATCTTGGTGAGATTCCAAGAGTAGTGATCATTGGTGATATTCTAGGAGGTAGAAATCCTTGCTGGGAGACCAAGTTTGAGATCTTTGGTTGGATACCAAGATTGTTGGAAGAAGGCCAAAGTGAAAAGAAAGGCGATTTTGGGAAAGAAGGCATGCATGAAGAAAGAGACAGCTGGAAGGAAGATAAGAATGCATGCATGCATGGAATACCTAACAACATTAGTGTTATGGTTTTTACAACACATTGTAATGGATGAAGAGCCAGAAACGTATAAATATAGATACCTAGGTCTCATAAGGGAGGGAGTTGATAGAGGATATATAGAGACGAATACAAAGAAGAATATGCTATGTAATATTTGGCTCTATGACCTGATTTTGTAAGTGTTAAGCTAGAGAGGACTGACGATGGTATATCTTGAGGGTTAGATCATAGGCTGAGGAGCCTGGTGTGATCTAGTCCACCTCATAATATATCTCAACCCAACTGAGAAGATTTTTAAAGTGCACGATGTTGTAGTTTAAGAACTACTATAATAAAGAGCTAAGAGCTAGATCTTTGTGGATGTAGCCCAGGGGAGGGGTGAACCATGGTAAAACCTGTGTTATGTGATTGAATTCATGTGTTTCTTTATTGTCTTTAGTAGATATTTTTATGCTAGATGAATGAGCTATTATATTTCCTACGTAATCATAATAATAGTGTATCGCGTTAATAGGTTATAATAGAACTCCCAACACATAGTTCTCAGATCTCCCACTCAATCTTGGGCCGCAAACACATGAGTATTGCAACCACCCATTAAGACTATCTCAGGTGAGACGACGCGATGCACTCTGTGCGCTGCGTTGCCTTTTGGTTTACCAGGAGGGTCGATAGTTTTAGAGGCTTTGTTGGAACCCCAAATAGACATGAACCCTAGGTCACTCAATGCAAACTCAGACAGGATATATAAATAAACCAACAAATGGTTATGTTGTCGTTGGTAGGAACAATAGAGGATTGAGTAGATGAGATAGGTTGAAAGGTACATAAGATCTGTGGAGAAATAAATGAACTACAAGAAGGGGATGTTGAGACCGTGGAATCCCACAAAAGTAGATATCGAAAGATGACTAAGGAAAAAAGAGCTGGAATTTGCAAATAAAGATAACATAAACCCTAGAGTAACACCCCACAAATATCTTGAGAAATACGTGTTTACTGATTTGCATAAAGTCTTTTTCTGTGACTTTCCACACTTATTGCAGGAGTGGATACTAAGGTTGAAGGATAACCATGCAACAAACTAGATCCACCAGTTAGAATGGACCCTAGTACAAATTGAGCAGTTATAGCAGGTGAACAACAAATTCACCCACGTAGTAGATTTTTGGCTTGACAGTATTGTAGAAGGCTTTATAATAAAGTTTGCAGTAGATACAACAAAGTCGTACAGTGCAGTGGAGCAAGAGTTTCTATGCAGACCTCGAAGAAGGCACATTAGATCATTGTATACCTCTATTGAGATACTACTATACAACAAAGAAGTAATGATGATGGATTCAAACAACTAAATTTCCTTGCGTGCATGGGGGAAGGGGGGAAGCACTGACAAAAAAAGGAGAAATGGAAGGAGGAAAGGATAAGGGAAAGAAGGAGGAACCCTTGGACCCAATCATGATGAACCCTTGGACCCAATCATGATGGATGACAACCAGATCAAGTGGATCATGGTGACAGCTGGAAAGACGTGTAGCGGAGTACCCTACCAATACAAGGTGAATACCAAGAAGAGAGTCGTAGCCGTGAGGGAAGGCTTGGCGAGTGATGAGGAAGAGGTAGAGGATTTTTGGGCTATGAAGCAGATTGAGGAAATCCTGTGCACAATGTATGAGAGGAATATGAGAGGTCCAAGAATGGGAAGAGAAGGCAACAATCCTATCCATATTAATGTTAGTGTGGAACCCATAAACCCATGTGCGACTAATACACCAAACAAAACACCACTATTTAGACAACCAAATTTTTGGGAGAAGAAAGACAGTAGGAAGTACATCTACACAAGGAAAAACAACTAGAGGAGCCAGTTCAAGCATCACTAGTCAAGTATCTACACTGTGGGGAGGTAGTAGTTCAACGTTCAGAATGGCAGGATACGATCCCACCATCAAGTTACCAGAATTTAAAGGAGAAGCGTCAGAGGACCCGAAAAAAAATTTGTTCATCTGTGAGAAGATTTTGGAAGAAAAACAGGTCACAGATGAAGATACTAAACTGGAACAGCTAGCGATTACACTAAGGGATCACTCACTGGATTGGTATATGAGTTTAGCTACAAAAAATCCACCAGGGACAACCAGAACAATTGCAGACATCAAGAAACTACTGATAAATGATTTCCAGAAGCCAAGCTCAGAAGATCAGTACATGAACGAGATGATTGATATTAGACAAAAATTGGGAGAATCCATATGGGATATTGACTAGATATTCAAACGACTGAAGGGAAAGTTCAAATATCTCATGACCGATATGCAGCATAGGCACCTGTTCATCAATTCACTGCTACCACACTTAAAATACCCATTGAAACAACAAAAGTTTCAGACACAGGAAAAGGCTTTGTAGGTAGACCTGTAACTGGAATAAAACCAGTATCAGCAGACATATCCAGCCATCGAAGAACTGAAGGAGGATTTGAAGAAATTAACATTCCATCTAAAATAGAATAAAAGTAAGGACAAATGAGAAGTCGTTTGGTGTACTACATGTAGGATGGAAGGACACCACAAGAACGAATGTCCAACATTCGCATAGTATATGGTAACAGGAATGCCAAATCCATTACCAACAGGAGGACTATGGTGCGAAATATGAAATAAACCGGGCCACAATCCATATCATTGCCCAATGATGTAGAAATACCAGACAGTCCCAAAGAGTTCATATTGCAACTTTTGCAAGTCAATGGGACATGATGACAAAGATTGTAGAACTATGTATTTGATGCGAGAGAGAACATCATGTGAATATAGAGTGCAGGAAGAAATGATGACTGGGCAAGCCACACCACAATTTAACCAAGTTCCAGCCCTATACAACACTGCACAACAACCATATAATACTGTGCAACCACAACAACTCATCACAACCTCAGTACAATATCACATAGTACAATATGGAGCCTCAGAATAATGCGTTGAGAGGAAATCGAGCAGGCTACAGAGGTGGAGGACGAGCGAGAGGAGGTTTTGGAAGAGGTAGAGAACCAGTGGTATGTCACAATTTCCAACAATCGGGACATTATGCAAGGGAATGTCCACTTCCACCAACAACTTGTATGTATTGTCGCACATCAGACCACGATACGGAGGAATGCTTGACATTGCTATTAAAGATCAAGGAAAAGAGGAACTAGAACAAAAAGAATGTTGAGTGGATTTCAACCAAAGTGAGGGATGAAGGATGGAACATGAACATAGTTACCCGCAGAGGAGATAAAACAAGAAACGACGTAGTCCGAAAAGATCAAGTACAACACCAGCGGGTGAAGAGGAACGATGAACCAAGGAAGCAGTTCGACGTGCAAAATGAGAAGGATATATTTAAGAAAGCCAGACAAGAATTTCATAAGGATAACATTGCGTCGACTTCAACTACGCATCAAAGCAAGGAAGCACTATAGTACGAGATGTCTCCGTTATTGGATCATACCAACGAAATGAAACCCACCAGACAAGTAAGTACAATCAAAGAATTTTTGCAATCATGTGTAAAAGTATTGAATGAACCATCATCTGTCAAAATATTTCAAAACATATTAGAAAGATGTAGTATAGAGATAGAAGGAAAACTAGAACAAAAAACAATCAATCACCTACATACAAGGAGAAGAACAAGTAGGGAGTTCAGACTGAATTCCAACATCGTAGATTTCAACATGGGAGATATCAGACTAGATCTAGGGTCTGAAGTTAATGTATTACCAAAGAAGACATGACAATGTATGGGAGAGCCCACAATAGGATATTCACCTATGCAACTGAAACTAGCAAACCAACACAGAGTCCTACCAATCGGTAGAATGAAAGGAGTAATAGTAGACCTGGATGGAGTGCGCACTAAAGCAGACTTTGACATAATCGAAATAGTGGATGACACAACACCATATCCAACATTGCTTGGTTTGGATTGGGTGTTTGAAAACCATGCCATAATCAATTTGAATACACAAAAAATGATGTTTGAGTCAGGTGAATACATGGTCATCTCACCATTATACCCATCAAAAGGGGAAAGGTTTGTAGAACCCACTTTCTTAGACTTAGAGGAAATCAACCAGTTGTAAAGAACAATTGAGCGCGATGATGATTACGTGAACTCAACTGCAGATGGGATACTCAGTTAGTGGAGCATTACTTCATGTGTGATAGACTCAGATACTGGTTTAGAGAACTGGCAACAAAGGCTACACAAAGTCTCCATGAGAAGATGTGCATGAATAGACTGCGCAATAATATGGGTAAGCACGGAGATAAGGGAACCACCCAGTTTCCACAGAGTGAACAATCTAGAAGTATTCTTGGAACAATACGAAGAGGAAGTTTTAGAGAATCAAATACTCTTAAAACTTGATATAGCACTCAAGGCCACACTTGTAAGATGGTGGGGCACACACAAAGAGACAATAACAAATTGGTACCAATGTAAGTGGTTAATGCGCATAAGGTTCGACGTAGAGCAGAAAAACAACATGCAACATAAGTATGATGGATAGGGGGCACTAGAGGAACACTTGGAGAAGTGCAGAACGTTGTGGAAAATGACACCCCTAGAGGAACAACCTCATCATTTCATACACACTCTATAGGGCATACCAGCGAACTGGTATATAGACCAGGAACTGCATAAAGGAACTGCGACCTGGACGGTATTGCAACAAAATTTTACAGTCTCTTTTTCATTCGAGCATGAGAACCCAACATAGATGCAGCTCTTAAACATATAAGAGGGGTGTTTTTCATTAAGGAACCAGAATTCAAACTCATAACTGAATAACAACAGCGGAATAAACAAACAGTCAAAGAACTGTTGTCATGTTACCATGTGCAGGAGGAAGCACCAGATGAAGACAATCCACGCGATATTCAGATTGAGGAAGTGGAAGGCGAAAGAGAAGTAGAGGGTCCACCTATAGAATGAGAATTCATTGTTGTGCCGATCAAGGTGAAGAAAGTCAACATTGGGAGGCAGTTGAGATCCCAAAATGGCCAGCATTGGAGATTACTGAGATAAGAAAACAATAGAAAGCATAACAAAGTTACTGCACGAATAGAGTGACCTATTTCCCACAACATTTACAGAGATGAAGGGTATAGCAGGAGAGCTAGGAGAAATGAAGATACCACTCAGAGCCAAAGTGAGACCGATCAGACAACGACCATACAGATTGAACCCAATATATAAGCAGAAAGTCAAAGTTGAGATTGATAAGATGCTCGAAGTTGGAATCATAGAACTAGTGGAAGAATTAGAATGGATAATCCCAATGGTAGTTTAGGAGAAAAACAAGGAGGGATTAGGATATGCATCGACTTGAGTAAGTTGAACGATGCATGCCTACATGTGTTAAAGTTTAAGCTATTATTAGGTTACTTTTCAATTTACTAGATAACCATAGCATAGATAGGATCCTTGAGAGAAACACAATCAAAAGATACACAACATTTATCTTGAGAAACCCTCATGGGGGAGAAAACCAAAAAAAACTTCCTTAATATAGATAGCCAATACAATGCCAAGACAATAAACCAAACACTAGAGAATATCCTCTCCCAAGCAATGCGTCTCTCTCTCTCTTCCTTCTTCCGACAACTAGTAACTCCAACTTCCTTCAATACTTGTGCACTAGATGAGTGAGTTAAGTGAGTGAACAAATGAGTGGCTAGCTTCCTTTATTTATATAAACTGGCAAGCGCTGAAAGGAGGTGTCTCTTCACTGACAGGGCCGACTTGTCTTTCTGGGTGGTTAGAACCACTTTAATTTGCCTGGGGGTCGACTTCTTAATTTTCATATTAGAATTAGGGTTTGACAAATATGCAAAAGTGGATTTGGTCAATTATAATGCATGACATGATCAATCCAGAAAAGGGGATCGATCTAATGAATAATAAATCAATAATCAATATATTTTATCTTTTACTTTATCCACAAAAGGGGATAATAAAATTCTTTGCAGTTACACAATATTTTAACACTCCCTCTTAACAAGAATGATATTCTTTATCCTTTGACAGGTCACTAGATGTCATCATCAATTGAACAACAACATCAACTCGATAACATCATCAATTGGGTAACATGAGGCATCAATATAATCCACTTGGTCATATGGCATCATGAGTCACATATCTATAAATCATCAGAAGTTTTCTTCTCTTTGTCTCTGCGTAGAAGATACTCTTTCTTTCTTTCATCTTCACGCATAAGATATTATTTCTTATCTTCACATAGAATATATCTTATCTTCACACAGAATATATCTTGTCTTCACACATAATATATTCTATGAGCTTTTCCTTTCCTTTTATGTTCTCCCTTCTCTTGTAGTCATCTATCTCACCCATCCACTAGGGAGGACTACTACCATAGCTTCACTCCTAGTCATCCCACATGAGATAGAGAAGCTAAGATGCTAGCCTGGGAAAGACTAGACTCCCTTTCCATGATCCACATAGGATCACAACACAAAACTCAAGAGCCAACTAACCATTCCACATGGTCAAGGTTTGTGTTCCAGGCTACTCAGTCCTTGGCCAGAGGAGAGTATCTGCCCACTGCCCCTTGGAGAAACATCCACACTCCTCTCTATAAGGGTGGTCACACCCCTCTTTATGAGGGTATTCTATCATGTCCATAGAGTATCCAAAACTCAACACTTGGACATAGGCCAACCTTGGAAAATTTCTCATTCCCCTTCTCTATGAAGGTCTCTTCCTTCTCTATGAAGGCCTCTTCTCTTTATCCTTCTCTATAAAGGTCTCTTCCTATGGGATTGCTCATTCCTTCTCTATGAAGGTCTAGATATGGGATCTGAAAAAATATCTTGTGGTCCAAAATATTTCTAAGGTATAATACCATGCTACCCATCTGCTTTCCTAACTGCACCAAATCACGATCCTCCATTTCGAACTCAGAGACATAGCTCCCTCTTGCACCAAACTAAGAGCTTCTAATCATCATCCTTGAAGTTCTCTTTCATAATATCCTGGGTGCCTTCTTGATTTCGAAAATTTCTTTCTTTCTGACTTCATATTGGATCAACCTGCTCCCTCTGCATCTATAAGAACGGTACTAGAGAAACCTGTAGTTACTTGCATCTCATCAACTATATCTGAGTATCCATCTTTCTCTTCATCTTGAACATTTATATTTTTCATCTTTAGGAACCTTCTGCTCCTATATAAATATTGGATACTGTCTGGTTCTTACTGACTCTCACCATATCATAAGTCCTTCTCATGCTGTCTAACTTCTGCAAGTCAAGGCATAAGTTATTTCTTCCGAGACCTCTAAACTTACTTACAGTATGCTTTCTGAGATATGTCACTTAGCCAATCAATCAATAATAATAAGCAATAATCAAATAAAACTATATCATGATTTCTATCAGAGTAGTACACATCTTTTCTCAAGAAAAACTTGTTCAACCATGTACACATCTGAAACCCTAATCATGAATAAGACTTTTGAACTCTTTTTCACTCTAGCTATCAAATTACCAAATTTTCCCTTACTATCATAGCTAAACACATACCTTTGTCACTCTCATGAGTGATCATACCTGAAATAAATGTTTTATCTCTTTCTTTATCCTCTTCTTTTATACTTTCTTCATAAATATGCATAGACACTGAAATAAAACGTGGTTAATTAACATTCTCACAAAATCTAACTTGTAATGATAAAGTATTAAAGTAAACAAGATACTAAAAATAAACATGAATACTTATCTTTTGTTTTTGTGTGGGGAGGCTCCACAGACTCCACCATTTTCTATCTTTCTTCAGATCAACTATCTTCAACTTAAAGTACATATTTCTCATTTTCTATTAAATCTTTCTTTGAGGGAGGAGATTCCTCTTCTTCTGCTACATGTGCTTGATGCTTTCTTTTCCCTTTTCCTTGAGGACAGTCATAGGAAAAGTGTCCCAACTTTTGACAGTTGTAGCATGTGATATTTGAAACATTTTTCTTCTTATCTGGAACTCTTATGGAGTTAGCTTCTAGTTGTTCTTTGAATTGTGATATTCTGGAGAAATATTCCTGAATTGTTTCTCCTTTATGCATCCTTGTATTCTTGATTTGAGTTCTTATATTCATCTTCCAATTGATGTTCCTTCCTTCATATACTTGGGTTAGGGAATCAAACATTTCTTTTGGAGTCTTATTTGAGGCCACTTGGGGAATCAAGTGATCTTTGATAGAATATGAAATGATTCTATTGGCCCTAACTGTGTCTTTTTGGTGTTTCTCTTTAGCTGCAACATCGGCGGGTTCTGGTACATTCTCTTTAATGAATCTTGCTAGGTCATTATCTTCAAGAATGAGTGAAATCCTATACTTCCAGGCATGGAATTTTTCCACACCTTTTAGCTCATCAACAAACTTATTGCTTGCAGACATTGTTTACCTGGAGCTAGGAAAATGACCAAAAAATGAAAATGCTCATAATTGAATTTTGAGCTTACCAAGAGGTGTGCTTGGCTGAGGCGAGTAACTTGATGTGTTTAGATTTCAGAAAATCCAAAATTTTCCCCTTCAAACTTGACCATCGGATTTCTGGACTGGGGCTTCTGGTTTTCTGGTACTTCAAGTTTTCTGGTACTTCTGGTTTCCTGGTACTTCTAGTTTTCTGGTACTTTTGGTACTGGTGAAAACTAGGGTTTCACTTTCTGGGAGTTTTATCCACTGAAAAGGTGCGCTGAAGGTGCCAATGAGTTCCTTAGGCTAGGGTTCACTTTTCTAGATGATATTTGGGCTAAAATTCCTCTTTAACAAAAGCCCTATTTTTCTTGTACGACAACATTGACATTTTTTCTTTTTCCTGTGAAAGATGCTCTCTTCAGCTTAGCTATGATACCATGTTAAATTTTAAGCTATTATTAGGTTACTTTTCAATTTACTAGATAACCATAGCATAGATAGGATCACTGAGAGAAACACAATCACAAGATACACAACATTTATCTTGGGAAACCCTCATGGGGAAGAAAACCCAACAAAACTTCTTTAATATAGATAGCCAATACAATGCCAAGACAATAAACCAAACACTAGAGAATATCCTCTCCCAAGGAATGTGTCGCTCTCCCTTCCTTCTTCCAACAACTGGTATCTATGACTTCCTTCAATACTTTCGCACTAGATGAGTGAGCTAAGTGAGTGAACAAATGAGTGGTTGGCTTCCTTTATTTATACAAATTAGCAAATGTTGAAATGAGGTGTCTCTTCACTGGCAAGGCTGACTTGTCTTTCTGGGTGGTTAGAACCACTTTAATTTGCCTGGGGTCCGACTTGTTGATTTTCATATTACAATTAGGGTTTGACCAATTTGCAAAAGGGGATTTGGTCAATTACAATGCCCGACATGATCAATCCATAAAAGGGGATTGATCTAATGAATAATAAATCAATAATGAATATATTTTATCTTTTACTTTATCCAAAAAGGGGATAATGATATTCTTTGCAGTTACACAATATTTTAACAACATGACCCATTCCCTACACCTTTCACGGATGAAGTGTTGGAGAACGTAGGAGGAAACAAAGTTTACTCATTCAATGATGGATTCTCAGGATACCACCAAATCAAGATAGCCGGGAAAGACAGATGCAAGACCATGTTTGCTAGAGAATGGGGATCCTACCAGTACATAGTCATGCCATTTGGACTAAAGAATGCACCAGCAATATTTTCCAGAGTAGTCATAGCCGCGTTTAAGGAATTCATCCACCAATTTCTAGAGGTATACTTGGACGATTGGATTGGCTATAGTTTGTTGAAATACCATGTAGAGGTCTTACGGTTGATGTTGGAAAGATGCAGGTAGTGCCAGATATCATTAAACATCAAGAAATGCATATTCAAAACATCGTTTGGGATACTATTGGGTCATATAGTATGAAAACAAGGATTACTAGTAGATTCTGAAAAGATTGCAGTAATTGTTAACTTTCCACCACCAAAAATAGTCTGCCAACTAAGAGTGAAATTGGGACACATGGGATACTACAAAAAGTTTATTAAAGGGTACATGCAGATTACCGTGCCAATGGAGAAACTGTCAAGAAAAGATACAAAGTTTCAATGGAATGAAGATTTACAACATGGTTTGGATATGCTGAAAGAAAAAATGGTCACCGCGCCAATACTAGTATTTCTAGACTGGGAGAAGACATTCCACGTACATGTAGATGCATTAGCCATAACACTTGGAGCTATCTTGGCACAACCAGAAGCGAGAGATTTGGATCACCCTATAACATTTGCAAGTAGAAAGCTATCTGAATCAGAATATAACTATAACACCACAGAAAGGGAAGGCCTATCTATGGTCTACACACTACATAAGTTCAGACATTACTTATTGGGAAAACACTTTAAGATTTTCACAGATCACTCAACCCTTAAATACCTAGTCAACAAGCTAGTGTTGGGGGGGAGAATCTGTCGATGGTTACTACTCTTTCAAGAATTTGATTTTGAAGTAATAATCAAGCCAGGAAAATTGAATGTAGGACCTGACCACCTATCAAGGGTCACAAATAGAGAAGAACCTACGAATTTAGAGGACAACCTCCCGTATGCACAATTATTTTCAGTCCGTATCGTTGACAAATACTTTTTAGATATCATTCAGTACTTGAGCATAGGTACTACGCCACAAGAATATAACACCGCATAGAAGAAAAACCTGGTAGTCCGGGCTGCAGTCTATCAACTGATCGCAGGAAAATTATACAAAATGGGTGCAGATAACATCTTGTGAAGATATGTGTTAGAACACGAAAGACCAAGAATTTTAGCAGAATCCCATGAGGGAATAGCAGGAGGAAATTATGCAGGAAAAGCTACCGTGCAGAAGGTATGGCGTGCAATACTATGGTGGCCGACCATTCCTAGAGACTCGAAGGAATACTGCCAGAGATGCGATGTATGTAAGAGGGTTGGCAAACCCAATAGAAGGGATGTGATTCCATTACGACCATAGGTAAAATTGGAGGCATTCGACAAATGAGAAATAGAATTTTTGGGACCAATCAACCCACCAACCAAAAGAACAAGACCAAGGTACATTATCACCGTGACAGAATACCTGACAAGATGGGTGGAAGAAACACCAATGAAGGATTGCAACGCAAAAACAACAAAACACTTTCTATTTGAACAAGTGATCACTAGATTTGGATGCCCAAGAGTTTTGATGAGCGACCAAGGCACACACTTCATTAACAAAACTATCAACACTATGACTGAAGAGTTTGAAGTTCATCATTAGAACAACACACCATATCATCCACAAGAAAATGGCACAGTAGAAGCATTTAACAAAATCCTTGAGAATGCGTTGAAAAAGATCTGTAATGTCAACAGGGATGATTGGGACCTCAAAATACCAACAATATTGTGGGCCTATATGAACACGTGCAAGAAGTTGACAGGGAACACGCCATTTAAACTTCTATATGGACAAGAAGTAGTGGTGCCATTAGAATTTCTGGTACCCATTTTGCGCGTAGTAGCAATTACACACATGATGGAACAAGGCACAGTACAAGAGAGAATAAATCGGTTGATGACCATGGAGGAAGATCAGATCCTAGTAGGGTTCCACCAACAAGTTCAGAAATCAAGGGACAAAGCTTGGCATGATAGAAATATCAAGAAGAAAATGTTCAAGGAAGGATATTTAGTGTTGATGTATGACAACAAATCGATTCAACACCTAGGAAAACTCAGAATGCACTGGTTAGGACCGTAGGAAGTAAAAACTATCACATACGGGGGAGATGTATAGTTGATAGACTTAGCAAGCTCAACACTCAAAGGGATGATAAATGAGAGCCGATTGAAGTTTTACACGGACAATTGACCACCCACAACTTGAAAAGTCATCGTGCAGTAAAAAACACACACACACACACAATAGATTAAACGGTACCAACAAAGGTACAGTGCACTGAAAGGAGAAGGAGTATGCATTATAGGAATACAAACCCAATGAAGACAATACCAACAGAAAATTCAAAATGGAAACAAGCAGGAAAAGTAATGACGACAAAAGTAGTACGAAACAAAAAAGGCATGCAGAATTGAATGCTAGAAAGGACCGACAGGACTCCGCATTAATCATGCCAACTAGAGACAACAAAGTAGATTAATGGTAAGTATGAAGGAAACAAAGGTTCATTGAATCTGTAATAAAGGTAGCATCTTCGACAAGCTTCATATGATGCCCATACAAAGAACAAATGCGGGAGCAAACAATTTATTGTGAGACTGGAAAAGACAAAGAGCAATACAACCTACGGAGCACTGAGAGAAGTTCACAGAGGTTATAGAGACTGTTGAACTCGGTGAATGATTGAAATTCACCACCATGGCACAACCAAAACAGGAAGAACCATGCCATACTTCCAGACACTCCAGAGTTAGAACTAGGGAAAAGGTGAAATCACGGGAAAGCGAACAACAGTCGCTAGAGGTTGTCAACGTCGAAGAAATCTCGTCACCAGATACAACATCGATAAACCCCAGACCCATGGTAGAAGAAACCCAACAACCAACACCTGAGGGCATGAATGTGGATATGCCAGAAGAAGAATAGGAGCAACAGAACCAGGGTATAGACAACCTAGCACAAGTAGAGAACCCTGAAGCTCCGAGAGTCAACGGGATGGCTACAAATCAGGAAGCAGTAGTCGAGCTAGAAAAATCTCAAACAACTGTGTCAGACCACCCACAAGAAGGAACAGTGGAAGATGTCAAATCCTGGCCAGAATGGTATGTCAAAGTACGACCGACAGAGGCTGGAACCTCGAGCCAACCACTACTGAAAAGGACAAGCAATAGGTACCTAGGTCACGATGCAAGCAACCCATCACATCCATTGTTCTACCATGTATACTAGAAGGGGTACAGGTGAAATCAGACTTTCTAGGTCATGTTGAGAAGCTAAAGTAATCAGACCACAATGTAACAAACATGGAAAATTTTTCAGAGTTCGCAAAGAAAGTCTACCTGCAGACTGTGGGTCTGGATGCATTTGGGAAATCGGTTAATCAACTACTCCAGTGGGCAGCAGGATTGGAAAAAATGGGGATTTTAGGTCTGCTAGAGCTACCAAACTTTGGCAGAGGACAGTACGCAAACAGTTGCATCAAACAATTGATGGAAGTCACACATGGAGGGGATATATGGTTGGAAAAGATTGTATCGATAGAAATAGAGCTCATCACACACATTACAGGGTTTCCATCCCAGGGCATGGATCCCACACAATTCCTCGATGACAAAACAAAGGAGAAATCACTCCCGGAAGAGATGAAAAAGAAATTCGGCATTGAAAGGGGGATGCGAGGAATCATGATCAAATGGATCAGTGACATCGCGAAGAAAATGGGGGCAAAAATCATGGCTTTCAAGATACTAATAAAATTTCGTAAGGAGGAAGTTTTGATGGGGGTCATTGCAGTTACAACACAGTGTGTCGAGGGCACCACAGTCAGCTGGGCCCCTTATCTTTTGAATCTATTTTTGGATGACTGCAAGGATGCGTAGGATCTGGGAACATAATTTCATTATTCATGGCTACTCATGTTGATCGCCATCATAGGATGGAAGGATCCAGATTACACATTTTTTTCCACCAAACCCAAGCCGAATCATGGAGCGAGATATTTATCACTTGGCACTACGTCAGACGCCAATAACAAGAAGATGAACATAGTTGTATTCAAAGGATACCTTCGCGACCTATGGGATACCATCACCAATCTATGGAGAATAACACCGCAGGCTGTGGCATACTATCAAAACATAGCTAACTTCAAGGCCACTCGACATGCAATGTGGATCCAAGTACGAAATGGCCCCAACAAGAAGTGGCTACAATTGTGCTACTGCATCAGAGGGGGTGACATCAAAGTGGTTATTAAGGATTGGGAAGACAACTGGAAGATTCCAGTCCTCACCCAAGAATACCTACAAGGATAGAGGAGGAGGAGGAAGGGCAGGAGGAAACACAGCCTCAAGAAGTTCAAGTGCCCAAGAAACTAAGGATGGGCTAGACCAAAACAAATTAGACGGAATAAGGGACAACTAAGATGGGGACCCAGAAGGGGAAGAAGAATAATACACAGTCAACCCAAGTACAACAAAAATAGGTCGAGGTAGTGCAGGGGACTACACCAAGTCCCAATCCACAAGAACCAGGCCTGACCAAGAGACCAACTACTCATATGGGGGGTGCGTGAAGAAGATGAAGGCACAGAGAACACCTCTAGAATACACAATCACGGAGGATGATGCAGAAATGATATCCCAAATGGTTCAGGATCACACATCTGAGGATTTTAACAATGTTGCACACCACATGGACAAAATTCAAGAAGAGATCACAGACATGAGACAACTCCTCCAACATATCGGGGAAGTGCATGCAATGGGAAGCAACATAGGAACAAGGCTATCAACATCACATACATGAGAAGAACCTGAAGCAATTGAGCAAGATACAGTCCACACAATACCGCAGTTGATTGCAACATTCCACATTACACCCAGCATGTTGTACATGGACGAGATCGTGGGGTAGACACCCCTAAAGGACTTAGCTCAACTCCAATTGGTATTTCCATGGATACCATCCAAAACTCCACACAAATTACAGGTTAACATTACCCAAGAAGTATAGACTCGTGCATGCACAGACACAACCTAATTACAATAGGAAAAGGATAAACGAGATGTGATGGAATTGATATATGAGAAGGCCAAGCTCAAGACCCAAGAGGAGAGGGAGTGCACGAATGGATTGGAACAAAAGGTGGCTAGAAATTATGAGAAGATTTCAAAAACTGCGCAGAGGGCTGAAGTCACAGAAGTAGAAAAGATTGATCAGATTGTGTGGGAAATCGATCAATATAAGATGGAGATCGAGAATATTCATGAGCAACTCACACCTACCACTCCATCAGAGGTAAGGGAGTAAAGGAATCAAGAGGAAACATAACATCTATAAGAGATAGAGAAACATGTCAGCACAACAACCGACTTATTCGATAAAGCAACACAACTTTGGAAGAAGCTAGAAGAGGATCAACAAGTCCAGCAGTGGGACAAGGAAGAAGAAAGGATAAGCGCAGCTATGCAGGATCTCCAGCAGAGGTAGAAGACAATGTCCATCATAGAGCATGTCAAAGGGGCGCAGGACATGAAGAAACTACAAAAAAATCTCACCACTACATAAACGCAGAAAAAGGAGCGTCAGGCTTGAATGGAACTACTTCAAGAGCGAGTGGCAGAAGTCATTGCACAGGTAGAGGAAGCCAAGGAATATATGGAACAGACCCAGGCAGAGTGTGCAAGGTTGATCAATGACGATATTTTAGTCCAGACAGTATATTCACTCAAGGAGAAGACCACGCAGGCTCAAACATAAGCATCATATCTCAACAAGAATTTCCAGGTGATCACCAGGGACATCGATGTAGCGAACAAAGGATAGGTGGATCGGGATGAGACACATGTCATTGTTGGGGGCCTGTTGGAAGAAGCCCAAAGAAAAAAGGGAAAGAAGGCATGCATGAGGAAAGCGACAATTGGAAGGAAGAGCAGCACGCAAGCATGCATGGAAGACCTAACAACATTAGGGTTAGGGTTTTTGCAACACATTGTAATGGCTGAAGAGACAAAAACCTATAAATATAGATACCTAGGTCTCATAAGGGAGGGAGTTGGTAGAGGATATATAGAGATGAATATGAAGAAGCGAATGCTATGTAATATTTGGTTGTATGACCTAATTTTGTAAGTTGTTGATCTAGAGAGGACTGAGGAGGGTAGATCTTGAGGGTTAGATCATAGGATGAGGAGCCTGGTGCAATCTAGTCCACCTCATAATAGATCTCAACCCAAGTAAGAAGAGTTGTAAAGTGCGCGATGTTGTAGTTTGAGAACTACTATAATAAAGAGATAATATCTAGATCTTTGTGGACATAGCCTAGGGGAGGGGTGAACCACGGTAAAACCTGTGTTATGTGATTGACTGCATGTGTATACTTATTGTCTTTAGTAGATATTGTTATTCTAGATGGATGAGTTGTTATATTTCTTGTGTAATCATAATAATAGTGTATCGCGTTAATAGGTTATAATAGAACTCCCAACACACAGTTCTCAGATCTCCCACTCAATCCTTGGCTGCAAACACATGAGTATTGCAGCCACCCATTAATACTATCTCGGGTGAGACGGTGTGGTGCACTTTGTGCGTTGCGTTGCCTTCTGGTTTACCAGGAGGGTCGATAGTTTTAGAGGCTTTGTTGGAACCCCGAACAGACATGAACCCTGGGTCACTCAATACGAACTCAGACATGATATATAAATAAACCAACAAATATCTAGGTGATCTTGGATAGGTGGATATGCACTTCCATCTATAGATCACGCAGATTGAGAATATCAGTGTCAGAGACTACTTTCATTGATTAGGGTACAACCATACTCACTGAGTAGTTTCCAATAGGAAACCATGTCCACTGTAGGGATGAGATTGGGGGTGAAGGGAACTTTCCTCGGTAAGAGGGAGTGTTGAGATTTGGGTACCTTGGAAAGTGGTCCCCTTGTGTTTTTGAGTCTCTAAACACAAAGGGGAAGACTATTACCCTCATTACTTTACTTTATGATTCTAATTTCACTTTGAATTAGGATATTTAAGTCAAAAGTGAAATAAGTCACTTAAGTCATTAAAGTGACATTTACTTCACTTTGTGGGTGAATTAAAGGACATAAAACAAACTAAGGAAAGTGGGTTTCCTAAGTGAGATTTTTGGATTAGATCTCACCCATTGAATAGACTTGGATAGATTGGATATAGGCCATTGATATTTTAGGGTTTGGCCAAAGAGAGGATAAAGGATGGAATAGGGAAAATATGAGATTCATTCTTCACTTGAGAGGAGAGTAGAAGAGGAGGAGAGCTCTTGGTCGCATATCTTGAGGAGGAGAAGGTGTATGAGGGTGGGATTTGAGGAGGAGGGGTGCATTCTTGTGAGGAGGGTGCACATCTAGTGGAGGAAATCTCCTCTTTCTTATGGGAGGCTCATTCATCTAGGAGAGGCTCACTCTAGAGTTGTAGAGGGAAAAACAGTGAGTGAGGGTGCATGCAACTTGTGTAGAGGCGCATTATATGGAGGAGGGGAACACATGCTAGAGGAGGGAACATTGTAGAGGATTGTAGGCACATCTAGCTTGGGAGAGGCTCTTATATTGAAGAGAGGACTCATTCACTTACTTAGTCACACTCTAGTGTGTAGAGGGCACAGGGGTGAAGGAGGGCACACCATTGTGGAGTTTTTCTAGAGGAGGGGGAACACTTTAGCATAGGACACACCATCACTTGGAGGGACGCACTCTTAAGAGGAGGGTGATTCATCAAAGGCAAAGCAAAGGAAAAGGAAAGGTTAAAGGCAAAAGAAAAGGCAAGGTCAAAGAAAAGGAACAAGGAAAAGGGTCAAAGGAAAGATAAGGAAGAACGACACACCAAGGCAAAGGGAACCTTGCTTCAAGAGGCTAGTAGAGAGGTCTTCAAGGAACTCTAAGGCATATTAGAAGGGTTGCTATTGGAACAGATTCACTTGTTTATGTTTTTCTTGTTGTACATTTTTCTTTGAGGCCTTCTATATACTTCTACTCCAAACTAGTTTTCCCCATGGGGTTTTTTTTCTAGGGTCATGTTGACCAAAAACATATGTGTCAATTTCATGCATGCTTAGAAGTGTAAATCAACATTTAAAGTTGTAAAGATATAGGAGGTAGTGTTATTTGTTTTGAGTTTATTGCATGTGCTAACATTGGTGTTATCACTGAAAAATCATTCGCAACATTGCACACAATGGTTGAAAAAACACATCAATGGCAACAACAATTAGTCCACCTACAACACCAAAGTCCATCAAAAAGAAAAAAAATATATAATTGGGTCAAAAATCAAAGTGTGAAAATTCACCAAAGGAAGCACATGCATAGTGCACATCATGTGTGGGCCAACACAACCCTCAACGCGCACTATGTGCAAAATTCATGACTATCTACGAGAAAATTCATGCACTTCTATGAACGACGCATTTATGGATCTTGTCGCCCCCTCAACCACTTCTAGTCTAACCCCCAACACGATTTGACACTCATATATGAGAGAAATATAGCTTGGAGGTTGGTCAAGGGATATAGGGTGCCCTAAAAGGCCCCTTGTTCACACTATGAACCAATTACATTTTTCCATGAATGAATGATATAAATAAGAGCCATGGGTATGCTAAGAAACCAAGATATTCAAGGTATTTTTATTTTGCAAGAATTCTTCCTTGATAATCCTCTTTTCTCTTTGAAGCCTTCAATCACCATTTAAATAGGCCATTCCACTCACATCTTGAGGGAATAGGCATTTCTTTTCTCCACCATTTTTCATTTCTTCCATTGTATGAAGATAAGATCTCTCAATTAGGGAACTCAAGAACCCTCCCAAGGAGGAAGAGGGGACTCATAAGTCTCTGCCTTTCTCTACGATGTTTTTCCTACTAATCTATTGATCCATTGGAAGCAATATGTTGGTCATTGTTTGATTTTCATGGTTCTAAGTTTCTTAAGCTTTCTAACATTTATTTCTTAGTTGTTTTTAGTTATATTTCTTTGTTTTCATGTGTGTTTGGTTTGTCTAACCCACTCACAAACTTTTGTCTTGTTTAGTAGGCTTATCTAAACATGAAAGTGTTTTTTTTTTCTCATTCAAGTGACAAAAACAACACAATAGATTGGCGACCATGATAGGGATTGGTATCAAATTCCTCCTTATTTGAGCCTTAAGAGCACTTAATTTTGATTGTTTTTCCTCGCAGGTACCAAAACTAGCCTAGCCCAACCTGCCAAAGTCAAAATTCAGAGCTAAGGAAGGAGTATTTCACTTGTAAATTTCTCCCCCGAAGCATTACATGAAGTGCATGGCTTTTCAGGCCCACATACGCGCACTATGCACGAAACAAGCCTCATTTCTCTGTGCATTGTGCACCCTCTGCGTGCCTGTCAGAACTGTAACCCACACATAACTCCAGTTTTTCAAAATTGTAAGGGTTTTTATGAATGGTTTGAGGGCCCCTAGCCTTCATATTTTTATTTTCATGCACTTTGCAAGGAAACCACACTCCACTTAGAGTCCTTTCTCATAAGAAAGGTTAGCTAAAGCCTAACATAGGCAGTTAGGGGGTAAAAATAATCACTATTCTCCTCTTTTTCTTTGTTTCCACATGGATGGCTCATTTGGCTTTTAAAATTTTAAGTTGAAGTTGTTGCTTTCATACACAATCACTTAAATCGGGATTAGAAGTTAATTTTTACCCTCAAGTATTCTCTTTACTCGCACCCTTGGGTGATATCGGGAATCAGAAAGGTGGTTAAAAGGACATTTCATCTCCCTTAAAAAACGTTTAGGAGAGAACAAAGCCCCCGTAGGGTTCCTCTTAGTTTTTGAAATCTTCTTAAAGCTTTGTAAGGGCCCATACATGCCCACATGTTTGAAAACTTAGGATAGTTTCTAAATGATTTCTTAGTTTAGATCACAATCTAGGGAAGTTTAAAGATCAAAGTAACGGGCCCATACATGCCCACATGTCTACAAATCTAGGATAGTTTCAAATATTTCTTAGTATAGACAACATTTTAGGGAGTTTAAAGGATTTGTAAGGACCCATATGTCCACATTGCTAGTT
>JZKD02S1911875.1:0-17598 GCA_000966675.3 Picea glauca
TTCATATGAAAGAAGGATGGGTCATGGAGGCTTTGCATTGACTACTGTCAACTGAATAAGGCTATGATCAAGAATCAGTATCCCTTACCGAGAATTGATGATCTGTTCGATCAAATGAAGGGTGTGATGGTGTTCTCCAAGATCGATTTGTGATCAGGGTATCACCAGTTACGGATCAAGGAGGATGATGTCCCTAAGACCACCTTTAAGACGAGATTTGGACATTACGAGTTTACTGTTTTACCATTTGCACTGACAAACGCCCTAGGGGTATTCATGAGTTTGATGAACGGGGTGTTCCGCGAGTACTTGGACAATTTCTTCCAAGTATTCATTGACGACATCTTGATCTACTCTCGGATGATGGAGGAGCATGATGAGCACTTGCGCTTGGTACTACAGTGCCTTCGAGAGCACAAATTGTATGGGAAGTTGTCCAAATGCTCTTTTTATCAATCAAGGATTCACTATTTAGGGCATGTCATCTCCGGCGAAGGTATCGCCGTGGATCCAGCAAAGGTTGAGGCTATTATGGAATGGCCTGTGTCAACGAATGTCACAGAAGTGCATAGTTTTATGGGTTTAGCAGGATACTATCGACGGTTTTTCGAGGGTTTTTCGAAGATAGCAAATCTGATCACAGAATTGCAGAAGAAAAAGAATAAGTTCGTTTGGACGGAGAAATGCGCAGAAGAATTTCGAAGGCTTAAGGAGTTGTTGACCACAACGTCGATACTAAAGGTCCCTGACATGGACGCGGACTTCTTGGTATGCACTGACGCATCCAAGGAAGATTTAGGCAGAGTCTTGATGCAAGATGGACGAGTGATTGCTTACATTTTGAGGAAACTAAGAAGGCATGAGGAAAACTACGCAACGCATGATTTGGAGTTATTAGCCATTGTATATGCCTTGAATGTATGGATACACTACCTTGTTGGACAAAAATTTGAATTAAGGACTGATCATTGTGGACTACAACACATTTTTACGCAAAGCAACCTGAACACGCGACAACGGCGTTGGTCGGAATTGCTTAGCGAGTACGACTTTGAGATTACTTACATAAAGGGAATAATGAACCAAGTGGCTGTTGCTTTGAGTCGGAGACCACACATATTTTCAGTGTTTCCTCTTCAAACGAATCTACATGAGAAGATTCTCACTTTACAACGTGATGATGACTAATACAAAGAAGTCGAGGATTTTATCGGACAAAACACAATGATGGTACCCCGATATGAGGGATTTTCTTTTGATAGCGATGGGTTATTGAGGTTTAGAGGTTGGATTTATGTACTGTCAAACAACGAGTTGAGGAGGTTGATCCTGAGTGAGGCTCATAGAGCAGTCTATATGGCTCACACAGGAGTCACGAAGATGAGGGTAGACCTTAAACCCTTATTCTTCTGGAAGGGAATGAAGGTTGACATAGTCAACTTTGTGGCTAGATGTCTAGAGTGTTAGCAGGTAAAGGATGAGCATAGACACCCGGCAGGTTTACTTCAACCACACGCCATTCCAGAATCGAAATGGGAAGTTATTTCGATGGATTTTATTGTTGGATTGCCACTGACGACTGGGAGACACGACACGATTTTTGTAGTAGTAGACACTCTAATGAAGAGTGCTCACTTTATTCCAGTGCGTACAACGTATCAGGCACCTGACATAGCGAGAGTTTTCATCAGTGAGATTGTGAGGCTGCATGGCATGCCTAAGAAAATTATATCCAATCGAGGATCGGTGTTTACTGGACTATTTTGGATGAGTTTCCAAGAGGCTTTGGGGACCCAACTTAACTTTAGTACTGCTTATCACCCAGAGACGGATGGACAGACCGAACAAATGAACCAAACCTTGGAAGACATGTTGCACATGTACGTGATGGACCAACAAAAACGTTGGGAGGAATTCTTGCCTCTGGTAGAGTTCGCTTACAACAACAACTACCAGAGCACCATTAAGATGGCGCCTTTCAAGTTTCTTTATGGGTGACCGTGTCAGACGTCCTTGAGTTGGGATTGGCTTGAGGATAGGGTCCTGGTGGGACCAAAAATGATCCAAGAAATGGAAGAGCAAATGCAAACCATGAGACAAAGGATTAAGGAAGCGCAGGATCGACAGAAGAGTTATGTCGATGCGCACCGAGTCGACCGTAGTTACAAGGTCGGTGATCGAGTCTTCTTGTAGGTTAAACCGCATAAGTGTTCGATCAAGTTTGGAAAGGGAGCTAAACTCTCTCCTAGGTTTGTGGGACCTTTCGATATTGTGGAGAGAAAGGGGCCCGTGGCCTATCGACTAGCCTTGCCTAATTATTTGAGGCGTATGCACGATGTTTTTCATGTATCTATTTTGAGACATTATATTAGTGATCCTACACACGTGATTCACCTGAGTTCCTTGTAGGTATCGGATGAGGGAGTGCTCATGGCTGAGTCGGTCCACATATTAGATCATCACGTTCGACAGTTACAACGTCGAATGGTAGATCAGGTCAAGGTTCTGTGGGACAGTTATAGTCCGCACTAGGAAACCTTGGAGGACGCATATGATATGCGCCAGCAGTTTCAATTTTTGTTTGATAGATAGACTTATGATACTGTGGTACTTTTATTTTGGCATTTATACTGAGAAACTTCGGGACGAAGTTTAGACCAAGAGGGGGTGTATGTAACATCCCGCTTGGTGCACTGAGAAAACTTATTCTTTAAGGACACTTGCTCACAGATGATCTGGACTTTTATGATGTTAAACCATTTATACTTGATTATGATGCGATTGATAGACGACATGATGTTTTACTATTTGATGTAGACAGGTGCTATTGACTCAGTTTTATTGANTGCTAATTTGTTAATGTTAGGGAACAATTCATTTACGATGGTTAATTGTTAAATTATATTGTTGTTGTTAATGTTAATGGGAACAGTGTTAATGTTAGTGGGAACAATTCATTTAACTATCGTGGGAACAATTCATTTATATTGTTAAGAAGTTAAATGATTCACTTTTACAAATTGTGTACTATAGATAACCTTGCTAATTGCAATAATGATGGTTGCATTGCTTTCTTGATTATTGCCAAACTTGCTTAAACAATTATCTTGTTCCGTAATATGATTGCTATTATTGCAAGGTCATGGTAATTTAAAATGAATGGTGTTGTCGGTTATGGTAATGATATCGTAGATTTAATTGTTGGTGGTAAAACATATATAGTGTAATGTTCTTGATTTAAGTATGATAAGTTATCATGAGTTAGTAATGGGGATTCCATTCAATTAACCTTACTTTAATGAGAAGGTTGGACTTGGTAACTTGTCGACTGACGGATATTAAACGAAGTGATTGATCTGTACTAGTCTTCAAATGAGTCATAGGTAAGTCTGAGTCTTAACCATGGGGTGGTTATTGTCAGAGTCCATTCGGACTTGCTCCTTCTGTCGTGGTCGTGGTTTCCTTTAAATATTATTGCACTTGGTGGTAATCATTTCATTGCTTGGTTGTTGTGTTCGTCTTGCTTACGTCTTGCTCGTAGTTGGGTTACTAGTTTCTGCCTGAGGAGTCGGCCAGGAGCCTATCAGACCTTCTCTCTCTCCGGAGTAGAGGACTAAGATTAAACGTCGTGCTTTCCTGTGCAGAAATAGTAATCTACCATTATGGATTCTTCCTTAGGTCTATGGTTGTTTAATGCTTGCAGTTGTGCGCCTTATGTCTTCTTGTTGTGGTCATCGTGGTTGTGTCTTGTTAGTCATCGGGTGGTGATGTAGAGTCAAGTGTGTCTGTTTCCATCTTGCACGAGTGCACACACCTTAAAAAAAATAAATTTGCACCTTCTATCAGAGTCGTTGTCGTAACGAGGAGGATGTTACATATGGTATGAGAGCCTGTTTGACCCGTGACTTGGTATTCGCTACGGCTTCTATGACATGATTTGATTGTGTATACTGTTGTTAATCGAGTTGATTGTGTGTGTGCAGGTAATCATGGTTAGAGGACGCTGCAGAGGCAGACGACGGGGTGCTAGGGGAGGAGGCGTGACACCTCTAGTAGCATACACGCCTGAGGGGCCTAACCCCCAGGGAAGCGAGCAGGTTCTCGGACAGGAGCAGATAGCGGTTAGCGATGTTATTGGGATGATGAGATCCTTTCAGCGCATGTCTGAGGCTCTGATCATCCGATTGGATAGAGACAAGGCCAGGGCGTCGGCACCCGCTGAGGTTCCGCCGCGCGCACCAGCCGTTATAGGTAGCATTCACTATGAACTCGAGAAGGTAAAATTTCTCGAGTTCTTTGGTGCCCCGGACGGCGTAGCCGCCGAGGCATGGTTGGAGAATATGGAGATGTGCTTCGCACTTCGCGATTATACCTCCAACATGAAGGTCTGCATGGTGGTCTTTCAACTGAAGGGGAGCGCTCTTCTATGGTGGAAGATGCTCCTACCGTAGCTGAACATGGCCGTTGAACACGTGTCATGGGAACTGTTCGAGGAATGGTTTCGAGAGAGGTACCTTTCGGAGGAATTCATTGAGAGTCAGCTCAATGAGTTCAATGCATTACGACAGGGAGGTCGTACGGTGCCCGAGTATGAGGCACGTTTCATAGAGCTGCTCCAGTATACTCCGCACCTTAACACAAAGAAACTCAAGGTCAACCGGTTCGTGTTTGGCCTTAACGACAGCCTGCGTGCAAAGGTTAGGATCTTGATGCCTCAAACCTTTCACAACGCTATCCAAAAGGCCCTCATAGTAGAGGAGGAGATTATCAGTGGGGGTCTGACCAGAACTCCAGCGAGACCCTCAGGGCAGAGTTCATCTGATACGCCACAGCATCAGACACCAGCGAGACATATGTCGAGACATTGTGGCTTCCAGAGGGGATCCACTTTTGCTACACCTCGACGACCGTCACCTCAGCAACAGACACCTTATCGAGGACCACAGCAGCAGCAGTAGCGTCACCCGCAGCAGCAGCAGTTTAGTCCTATTCAGCAGAACAGACTAGGTTTTTAGGCCAGTGGGCAGTCATCTTCTACTTCGGGTACCAGGACTACTATGCCGAAGAAGGGGTGTTGGACGTGTGGGGAGCCACACTACCAATGCGACTGTCCTGTGGAGAGGACCAGGGCATCCGGATCAGTTGGACCCACTACTGTGGGAGATATGGCCAAGGCCCATCAGATTCATGCAGCGGTGAATAACCGCCAGGCAGACCACCAGTCGACTGTGCTCGAGATGACAGGTACGGTCGTTGACCAGACCCTTAGTATTTTGATAGACCCAGGCGCTACTGAGAGTTTCATTTCTGGTGCAGCGTTAAAAAGGATTAAGGTAAAGGCAGTTGAATAGGATGAGTTTAGCTTCGTGGAGATGGCTTCGGGAGCCAAACAGAAGGTTGGAGGAAAGGTTACAGGATGTACCCTTAACCTGGGAGAGTTTTTCATGAGGGTCAACTTGTACGTCACGATCTTAGGATCTTATGACATCGTGATTGGTATGGATTGGTTGGAATCACATGAGGCGATACTCAACTGTAAGACAAAATGATTGAGCTTGGTTGATGACGAATGACAAAGACGTGTGATTGTAGGATGGAACCAGGGAGTTTCTCTGAGGTTCGTCTCTTCCTTACAGTTATGAAAGAGTATGCACAAGGAGTGAAAGCTTTATGCAATCCTCGCTCTAAACGAAAAGGGAGTAGCAGAAGGTCTAGAACACCTTCCGGTGGTGAAGGAGTTTGCAGACATGTTTCCAGATGAGTTACCTGGGATGCCGCCGGAAAGGGAATTGGAGTTTACCATAGACCTAAAACTGGGGATCGAACCGATAGCAAGAGAACCTTATCGGATGTCGACCCCGAAGTTGCAAGAGCTGAAAATGCAACTGAAGGAGTTGTTGGACCTAGGACTGATACGTCCTAGCGTGTCACAGTGGGGTGCACCGGTTATTTTCATATGAAAGAAGGATGGGTCATGGAGGCTTTGCATTGACTACTGTCAACTGAATAAGGCTATGATCAAGAATCAGTATCCCTTACCGAGAATTGATGATCTTTTCGATCAAATGAAGGGTGTGATGGTGTTCTCCAAGATCGATTTGTGATCAGGGTATCACCAGTTATGGATCAAGGAGGATGATGTCCCTAAGACCACCTTTAAGACGAGATTTGGACATTACGAGTTTACTGTTTTACCATTTGGACTGACAAACGCCCTAGGGGTATTCATGAGTTTGATGAACGGGGTGTTCCGCGAGTACTTGGACAATTTCGTCCAAGTATTCATTAACGACATCTTGATCTACTCTCGGATGATGGAGGAGCATGATGAGCACTTGCGCTTGGTACTACAGTGCCTTTGAGAGCAAAAATTGTATGGGAAGTTGTCCAAATGCTCTTTTTATCAATCAAGGATTCACTATTTAGGGCATGTCATCTCTGGTGAAGGTATCGTCGTGGATCCAGCAAAGGTTGAGGCTATTATGGAATGGCCTGCGCCGACGAATGTCACAAAAGTGCATAGTTTTATGGGTTTAGCAGGATACTATCGACAATTTTTCGAGGGTTTTTCGAAGATAGCAAATCTGATCACGGAATTGCAGAAGAAAAAGAATAAGTTCGTTTGGACGGAGAAATGCGCAGAAGCGTTTCGAAGGCTTAAGGAGTTGTTGACCACAACGCCGATACTAAAGGTCCCTGACATGAACGTGGACTTCTTGGTATGCACTGACGCATCCAAGGAAGATTTAGGCAGAGTCTTGATGCAAGACGGACGAGTGATTGCTTACATTTTGAGGAAACTAAGAAGGCATGAGGAAAACTACGCAACGCATGATTTGGAGTTATTAGCCATTGTATATGCCTTGAATGTATGGAGACACTACCTTGTTGGACAAAAATTTGAATTAAGGACTGATCATTGTGGACTACAACACATTTTTATGCAAAGCAACCTGAACACGCGACAACGGCATTGGTCGGAATTGCTTAGCGAGTACGACTTTGAGATTACTTACATAAAGGGAATAATGAACCAAGTGGCTGATGCTTTGAGTCGGAGACCACACATCTTTTCAGTGATACCTCTTCAAACGAATCTACATGAGAAGATTCTCACTTTACAGTGTGATGATGACTGGTACAAAGAAGTCGAGGATTTTATCGGACAAAACACAATGATGGTACCCCGATATGAGGGATTTTCTTTTGATAGCGATGGGTTATTGAGGTTTAGAGGTTGGATTTACGTACTGTCAAACAACGAGTTGAGGAGGTTGATCTTGAGTGAGGCTCATAGAGCAGTCTATATGGCTCACACAGGGGTCACGAAGATGAGGGTAGACCTTAAACCCTTATTCTTCTGGAAGGGAATGAAGGTTGACATAGTCAACTTTGTGGCTAGATGTCTAGAGTGTCAGCAGGTAAAGGATGAGCATAGACACCCGACAGGTTTACTTCAACCACACGCCATTCCAGAATCGAAATGGGAAGTTATTTCGATGGATTTTATTGTTGGATTTCCACTGACGGCTGGGAGACACGACACGATTTTTGTAGTAGTAGAAACTCTAACGAAGAGTGCTCACTTTATTCCAGTGCGTATGACGTATCAGGTACCTGACATAGTGAGAGTTTTCATCAGTGAGATTGTGAGGCTGCATGGCATGCCTAAGAAAATTATATCCAATCGAGGATCGGTGTTTACTGGACGATTTTGGACGAGTTTCCAAGAGGCTTTGGGGACCCAACTTAACTTTAGTTCTGCTTATCACCCAGAGACGGATGGACAGACCAAACAAATGAACCAAACCTTGGAAGACATGTTGCACATGTACGTGATGGACCAACAAAAATGTTGGGAGGAATTCTTGCCTCTGGTAGAGTTCGCTTACAACAACAACTACCAGAGCACCATTAAGATGGCGCCTTTCGAGTTTCTTTATGGGTGACCGTGTCAGACGCCCTTGAGTTGGGATTGGCTTGAGGATAGGGTCCTGGTGGGACCAGAATCGATCCAAGAAATGGAAGAGAAAATGCAAACCATGAGACAAATGATTAAGGAAGCGCATGATCGACAGAAGAGTTATGTCGATGCGCACCGAGTCGACCGTAGTTACAAGGTCGGTGATCGAGTCTTCTTGTAGGTTAAACCGCATAAGAGTTCGATCAAGTTTGGAAAGGGACTTAAACTCTCTCCTAGGTTTGTGGGACCTTTCGATATTGTGGAGAGAAAGGGGCCCGTGGCCTATCGACTAGCCTTGCCTAATTATTTGAGGCGTATGCATGATGTTTTTCATGTATCTATTTTGAGACATTATATTAGTGATCCTACACACGTGATTGACCTGAGTTCCTTGTAGGTATCGGATGAGGGAGTGCTCATGGCTGAGTCGGTCCACATCTTGGATCATCACGTTCGACAGTTACGACATCGAATGGTAGATCAGGTCAAGGTCCTGTGGGACAGTTATAGTCCACACTAGGCAACCTTCGAGGACGCATATGATATGCGCCAGTAGTTTCCATTTTTGTTTGATATATAAACTTATGATACTGTGGTACTTTTATTTTGGCATTTATACTGAGAAACTTTGGGATGAAGTTTAGACCAAGAGGGGGTGTATGTAACATCCCGCTCTGGTGCACTGAGAAAACTTATTCTTTAAGGACACTTGCTCACAGATGATCTGGACTTTTATGATGTTAAACCATTTATACTTGATTATGATGCGATTGATAGATGACATGATGTTTTACTATTTGATGTAGACAGGTGCTATTGACTTAGTTTTATTGAGTGTGTAGGGTTTTGGACCTTGAGGATGCAGAGGCATCGGTGGAACCCCTTGGACTCTGAATTGAGTAAGGGAGTGTGCTATTTGGGTTGATTTATTTACTGTGATATTTCATTGATTTGATGATTTGATGTTGACATGTTTTGACACGATTATCGATGATGTAGGCTAACGATAGCTTGCCGACCAGACTCACATATGGAGTAAAGGGGCCACACACAATTTCCAGAGAGCTTGAGGGAGAGGGGTGGACAACAACCCTTCCACCGCCCACTAGCACTCCCGCCGTGGCTCGAACTGTAGGTTAATGATTACCTAGTTTGAGAGGATCCACGATGTCATTAGGGCATACTGCGACAGTTGCTCACGATGATTCTAAGGGGTGCTCAATAAGGCGGGGGCCTTATTTCTTAGAGCCCTTAGTCTCCCACAAGTTCACCTGGCGGAGTGTTGACTCCAGGGGTTATAGATGTCTACCAATCAGTCCAGTTGACGAGTGGCACCCTTGGAGCATGTGGTGCATCTTGAAGGGCACGTTGCACAAAACAAACACAAGAAGTGAGTGGCACCCTTGGAGCACGTGGTGCATCCTGAAGGGCACATCGCGCAAAGGAAATGAACGAGGCGAGTGGCACCCTTGGAGCACGTGGTGCATCCTGAAGGGCACGTCGCATTGATGTGGATGAAGGAAACAAACCTTAATATCCCCAAGACAATAATGCCTTAATAAATTTTTAAAACGACTCCTCTAAAAAAATTTCGTCCAGTTCAAAATCTAAACCTAAGTCAAAACAAAAAAAAAAACTTCTCTAAGATAAAAATTTTGTTTAACCTTAAGGAAAAAGGCCCTAACTCTAACTCTAAAAAGAACCTAACCCGAAATCTAAATAAAATAGATCCAATGAATCTTGACCTAATCCTATACCCAAATATCATTATTAATAGCAATTAACCCTAATAACCATTAAAATAATTAAGCAAAACATCATTATGAGATTTTAGGCTAGAGTTCACACCTCAWTGCAGTGCAAGGAGAATACAATTTTTAGAACGTACTTGAGCTCTAGTTCTTGGATTTATTAACGTTAACTTCATCCAACTATACAACCAATATATCAATGGATACAAGATTTCATAATATTTTTCAACCATTTAACTTTTAATGAACTCATAACTTTTATTCAAATTGAAAGATAACTTTTCTCAAAAATAAAAATATACATAAATACAGTTTTAGTTAACTCAGACAATAAATTTCATTGAAGGCATCTCCTTCTTTAAACACAACCTTCAATGAGAGTTCATTAACATATTGAAAGCATAACTCCCATATGAACGCAATAGTTTTTCAAAAATTAAACTAATTCATAAATAAACGAATACTGAAAGCCATAGTTTTGATTAACAGAACGCATAACCATCAGTGAATAAATTGAATGCTTAAGGGACTAAACTATTTTCCTTAAAACTCATACATAAACTCAGACTGAACCAATAGTAATAAAATTATTTAACGAGCGGAGTATAAAAGTATGAATTTAAAAATAAAATGAAAAGATGCATTAGCGCATTTACCTTTTTGGTTTAAAAAAAAAAAAAAGAGAAAATAATTTGGGAGAAACGTTGGGGATAAGTGACACTTGTAAGACAAAGAATTTTTAGAGGGTTTTCACGGAAACTTAAATTAAATGTGATTTAGGGCAAGGGTGGGTCTCAAAACACTATAAAAAAGAAACGAAGGGTTAGGGTTAGGGAACGCTATGTTGCCAAATTGAGACTGGACTGATTGCTTGTGAGGAGTTGGGATTTTCTCAGCTGGGATTAGAGTGGTAGCTCATCCTTGGAGGCAAGCTGGGAACCTAAACTTAACATCTGGATTGTGTGTGGCCCCTTTGCAGCTCGGGGGGCTAAGGGAGAAGTAGAGTACCCCTAGCGTTGGTTGGGAGGTACCGGTGAGGTCTCTAT
Source organism: Picea glauca (assembly GCA_000966675.3). Taxonomy (NCBI): domain Eukaryota; kingdom Viridiplantae; phylum Streptophyta; class Pinopsida; order Pinales; family Pinaceae; genus Picea; species Picea glauca. Next base: position 10,761 of record JZKD02S1911875.1, read on the forward strand.
GGTCAGCGAGCGGGAGCGGCACGGAGCAGGAGCGGCACGGAGCGCACAGTACATTATTCGACGTGGACAATAAGGAAACGGTATGGGTTTTTGTTCTTGATAGAATAGGATGCTTACGATTTATGTTGGTATTAGAACATGGTTGTAAATGGATTAATGGGCGTTATATTTATTTACTCTGCAAATGTAATAAAAATATGATCCTCAAATGTATTAAACTTGTGTCTTGAAGTGTAATAGATTGGTTTTCCTGTCGATCTCCGTGCTTGGGAAAATTTTTCTCTCCTTCTGGGAAATTTTTATCTTGCGCCTTGGTTAAAAAAAATTTTGATATACCACTACACCTTAGTTTCTCTTACTCTCTGTGCCTGAGTGGTTGCCTAACATTTTTCCTTGGTATTACTGTAAAAATGTGTTGCCCTGCATTATTTATGTGGTTTTTACTCTACCGAAGAGTACGTGAAGGCCTACGTTTTTTTTTAACTTTTTATTTTAAGTTACCCTTGGATTGATACACCCGAACCCTTTGTAGTGCCCAACCATGAACTACCTGGTGCTTCTATGCCGAATGGCCCTCCTTTAATCAACTACATTTTCCTCTTCGCCCAGCCATCGAATGGTGTCTCCACTATTGATTATTTCTCTGTGTTTTTATTTCTGTTTACAATCTGCCGGGGGCGTTATATTTCCTGTTGGTGTATTTACTTTCTGTCGGGGGCGTTATTAATTTCTGTTGGTGTATTTACTTCACTGTGGGTGTTTTTACTATTTTGTGGGAATTTTTGGCTTTTGCTGTGGGCATATGTACCTTACTGTGGGTGTTGATTAACACAGTGGGCGCTTTTCTCATTGTTGTGGCGTATCTGCATCCCTGTGTGCATTTCTACATTGCCGAATTTTTTTTTTCTGGAAATGGTTTTTTTTTAATTTAAAACTACTGGGTCATAACTTGCATGAGATATCATTTCCCTGTTGCCTTTCTGCTCTCACGATTCCATTCCTGGAATCAATAGGTGCCTACAGTTGGATTCGTACCGGATTTATGACAGTGGGCCTCTAGTAAGGAACGACGATCTTGTCTGATCTCCTTTTTATTTTTATCCAACAATGGGTCTCTCCAATTGTCTAGTTTAATATTTCCTTCATCTAAATCTGTGCACTGCAATTTAGGTCTTTTAAATTTCATAAATGATATGTAGAGTAATCCTCTTGCGTACCTCCGGGTAAACATTTGAGCAATAATTTGTTTCAAAATTTTAGACTTTAAACTGTTGAATAATCCCATTCGGATGTCATTAAGGTCATTATTAGAGTTAGAACTGGTTGGCCATCCTTTAAACTAGCTCAATCCCTTATTCATGAACCTGCCACGTCATCCTTACCAGCGTTGAGTGTGTGTTCCATTCATATCATATTCCATTTGCATTCATGGGAGTCAGAACCCTAAATTCCAGATTTAGTGTAAAGGCTATGTCTGCAACTTATAGTTTTTATTGTTTGGCAGTAAACCCCAAACAATAATTTATAGTTTTTAAAATGGCTTTATACTCAAATTAAAATTACAAGTTTTCTCAAGTGAATTTATTACAAGTTAATTTGTATGGATTTATCTATATTTTGGTTAAAATTGTTGAATATGAAAAATTGTTAATTAAAGGTTGGTTGGTCAATAAAGTAGGGATTTTTTTTATTGGGCTATGAATTTGTTAATAGGCTATTTGTTAACTTGTTAATAGGCTAGATTACTAATTGCTAATTTTAGGGAACCATTCATTAACGATGGTTAATTGTTAATTTATATTGCTGATTTGCCAATGTTAATGGGAACGATTCATTTACACTTGCTATTTTGTATTAAGCTAATTGTTAATAGGCTATGAATTCGATAATAGGCTATATTGCTAATTTGTTAATGTTAGGGAACAATTCATTTACGATGGTTAATTGTTAAATTATATTGTTGTTGTTAATGTTAATGGGAACAGTGTTAATGTTAGTGGGAACAATTCATTTACCTATCGTGGGAACAATTCATTTATATTGTTAAGAAGTTAAATGATTCACTTTTACAAATTGTGTACTATAGATAACCTTGTTAATTGCAATAATGATGGTTGTGTTGTTGTCTTGATTATCGCCGAACTTGCTTAAACAATTGTCTTGTTCCGTAATATGATTGCTATTATTGCAAGGTCATGGTAATTTAAAATGAATGGTGTTGTCGGTTATGGTAACGATATCATAGATTTAATTGTTGGTGGTAAAACATATATAGTGTAATGTTCTTGATTTAAGTACGATAAGTTATCATGAGTTAGTAATGGGGATTGCATTCAATTAACCTTACTTTAATGAGAAGGTTGGACTTGGTAACTTGTTGACTGACAGATATTAAACGAAGTGATTGATCTATACTAGTTGCCAAATGAGTCATAGGTAAGGCTGAGTCTTAACCGTGGGGTGGTTATTGTCAGAGTCCATTCAGACTTTCTCCTTCCGTCATGGTCGTGGTTTCCTTTAAATATTATTGCACTTGGTGGTAATCATTTCATTTTTTGGTTGTTGTGTTCGTCTTGCTTGCATCTTGCTCGTAGTCGGGTTACTAGTTTCTGCCTGAGTAGTCGACCAGGAGCCTATCTGACCTTCTCTCTCTCCAGAGTAGAGGAGTAAGATTAAACGCCCTGCTTTCCTATGCAGAAATAGTAATCTACCATTATGGATTCTTCCTTAGGTCTATGGTCGTTTAATGCTTGCAGTTGTGTGCCCTATGTCTTCTTGTTGTGGTCATCGTGGTTGCGTCTTGTTAGTCATCGGGTGGCAACGTAGTGTCAAGTGTGTCTGTTTCCATCTTACATGAGTGCACACACCTTAAAAAAAAAAAAATTTGCACCTTCTATCAGAGTCGTTGTCGTAACGAGGAGGATGTTACATCTAACAACATAAACATCTGATATTTCAGTTATTTTTTTGACCCTTCTGAAACTTATTGGGTGAGGAGGGTTATTTCTTTCTCTTTCCTTTCTTGGTGTGGGAGGCTAGGGATTGATCATCATCTACCATCTTATATTCTCTTGTTTTCATCATTGCTTCTTCTTGGTTGCAATCTTCCCATATCCTACTAAACTTGGGTAGCTTCCTTCATGAGTATATTCCTTGAATAAATGCATCACATGATCTTGGGAGGTCATTCAAGCTGGTCATCCCCATTTCTTCTCCATTCACTATATCACCAATGGATGATATCTTCTCCTTAATATGGTTTAATCTTGAGAAGTAAGAGTGTATGGTTTCTGAATTCTACATCCTCACATTCTTTAACTGAGTTCTCAAGGTCATTCTTCGGTTGATGTTATTACCTTCAAAAAGTCAGGTTTATTCATCCATCATTTCTTTTGGAGTGGATAATGAATATATGTGATGAATAAGATGGTCCTTAATGGAGTATGCAATAATCCTCTTTTCTTTGACCATATCCTTCTTGTGCTTTTCTTTAGCCTCATCTCCCTCTAGTTGTGAAACCTCTTCTTCAGTAAACTTATCTAGATCATGTTCTTCTAGTAGGAGGGATAATATATACCTCCAGGCTATGAATTTTTCATATCCCTCCACCTTCTCATGAATCTTGGTTTCTATAGTCATCCTTCCCCTAAATTACAAATTATGGATTCTAAAGATCTCATCTAGGGAAAATATGTACTCTACTAGGGCACACTTGTTGGTGGTCTTGTCTTGTCCAGAAACCACTCCTATCAAGAAAAATGACTCCTTTTGTCTTTTAGATCTATGAACTGTCTTCTATTCAAGCTTGCTCTGATACCATGTTATAATTTTAGAAGTTACAATTATCTTCTTTAACATTCATTAGCAATTGCATGTAATAGGATCAATGAAAGATAAAATATCACAGAACACAAGATATATCATGGGAAACCCTCATGGGGGAGAAAACCTAGAAACCAATTCTTCAGTAAAGATTCCTTCAACCAGTACAATGCCATGTTATAGCTCTCCACAAATAAACCAAGACCAACATACCAAATACCAAGATACCAAGACCTCTTGTTCTAGACCTCCTTTGCTATTCTCCAAATACACAAGATAAGGTGAGTTGTGTGTGTATATAAATGAGAGGAACTCAAACGCTATTTATACACATAACTTAACTCCCAAAAAGACGCAACCCTAAGAGGGGTCATTTTGACTTTTACAATAAGGATAACAATGAAATAATAATTTATTTTGAGCTAATTTATATAATAAGATTACAATAACCTTTTCGAGGTTTGACCAATACAAATACAAAAGATTATCTTCCATAGTTACATCAAAATATCAAAAGCAATATCCCACATGTTGAAGTGGAGCTAAATGATGAGTGGATGTTGCAATTATCTCTAAATTGTTGGGATCCTATGAAGAGTTAGTGGGTTACCAAAAAATATTTTAGAGCAAGGAGAATAGATACATATCCCACTAGTATTATATGATCTCCCTACAAGATCACTTTGTCTCTCCTGAGAAAATTGTAAGGAAAAGAAGACACCACTCAATTCAGACGGTTGTGGATGCCCTTGGTTATGTAATCACCAATATGGACGATATCTTAAACTAGGGATCTATCCTATTTGTTTTTATGGTTTAATCCATATCTAAGGTCAAACACATGGCCCCTGTTGGACATATTGTCATTGATGTGTTGTCATTAATGTCAACAGTCGATGTCATTATGATGTGATGATAATTTGTTATAAACAAAATGCAAAAGAAACATTATCGGGACCTTGATGTGTTGTCATTGATGTCAACATTCGATGTCATTATGATGTGATGATGAGTTGTTATGAACAACATGCAGAAACACCATCGAAATCAAATTCCCAATAGTTCAATGATCTCGATCAGTTAGGATCCAAGTACAAAACAAAAAATCTTAGAAGGGAAAGTGCATTGAAATGATGATGAGTTGTTATAAACAACATGTATAAGAATCAACCAAAAATCACAGAAGGGAAAGAACATTACAGAAACGCGATCATTATTGAAATCTCCATAGTAGATCTACAAAAGAATCAAGGGATAATCCTGTCCACTGATGTAGATTTTGAGACAAGACAGAACCGTCATATCTAGGAGTTACAGAGGAGGACCTTCGGATCAAACATCTAATTAAGTCCTTATTGTTGGATCTCAGTAACGGTAGATCAATGGTGGGGAACCATTCCAAGATGAAAGGGTTGAGTTAACGATTGCACAAGTTTCGGTTCCAAAATCATCCTTGATTGTTGATCTACTATGGGAGCATTCTCGACTGTTTGATGAAGTCAATGTTTAATCGGGGAATCTCACTTTGAGAAAATTGAGAATTTGGAACAAATAACCCAAAGTCCCAAAGGACGAAATGAATCTAGATAATTTATCTAGAACTGATCATAGTCGTTGGATCAAGGATTCATGAGATTGTTAGATGAAGTCAAGTTTCTCGATGTTTAGTCGGGGAATATCACTTCGAAGAATTGAGAATTGGGAACAAATAACCCAAAGTACCGAATGTTGAAATGAATCTAGACCATTGATCTAGAACTGATCACAGTCATTGGATCAAGAATTCACAAAATCCTGAAACAACTGAAATATCGAAAAATGTTGGATCATGTTGATATTTTCATGTCAAAGATGGACCATTAAATGAAGTCAAATTTACTTGAGTTTTATTCGGGGAATCTCACTTTGGGAGAATTGAGAATTGGGAATGGATAACTCAAATTACCGAAGGTTGAAATGAATCTAGAGCATTGATCTAGAATTGATCACAATCGTTAGATCCAAGAGGATGACATGTGTCACGACAGGAGATCCACGTCAGCAGACCACGTCAGTAAGGATATGTGGCACAATCAAATGGTGACAAGCGTCAAGGTCCAGTTGGCATTTTAGGTACATGAAAGTCATGAATCTAAGTGTCACATGTGTTATAATCCTAAATTGTACCATACATGCATACCTGGCATTTGGCCCTCTTACAAGCAAATTTTGCCAAGCCATCACTAAGCAACTCTTCTTAAAAACACCATTTTTGAAGATGTATGCGCCCTGCACCACTACTTCCCATGTACACACGCTTACTGCATCACTACAACCCACGTATGTATGCTAGTTGCACCATTACAACCGTGTATACTCACAAAAGTTGCAAAAATTAAAAATTTACAAGGAATTCGTTGAGATTACGGGCTATTGGGTAGTTTCCCAACTGTCCCACAGCCTATAGCCCGTCACCCAACCAAATAACCATCCTTTTTTCATATAAAAGGAGGTCTTGGGGTCTCATTACTAATTCAAGCATAATAACAGTGAAACTTTGTCTATTTCACTTCCCCTCCTTGCCCCAAGAATTGCAGCCACCTTGTGAGATTTGCATCAGAATTTCTCATTCTTGCCCTTTTTTCTCCATCATAAGCCTATGCCATTTCCCTAGAAGAAGTGTGAGAGGAGAAAGATATGTCAAAGCGTATTTGGAGCTTGGTGAAGAGGATCCTGAACTAAGTTTGTGGAGCATTCGTCGACCTTGTTGTAATTAAACATTGTGATATCAATAAAAGGAATACTTTTTTTGTTTTGAAATATGATGTGTCAAATATTTGTATTCGATTCATGTCTTATACTAACATCTAACCCATGATTTATATATGAGATTCATGTTTGTAGTTTCATGTTTATTTGTTTTTGAATGTAGGCCAACCTTGGGAGGAGGCTTGTAGTCAGTGGAGCTATCGAACGCGAGAGGATCGACACCGGACACAGAGTAAAAAGGTAAAGTTACATGATCTTTTCACTTTGT
>JZKD02S1911875.1:44339-71027 GCA_000966675.3 Picea glauca
TTTTGTTGGGTTTTCTTCCCCTAGAGGGTTTCCCAGGATAAATGTTGTGTCTCTTGTGAGTGTGTATTTCTCAGTGATCTTGTTCTTATTATGCTCTTATCTATTGAAATGCAAAGAACTATAATAGTGGCATAAACATTAACAGTACATAGGCGCCCTACTTTTAGACAACTCGCATACATAGGTAGGTTGTTGAAGCATCAGTAGCGTGCCTATGTCAAGAAGATTTTATTTAAGAAGAGGTAGCCAACTTATTCCTTGATTGAAGTTTCACTTCTTAGGGTTTCTTGATCAAGTACAGTGTCATTGTTTTTACACTCAAAGCCTGGGTTTGACATCAATTTGGTTATCTTTTCAAATATTTATTGTGCTTAGTTCGGAAGGGTTTTAGACAAGTCTTTGAGTTTTGTTGATCATCTTGTTAGGTGTATTTAGTGACTCCCTACAATCCACAATGGGCCAGAGGTCATTTTTCAGTCTTGTCTTGTTTTTTCACTTTTTCCCCTTTCGCTTGCTTTAAAGAAAAAGAAAAAGAATTTATTTCAAGTTTCTTGTTTGAATCATTAAAAAAAAGAATAGAAAAAGATTTTCATTTCTTTGTTTGGTTAAGTAGTTGGGTTAGTTACTTTGCTTGTTAGGGAAAAGAGTCATTTTCTTAAGTTCTTTATTAATTGCTTAGAACATTAAGTAGCTCATAGTCGAGTGAAATTTCACTTTAGGTTTTCCTTTAAAAAATCTTAGAAAAAGTTAGTTACGAAAAGTTGGTTAAAGAGTTAGTTGAAAATCTTTATTGTTAACTAGAAGTAATTTTTCTTTCAGTTTTGTTTACTTCTCCTCTTCATCTCTTAAAACACACCACTATTTTCATTGTCATTTCCTTGACTTAAAATGAGCCATCTAAAATTAACGCTAATTTAAAATTAACTAGACTTTATGTTTGTAGGGTCAATCAAATAGTCTAGGCTAGAGCCTTGAATTAGGTTGGAGAGGAAACTCTTCAAGGCTTAAAAAAAAACATTGGAGTCAGAGCTAGGGAGTGTAAAAATTACAGTAAAAATGAAATTTATCCGGGACCCCCCTCTAACACAGGGGCTAAACATGAGGTTTTGTGCGGAAAGGTAGCAGAGATAACCCCTCCAAAATCGGACCAAGCATAGTGGGGAATGCATATTGAGGACCTGTCATGGGATTATGTTGGTTGCATTTGACTATGGAGCTTTGTGGAGCCTGAATCCATTCAGGATCCTTAGTTTTCTTCTAGACAACATGATTCCTATACCCTCAGTAGGTTTTGGGCTTAGTTACCCTGCTCATTGCGGTCCACCTGACTATCGATTGTACCCGCCTGGTGACTGTTCGCAAGCTGGCAATCTAGTTTCTTTTATTTTAGGGAATTACACAGGTGACTGCGTGGGTATACTATGGTACCTAGGATAGACATTGGGCCACGCTTTGCAGAGTATACCCAGAGGGTTCTTCCATGTTCGAGTTACACTTTCACCGGTAAGTTTATCTGTTGTTGGGTGGTGTAACAGTTCTTCCAACTACATAGTATTTTACTTGCTTTATCTTGTAGGAACTTTTCTAGTGTGTGTTTGGTTTTCAACATTAGTAAATTCCTTACTATGTCGTTGATCTTCTCACAAAGTGGAATATTAAGAGCCCTATCGGTCACGAAGGCTTCTGGGCCTACTGTCGATTACATTGGATGCACCACCGCCACTATTACGGTGAAAAATTGACCAGCAAGGTTCATTTGAGGCAACCGGGCCGCAAGAAACTATGCTCAAACTAGCTCCGAGAGGAGAGCACTCGAATCTGGAGGAATCGACTATTTCTAACCTTGGAGAAGAATATTGTTGTCCATTTAAGCCTCCAATCACTGACTTGTTGGTGCCACTTTTGATATAGCTTGCCCCTCCAAGGGTAACACATCACGAGCATCAGATAGTCCTGCAAGCAGCTATGGAAGCAAATGTTGCTACTTTGTCAGAGAGCCCTCATACTCTCTCAATGGATGCCACTATAGGGGGTGTTCCTCCTCCTAACTCACCTTCACAGGTCCAGACCACAATGGTCTCGAATTCCCCTACTTTGGGTAGTGGTCTAATTTCGTCTATGGTAACGATCAGTGCTTCGTTCACACAGAGTGTGACAGATGCTCCGTTTTCATACGGGATTCCCAACTTTGATACGAACTCTGTCCTCATTTAATCCACCCTACAGACCATGGGTCAGGGGCTAGGGATCTCAAATGCTCCTTTGCAAGTGTCCATGGGGGGCACTTCATCCCCCTATAATGCTATCCCATACGGTGGAGGCCATATACCTCCTCCGCCCCCCTCGCTCGGTGGTGCTTACCAGCAACCCGTCGGGCCGAACATGAACTACAACTTGTTTAGAGCAGGTATTCTAAGACCTTTTTCCTACACCATGTCAGTGGGTTCAATGTCATTCTGTTTGTTCGACGTGTTTGGAAATAATAATTTTTCGTCAGTTGTCATCTCGGCCTTGGGAAACCCTGGTTTTGGACAACAAAATCCTATGTAGGGTACTATTCCTACACAGGGGGAAAATGCAGGAGTCTTATCCTCACAAGGACTATGGAATATATGACATGGAGTAGCTATCTCATCGGGGATGTCAACCGGGGGCAACTCCTTCCATGGTTAATGGAACCCTGGGCAAGGCTCAGTACCTATTCCCATCGGATCGACAGGGGGCAACCCTTTCCAGAATCTTTGGAACATGACGTCGGGAGAAATCCTCGCTCAACCCTCAACGTCCAACTATGGGATTCAATTGATGATGTCTCAACAAATGCAATATCTGTTCATTGACCAAGGCCATGGTATTTACTAGAACCCTAGTCAGCAACCTAACTTTTCCTGGTAACCTGGTGCCAGTCAAACTCCAGGCTCCTTTCTCCTTGTACATAGTCAACTACCCAAACTTATATTTCTGATGATGTTACATTTTCTAGACTTGTCAAGGTTGTTAAATGACCCAATTTTTCATGATCCACATTGGCCTCCTATGCCGACAAAGTTTCCCTCGGGCATTCCAAAGTTTGAAGGTAAGCCTAACGAATATCCAGGCGATCATGTGACCACTTTTCATCTATGGTGCTCGTCAACCTCACTGTAAGACAACTTCATTTAGTTGTGTCTGTTTCAATTCACCCTCATCGGGAGTGTCATGAAATGGTACATCGTGCTCAACCACTCAAGATACTCTTTCTTTAGCTATTTGTTAATGGTTTTCCTCAACCATTTCCAACTACCTGTAAGATATTATGTCAGAAACAAATTGTTGTCCAAATTTGAGCAAAGAAAGGCCGATCATATCTCAGATCACATTCAAGAATGGTGGCATCAAAAGAGTTTGATAAAAGTTCCAGTCCCACTAGATTTATTGTTGGAGTGGTTCCTTAAGTCTTTGGTACCTCAGTTATCCAAGGACGTCACAACGTTGGGAGTGTTTTCTGAGGAAGAGGCGATAATGAGAGCTCAACATATTGAACTTATATACTCTCAATTTGGTTTACTCTATGAGGTTTTTATAGATGCGCCACGGTCCATCCTTGACAAGGCCATACACAAGTTTGGACCAGAGGCCGATGGTATAGTTGGTTTAGCACAAGCAAATCCCACTAATAAGTTGTCGAATCAATTGCAAAAATTGTCGAGACTACAGACAACGGCCAGACAAACCTCTAGTTTGGTTTCTCCCCCTACTCAAACGTCGGATGTACACAATGTGAAGTCGACGAACCCAAAGGAAAACCAGAAGCCTGAAAGGAAGAAGAAAAAGTGAAACAAGAAGGGTAAGGGGGATAAGAAACCCGCCAACAATGCTGGCGGGGGAAACACATAGAAAATAAAGTTGAAGTATCTGTGTAACCTTTGCATGGAATGCCATCCTAATCACATGTGCCCTCGGCTTATGGAGGCCCAGATATTATTGGTGCAGTAGCAACGTGTTGTGTTAACGAACCCATTTCCACATGGGAAACATTTGACTCAAGCCTCTTTGAGCACAGATGGGGGCAGTCAGGGACCCCCTTGGTCTTCTAGTAATCCCTCGGTCCCAAATGTTTATATGTTGAAAGGTGATTCTCACATAGCAACTAGGGCACATGATTACAGAATGATAGAAACTATTGAAAAGGGTAAGGAATCTGTAAACCCATATGTTCCTCTCCAGATCGCGAAGACGATGGGCAAAAAAATGATACGTATCCTGAAAGGAGCATTCAAGAAAGCTTCACATAATTCAAATGCAAGGGCCACCCAAAATTACTTTGTGGTGGAGGATTTGTCACAAAACCCTTGTGTGATGTCTGCTTTGGAGGTCCTCTAGAGCTGCCCTTCACAGAGAAAGGCTATGTTAGTTGCCTTAGGATCCACTAAGACCTGTAATCTAAGAATGATCATGCTTGATACGATCGACTTGAAGCCTCGTCTCCCATACCACATTGTGTTTCAGATAGTAGCGGCTCACCCCACGAAATCTTTTACCCGAAATATTTTCCACGCGGTGGTTGATGAGGGTGCCTCAACATGCATGATGTTGTTGGCATGTTGGAAGGCCATTAGCCAACCCATTTTGTCTCTGTCACCTACTCTGATTACTTCTTTTGATGGTTGTTCTTTCAGACCACATGGAATCATCCCTTCTTTCCCCATGTATTTAGGAGGGAAGACTATGTGTGTCGAAGTTGAAGCGGTTGATGCACCTCTAGACTACAACCTGTTGTTAGGAAGGAGTTGGACATATGCAATGCATGCAGTGGTTTCCACAGTTTTTTGGGTCTTGTTGTTTCCACATGAGGGTCAAATCGTAACCATTGACCAGTTGTCCTTCTCCAAGCCTGACCCTTCATCGGGGGCATTTGCAGTCCCTATGATTGATAACCCACAACCTGATGTCATCAATGTGGGGGTTGGTTTGTGCCCTCCTCTCATGGGTAATTTTGATTACCCACATCCTTCTCACGATGTCAAGATGATATTAGTTTTCCCCAACTAGCCTAGGGATGAAATCTTTCAAGTGTCTTCGTTCCGTATGAATTACTTTAAAGATTTGTGGAATCTTCCTTCCCCATCAGCTTTGATGGAAGGGAAAAGGCATCTTGGCATGTCCATGCCCTTGTCCATGGTAGAAGTTGCGTACAGTATTTTCCAGTAATCTTCAGGTGATCCTGATCTGACTCTCGCACAGGAGTTAGATTTAGTTCTTGAGGCTATCTAGGCTCAAGATTCCCTTGCCACTACCGATTCTTTATACTTGGTATTGCCCTTTGATGAGATGATTTTAGAGGCATTTACTAGTCTAGACAGACCCTGGGATTATCTCCATCACAGATCTTATTTCCTCCTAGAGTTAAGAATAATAGAGGCAAGAGAATTTATGTTGACTATGAATGGAGATAGGTCTTGTCCTATTAATCCTTTGGCTATGCACATAGTTTATGCTGAGGGTAATACAAAAACTATCACTGAAACAATACCTATCGATATCTCTAGAACCCTTGGCATCATGGAGAATGTCTTCGTCGGAGCGGACTACTTCCCCGAGGAGATTCAAATCTACACAGATTTATTTAAAGAATGTTGTGATATTTTTTCCTGGTCTTAAGAGGAAATGCCAGGCATTGATCCAAGAATCATTGAACATGAGATAATGACTTATATTGATGCCAAGCCGGTCTGACAGAAGCTTCATCTGGTGAATCCTTGGAAAGTGGCAACTATTAAGGCTGAAGTAGAGAAATTGCTCAAAGTCGGTTTCATCTACCCCGTTCAATTGACTCAATGGGTGTCAAATCTCAGTCCAGTCAACAAAAACCAGGGAATGATTCATGTGTGTATGGACTTCCATTATTTAAACAAGGACTTTCCAAAGGATAATTTCCCCACCTCATTCATTGATCAAATTTTTGATGAATGTGCAGGTTGTGAGATCTTTTCTTTCATGGATGGTTTCTCGGGATACAACCAGATACAGATCAAAGATGAGGACCAACATAAAACAAATTTTTTATGTCCATGGGGCACATTTTCTTATCATAAGATGCCTTTTGGCCTAAAGAATGTTGGAGCCACTTTTTAGTGGGCCATGTCTTTTTCTTTCCACAACCTTAGACATATAGTCGAGGATTATCTTGATGATTTAGCATCACAATCTAGTAAGAGAGTTGATCATCCCACGCACCTCCAGCTAATCTTTGAGCGATGTCACTGCTATCAGATTCACTTGAATACAAATAAATGCAGTTTTTGCGGGACATCGAGTCATCTTCTAGGTTTCATAGTTTCGACAATAGGGATCATGGTCGATCCTATGAAGGTTTAGGTGATAGTATAGTTTCCTCCCCCATGCACAGTCCCTCAGCTTCAAAGATTATACGGTAAAGCAAACTTTATTTGGAATTTTATCGCAAACTATGTCGATATCACTAAAGGGTTCAGTGTCTACTGAAAAAGGGAGTCCCTTTCCATTGGGATGAAGCCACTCAACGCTCCTTCGAAGAACTGAAACACACCCTTACATCTTCCCCTCTGCTCTAGCCTCCCAATTATAATGAATATTTCTTATTGTACTTGGCCACTGCAGAGTCGACCATTGGTATGGTGTTGGTTTAAGAGGATGATATTCTTGAAGAGAATGTGATTTATTACTTGAGTCGAGGCCTGGTTGGACCAAAACTCAACTACTCCCATGTTGAGAAGCTTCAATTGGCAGCAGTGCATGTTGTCCAATGGTTCCATCATTATATTTTGCTTCGTAAGACCATCGTCATTGTCATTGTGAATCCTTTTTAGTATGTGTTGACATGACGTGTCATCGACGGAAAGATCAGTAGATGGATCGTTATCCTCTAAAAATTTTATTTGTATTTTGTTTCCACGAAATCCAAAAATTCATTGGTCTTTGTGGAACTTATCTCGAAACTTCTAATCGAATCAGGTGGCGTTACGCCCGAAGAATCACTAATTAAAGGAGATCTTTTTCTAATTTCTTCTTCGGACCCTCGGTATGGAGATATACTAGTATATGTCTAGACTTTAAAGTGTCCCACATCTGCTTCTCATGATGAGCGTCGACATACATGCCATTAGGAAAAAAACTATCTCATACTCGATGACACTTTGTATTGTCAAGGTGTAGATTGTATCCTTCGTCGGTGACTAATTCATGAAGAAGCAGAACTCATACTTAACGAATACCACATAGGAGCATGTGTTGTCATTTTTCTGGGTTGGCGACAACACAAAATATTCTACGAGCAGGTTACTTTTGGTCAACATTAATCAAGTATTGTGTTGAATAGATCAAGAAGTGTCACTTGTGTCATATCTTCTCTTGAAAGATGAGGGAACACCCCACTCCCATGTTTCCCATCATTACTGTTGGTCCCTTCACCAAGTGGGGGATTGATTTTACTACATGCCACCCAGCCTCATCCAGGGGGTATAGTTATATCATCGTAGCAGTAGACTACTTCACAAAGTGGGTCGAAGCTATGCCAAAATTCAATCATGATTGAGGGATAGAAGCTCTCTTTATTTTCAATCAGATAATAGCAAGGTTTGACATCCCGAAGGATATTGTCACTGACCATGGCAGTCACTTTCAAAATAAAAGGATGTCTGAGTTAACGTCAAAGCTTGGGTTGAGGCAAGAGAATTCATCACCCTACTACCCGTAAGTGAATGGTGAGGTGGAGGTTGTGAATAAGTCCCTCAAGACTATTCTATAGAGAACGATCAATTCTTCCAAGTCAAATTGGCATTTGATGTTGTACTTTTTATTATGGGCCTACCGAACATCTGTAAATACTGCCAATATTTTCTCACATTTTCAACTTGTTTATGGGTGGGAAGCAGTCTTGCCTATATAATTCCAGATCCCATCTCTAAAGTTGGCATTACAGTTATTTCCAGACACTTCACTGCTTGATGAACGCTTATTATATCTCAAGCAACTCAATGAGAAACGTCGTGATGCAGCCTTGGCCAACGAGGCTCACAAGCAATGAGTCAAGTGTTAGTATGATCGGTCTATTCGTCCTCGTATTTTCTCCGAAGGCAACCTTATCCTGGTCTACGACCAAGATAAGGATCGGTTAGGGGCAGACAAGTTCAAACTCATGTGGTTCAGACCTTTCATCATGAAGGAGGTACTAAAGAAGGGTGCTTATCATCTGGTTGACTTTGAGGGAAATGCTTTGGCGGAGCCTAGAAATGGGATCTACCTCAAGAAGTATTACTCATAGGTGGGTCACCTTGGGTGACTTCTTGTACATATGTATAGTTCTTATACAACTAGTTTTTGTCTTTTTGTTTTATGGACGTGTCATTTTTATGTTATTTTTTTCATTGTGGAAGATGTCAAGTGAGTCATAGGTATTTGCTGGGTTCACAGGTGGTGCTAGCTGACACACTCAGAGGCTTGCTTTCACATCTTGGGTGATTTTCATGCCTCAAGGCCAATTGCTATCTTCTGGAGGTATCTGTCTAGGTTACGCCACAAACAATGTCACCGAGTATAGCGCAGTGATAGAGTTTCTTCGTGATGCTTTGTTGCATGGTATCTCTCACCACTGGGTCTACTTAGATGCACAACAGGTTGTGTCCTAGTTAAATGGGGTTTACCGCATTCATGATCCTACTTTACACCAATGGTTCCCTAGGGTACGTCTCTTAGAACGTTGCTTTGTTCACATTACGTATATCCATGTTTCTAGGAGATTAAATCAAATGATAGATACTCTAGTTAATCAAGTATTAGATTTGCATACTGCACACACATAAAAATAAGAACACAGATACACATGTACATACATTTGTAAAAATGTAATCCATAAGACATAAAATATGTAAATACACATAGATATAAAAAAATGTCAGAGTACATCGGTGGGTGCAAGCACCTCAAAAATATAACTTTGGCATACATTATGGGGCTTATGCCCTCAAAAATATACAAAAGAGTGCCCTCAGCATGTAAGTGGTCCACCCTAACTAAGAACATGGCATGTTGACCCTGCCATAGTGAACAATGGCGTTTGCCAAACGCCGGAAGAGATGGACCCAGGTTCATGGCACCCCAACTACGTGAGGTTGCATCGATGGTGGGAGATCCTCAATCTTGGCAATGGGAACTATATGAGTGAGCGTAGTGAGGTTCCACTCCACCTGTCTCAACACTCTCTCAGCCTCTACAACTGGAGGTCCCCCTATTGTTGATGCTGGTCCGGTGACTACTCCTGGTACTGCCTCTGGCCGAGGATGTCGTCTGGTCCTCGTGAAGTCTGCTGGATGCACTGGCCCAACATCTGTACATAACAGATACAAAGTTTTCAGATACTCTGGTACATATAAAAATGATATATATATAAAAATAAACTAAAAAATTAAATAACTTTAAAAAACAAGCGTACCTATCTCTCCTCGCTCTCCTCCAAGAGGTACGGGCATGTCTGGATCTATGGAGAATTTGATTTTGGCATTAGGGTAGTCCTCTATTGTTGGAATATTTCGTACCCACCAGCCAAAAAACATATCGTCGAAGGCCTCTATGGTCCTTCCTCCCCCCTGTCACAGTAACAATACCACCCACCTACACACTGTCAAGAAGGAGGCCACATGCCCCCGTACTTTCTCTCATGGACTCATGTTGGGTACCCTCTCGAAGAAGAACAAACACAAAATGGTACCAAATCTGAATTTTTTGTTACTTCACCCATGACACTCTGTAAGTTGTCTCTTCATGCAATCAAGCATGGTCGTGCTCCATTCGAACACTCGCGCATTTAGGAACTGCATTGTACAATACATGTGTGCCTCAGAGACCTGATGTAAGGTCGTAGATCCAGTGATCCACCCAATGAGTAAAACTATCAATTTCAGTGATAGTTTGGTGTTCTTATGGATTGGCACTCAATAACCTACTTTCTCAGTGTCGACCTTGCAATGTAGTTCGATAAACTCGACGATGTTATGAGGCCCTGGGGAAAATGAACACAATTTGACTAGTTCCCCTCTCCTCAAGAAGCCAGTCAGAAAGTAAATTTCTTCGGTCCTTGGAGTCAATGACTGCCCCTCGAGCATAAATTCCTCTACACCAGGGTGCTAATAGTCCACCAAGGCATTCAAAAGACTAGGTTGTGCCCTCATGAGTGGGAAACGAAAGAACTTCCATAACCCACATTGTTTCAATGCAACGACAATAGCAGGGTCCTCTTAGACCAAAATATCAATGTATTCATGCTCCCTCTCTATCTAGTGGACATACATCCTGTCAAATGACAAGTTCATGGAGAAAGTTAGCTCTTGTTTTTTCATCTTTCCATGTTATTGAGGGTGTACGCGGGTTGTCTTGGACACAATTGCGTATGTACGTGGGAAGGTTCTTTTTGCACACGGGCATACATGGGTTTTCCTTTGACATCCCATGTACATGTAGGGCCGCCCTTTTTTAGGAGGGCGCACCCCACAAAAAACTAAAAGAAATGAAAAAATGAAGTATGGAAATGCAAGAGGGGTACTTGATTCGTACGTACTTGGTCTGAGCGGAAGTTCATTTCATCCTCTGAAGCTCTCAGAATAAACTCTTTTAGAAAAGGGGTCTTTTTAGATTTTTGGTCAATTCTCAATTTGCAANTCATCGGGAGTGTCATGAAATGGTACATCGTGCTCAACCACTCAAGATACTCTTTCTTTAGCTATTTGTTAATGGTTTTCCTCAACCATTTCCAACTACCTGTAAGATATTATGTCAGAAACAAATTGTTGTCCAAATTTGAGCAAAGAAAGGCCGATCATATCTCAGATCACATTCAAGAATGGTGGCATCAAAAGAGTTTGATAAAAGTTCCAGTCCCACTAGATTTATTGTTGGAGTGGTTCCTTAAGTCTTTGGTACCTCAGTTATCCAAGGACGTCACAACGTTGGGAGTGTTTTCTGAGGAAGAGGCGATAATGAGAGCTCAACATATTGAACTTATATACTCTCAATTTGGTTTACTCTATGAGGTTTTTATAGATGCGCCACGGTCCATCCTTGACAAGGCCATACACAAGTTTGGACCAGAGGCCGATGGTATAGTTGGTTTAGCACAAGCAAATCCCACTAATAAGTTGTCGAATCAATTGCAAAAATTGTCGAGACTACAGACAACGGCCAGACAAACCTCTAGTTTGGTTTCTCCCCCTACTCAAACGTCGGATGTACACAATGTGAAGTCGACGAACCCAAAGGAAAACCAGAAGCCTGAAAGGAAGAAGAAAAAGTGAAACAAGAAGGGTAAGGGGGATAAGAAACCCGCCAACAATGCTGGCGGGGGAAACACATAGAAAATAAAGTTGAAGTATCTGTGTAACCTTTGCATGGAA
Source organism: Picea glauca (assembly GCA_000966675.3). Classification (NCBI taxonomy): domain Eukaryota; kingdom Viridiplantae; phylum Streptophyta; class Pinopsida; order Pinales; family Pinaceae; genus Picea; species Picea glauca. Next base: position 55,742 of record JZKD02S1911875.1, read on the forward strand.
TGCCATCCTAATCACATGTGCCCTCGGCTTATGGAGGCCCAGATATTATTGGTGCAGTAGCAACGTGTTGTGTTAACGAACCCATTTCCACATGGGAAACATTTGACTCAAGCCTCTTTGAGCACAGATGGGGGCAGTCAGGGACCCCCTTGGTCTTCTAGTAATCCCTCGGTCCCAAATGTTTATATGTTGAAAGGTGATTCTCACATAGCAACTAGGGCACATGATTACAGAATGATAGAAACTATTGAAAAGGGTAAGGAATCTGTAAACCCATATGTTCCTCTCCAGATCGCGAAGACGATGGGCAAAAAAATGATACGTATCCTGAAAGGAGCATTCAAGAAAGCTTCACATAATTCAAATGCAAGGGCCACCCAAAATTACTTTGTGGTGGAGGATTTGTCACAAAACCCTTGTGTGATGTCTGCTTTGGAGGTCCTCTAGAGCTGCCCTTCACAGAGAAAGGCTATGTTAGTTGCCTTAGGATCCACTAAGACCTGTAATCTAAGAATGATCATGCTTGATACGATCGACTTGAAGCCTCGTCTCCCATACCACATTGTGTTTCAGATAGTAGCGGCTCACCCCACGAAATCTTTTACCCGAAATATTTTCCACGCGGTGGTTGATGAGGGTGCCTCAACATGCATGATGTTGTTGGCATGTTGGAAGGCCATTAGCCAACCCATTTTGTCTCTGTCACCTACTCTGATTACTTCTTTTGATGGTTGTTCTTTCAGACCACATGGAATCATCCCTTCTTTCCCCATGTATTTAGGAGGGAAGACTATGTGTGTCGAAGTTGAAGCGGTTGATGCACCTCTAGACTACAACCTGTTGTTAGGAAGGAGTTGGACATATGCAATGCATGCAGTGGTTTCCACAGTTTTTTGGGTCTTGTTGTTTCCACATGAGGGTCAAATCGTAACCATTGACCAGTTGTCCTTCTCCAAGCCTGACCCTTCATCGGGGGCATTTGCAGTCCCTATGATTGATAACCCACAACCTGATGTCATCAATGTGGGGGTTGGTTTGTGCCCTCCTCTCATGGGTAATTTTGATTACCCACATCCTTCTCACGATGTCAAGATGATATTAGTTTTCCCCAACTAGCCTAGGGATGAAATCTTTCAAGTGTCTTCGTTCCGTATGAATTACTTTAAAGATTTGTGGAATCTTCCTTCCCCATCAGCTTTGATGGAAGGGAAAAGGCATCTTGGCATGTCCATGCCCTTGTCCATGGTAGAAGTTGCGTACAGTATTTTCCAGTAATCTTCAGGTGATCCTGATCTGACTCTCGCACAGGAGTTAGATTTAGTTCTTGAGGCTATCTAGGCTCAAGATTCCCTTGCCACTACCGATTCTTTATACTTGGTATTGCCCTTTGATGAGATGATTTTAGAGGCATTTACTAGTCTAGACAGACCCTGGGATTATCTCCATCACAGATCTTATTTCCTCCTAGAGTTAAGAATAATAGAGGCAAGAGAATTTATGTTGACTATGAATGGAGATAGGTCTTGTCCTATTAATCCTTTGGCTATGCACATAGTTTATGCTGAGGGTAATACAAAAACTATCACTGAAACAATACCTATCGATATCTCTAGAACCCTTGGCATCATGGAGAATGTCTTCGTCGGAGCGGACTACTTCCCCGAGGAGATTCAAATCTACACAGATTTATTTAAAGAATGTTGTGATATTTTTTCCTGGTCTTAAGAGGAAATGCCAGGCATTGATCCAAGAATCATTGAACATGAGATAATGACTTATATTGATGCCAAGCCGGTCTGACAGAAGCTTCATCTGGTGAATCCTTGGAAAGTGGCAACTATTAAGGCTGAAGTAGAGAAATTGCTCAAAGTCGGTTTCATCTACCCCGTTCAATTGACTCAATGGGTGTCAAATCTCAGTCCAGTCAACAAAAACCAGGGAATGATTCATGTGTGTATGGACTTCCATTATTTAAACAAGGACTTTCCAAAGGATAATTTCCCCACCTCATTCATTGATCAAATTTTTGATGAATGTGCAGGTTGTGAGATCTTTTCTTTCATGGATGGTTTCTCGGGATACAACCAGATACAGATCAAAGATGAGGACCAACATAAAACAAATTTTTTATGTCCATGGGGCACATTTTCTTATCATAAGATGCCTTTTGGCCTAAAGAATGTTGGAGCCACTTTTTAGTGGGCCATGTCTTTTTCTTTCCACAACCTTAGACATATAGTCGAGGATTATCTTGATGATTTAGCATCACAATCTAGTAAGAGAGTTGATCATCCCACGCACCTCCAGCTAATCTTTGAGCGATGTCACTGCTATCAGATTCACTTGAATACAAATAAATGCAGTTTTTGCGGGACATCGAGTCATCTTCTAGGTTTCATAGTTTCGACAATAGGGATCATGGTCGATCCTATGAAGGTTTAGGTGATAGTATAGTTTCCTCCCCCATGCACAGTCCCTCAGCTTCAAAGATTATACGGTAAAGCAAACTTTATTTGGAATTTTATCGCAAACTATGTCGATATCACTAAAGGGTTCAGTGTCTACTGAAAAAGGGAGTCCCTTTCCATTGGGATGAAGCCACTCAACGCTCCTTCGAAGAACTGAAACACACCCTTACATCTTCCCCTCTGCTCTAGCCTCCCAATTATAATGAATATTTCTTATTGTACTTGGCCACTGCAGAGTCGACCATTGGTATGGTGTTGGTTTAAGAGGATGATATTCTTGAAGAGAATGTGATTTATTACTTGAGTCGAGGCCTGGTTGGACCAAAACTCAACTACTCCCATGTTGAGAAGCTTCAATTGGCAGCAGTGCATGTTGTCCAATGGTTCCATCATTATATTTTGCTTCGTAAGACCATCGTCATTGTCATTGTGAATCCTTTTTAGTATGTGTTGACATGACGTGTCATCGACGGAAAGATCAGTAGATGGATCGTTATCCTCTAAAAATTTTATTTGTATTTTGTTTCCACGAAATCCAAAAATTCATTGGTCTTTGTGGAACTTATCTCGAAACTTCTAATCGAATCAGGTGGCGTTACGCCCGAAGAATCACTAATTAAAGGAGATCTTTTTCTAATTTCTTCTTCGGACCCTCGGTATGGAGATATACTAGTATATGTCTAGACTTTAAAGTGTCCCACATCTGCTTCTCATGATGAGCGTCGACATACATGCCATTAGGAAAAAAACTATCTCATACTCGATGACACTTTGTATTGTCAAGGTGTAGATTGTATCCTTCGTCGGTGACTAATTCATGAAGAAGCAGAACTCATACTTAACGAATACCACATAGGAGCATGTGTTGTCATTTTTCTGGGTTGGCGACAACACAAAATATTCTACGAGCAGGTTACTTTTGGTCAACATTAATCAAGTATTGTGTTGAATAGATCAAGAAGTGTCACTTGTGTCATATCTTCTCTTGAAAGATGAGGGAACACCCCACTCCCATGTTTCCCATCATTACTGTTGGTCCCTTCACCAAGTGGGGGATTGATTTTACTACATGCCACCCAGCCTCATCCAGGGGGTATAGTTATATCATCGTAGCAGTAGACTACTTCACAAAGTGGGTCGAAGCTATGCCAAAATTCAATCATGATTGAGGGATAGAAGCTCTCTTTATTTTCAATCAGATAATAGCAAGGTTTGACATCCCGAAGGATATTGTCACTGACCATGGCAGTCACTTTCAAAATAAAAGGATGTCTGAGTTAACGTCAAAGCTTGGGTTGAGGCAAGAGAATTCATCACCCTACTACCCGTAAGTGAATGGTGAGGTGGAGGTTGTGAATAAGTCCCTCAAGACTATTCTATAGAGAACGATCAATTCTTCCAAGTCAAATTGGCATTTGATGTTGTACTTTTTATTATGGGCCTACCGAACATCTGTAAATACTGCCAATATTTTCTCACATTTTCAACTTGTTTATGGGTGGGAAGCAGTCTTGCCTATATAATTCCAGATCCCATCTCTAAAGTTGGCATTACAGTTATTTCCAGACACTTCACTGCTTGATGAACGCTTATTATATCTCAAGCAACTCAATGAGAAACGTCGTGATGCAGCCTTGGCCAACGAGGCTCACAAGCAATGAGTCAAGTGTTAGTATGATCGGTCTATTCGTCCTCGTATTTTCTCCGAAGGCAACCTTATCCTGGTCTACGACCAAGATAAGGATCGGTTAGGGGCAGACAAGTTCAAACTCATGTGGTTCAGACCTTTCATCATGAAGGAGGTACTAAAGAAGGGTGCTTATCATCTGGTTGACTTTGAGGGAAATGCTTTGGCGGAGCCTAGAAATGGGATCTACCTCAAGAAGTATTACTCATAGGTGGGTCACCTTGGGTGACTTCTTGTACATATGTATAGTTCTTATACAACTAGTTTTTGTCTTTTTGTTTTATGGACGTGTCATTTTTATGTTATTTTTTTCATTGTGGAAGATGTCAAGTGAGTCATAGGTATTTGCTGGGTTCACAGGTGGTGCTAGCTGACACACTCAGAGGCTTGCTTTCACATCTTGGGTGATTTTCATGCCTCAAGGCCAATTGCTATCTTCTGGAGGTATCTGTCTAGGTTACGCCACAAACAATGTCACCGAGTATAGCGCAGTGATAGAGTTTCTTCGTGATGCTTTGTTGCATGGTATCTCTCACCACTGGGTCTACTTAGATGCACAACAGGTTGTGTCCTAGTTAAATGGGGTTTACCGCATTCATGATCCTACTTTACACCAATGGTTCCCTAGGGTACGTCTCTTAGAACGTTGCTTTGTTCACATTACGTATATCCATGTTTCTAGGAGATTAAATCAAATGATAGATACTCTAGTTAATCAAGTATTAGATTTGCATACTGCACACACATAAAAATAAGAACACAGATACACATGTACATACATTTGTAAAAATGTAATCCATAAGACATAAAATATGTAAATACACATAGATATAAAAAAATGTCAGAGTACATCGGTGGGTGCAAGCACCTCAAAAATATAACTTTGGTATACATTATGGGGCTTATGCCCTCAAAAATATACAAAAGAGTGCCCTCAGCACGTAAGTGGTCCACCCTAACTAAGAACGTGGCATGTTGACCCTGCCATAGTGAACAATGGCGTTTTCCAAACGCCGGAAGAGATGGACCCAGGTTCATGGAACCCCAACTACGTGAGGTTGCATCGATGGTGGGAGATCCTCAATCTCGGCAATGGGAACTATATGAGTGAGCGTAGTGAGGTTCCACTCCACCTGTCTCAACACTCTCTCAGCCTCTACAACTGGAGGTCCCCCTATTGTTGATGCTGGTCCGGTGACTGCTCCTGGTACTGCCTCTGGCCGAGGATGTCGTCTGGTCCTCGTGAAGTCTGCTGGACGCACTGGCCCAACATCTGTACATAACAGATACATAGTTTTCAGATGCTCTGGTACATATAAAAATGATATATATAAAAATAAACTAAAAAATTAAATAACTTTAAAAAACAAGCGTACCTATCTCTCCTCGCTCTCCTCCAAGAGGTACAGGCATGTCTGGATCTCTGGAGAATTTGATTTTGGCATTAGGGTAGTCCTCTATTGTTGGAATCTTTCATACCCACCAGTCAAAAAACATATCGTCGAAGGCCTCTATGGTTCTTCCTCCCTCCTGTCACAGTAACAATACCACCCACCTACACACTGTTGAGAAGGAGGCCACATGCCCCCGTACTTTCTCTCGTGGACTCATGTTGGGTACCCTCTCGAAGAAGAACGAACACAAAATGGTACCAAATCCAAATTTTTTGTTACTTCACCCATGACACTCTGTAAGTTGTCTCTTCATGCAATCAAGCATGTTCGTGCTCCATTCGAACACTCGTGCATTCAGGAACTGCATTGTACAATACATGTGTGCCTCGGAGACCTGATGTAAGGTCATAGATCCAGTGATCCACCCAATGAGTAAAACTATCAATTTCAGTGATAGTTTGGTGTTCTTATGGATTGGCACTCGATAACCTACTTTCTCAGTGTCGACCTTGCAATGTAGTCTGATAAACTCGACGATGTTATGAGGCCCTGGGGGAAATGAACACAATTTGACTAGTTCCCCTCTCCTTAAGAAGCCAGTCAGAAAGTAAATTTCCTCGGTCGTTGGAGTCAATGACTGCCCCTCGAGCATAAATTCCTCTACACCAGGGTGCCAATAGTCCACCAAGGCATTCAACAGACTAGGTTGTGCCCTCATGAGTGGGCAACGAAAGAACTTCCATAACCCACATTGTTTCAATGCAACGACAATAGCAGGGTCCTCTTAGACCAAAATATCAATGTATTCATGCTCCCTCTCTCTCTAGTGGACATACATCCTGTCAAATGACAAGTTCATGGAGAAAGTTAGCTCTTGTTTTTTCATCTTTCCATGTTATTGAGGGTGTACGCGGGTTGTCTTGGACACAGTTGCGTATGTACGTGGGAAGGTTCTTTTTGCACACGGGCATACATGGGTTTTCCTTTGACATCCCATGTACATGTAGGGCCGCCCTTTTTTAGGAGGGCGCGCCCCCCAAAAAACTAAAAGAAATGAAAAAATGAAGTATGGAAATGCAAGAGGGGTTGATTCGTACGTACTTGGTCTGAGCGGAAGTTCATTTCATCCTCTGAAGCTCTCAGAATAAACTCTTTTAGAAAAGGGGTCTTTTTAGATTTTTGGTCAATTCTCAATTTGCAATGGTGAAAATGAGTTGTCAACTTCTATTTATAGACGTTTTTTGGCCTTTCTTTCTAGTCTTTGAACCCATTTGTCATTTTTTCTCGCTTGAAAATCGTTTAATGTGGTTCTTGAGTTTCTCATTGGCTATTATGATACACTTCACTTTTGGTTTGGAAACCGTTTTTGGGAGATGGGTCACTTTTAAAGGTCCTTTGAAAAAAGTCATTTTTCAAACTTTTTTCATTTAAGTTAGGATTCCACCTCCACTTTCTGCATCTCGTTGTATTTTCCTCTTTGACATAGGATCGATCCCACTGAACTGCAACACGAAACCATCACTGTTGCTTTAGAAATGTCGTAAGTAGGTGGTAGAGCCTACCTTTACATGGATTCCCTAGGTAGATCCTTATGGCATTTTGGAATCCATGGCATCATTAATGACTTTATGCTCGAGAGTCCTTTTTTAGTCCTACCATGATTGAAAGATTGAGCCTCATATGTCCAATGTGATATCGCTCTTGGCCTCACCCTTGATACTCCCAAAAAATGAGTCTTCTTTAAGCTCTTTTCGGACTCTCTAAAAATGAAAAGATTGTCGAGCAATCTTGTTTTCCTTCACACTCGCCAAATTAAAATTGGAAGGCAGACCTGTCTAGTAGTATTTTACCCCTTTTTTGGTTCAGATTGTCTATTGTACGAACAAAGGTATATTCTAGGAACTTCAGTTCGCTAGAAGAGTATTCTTAGGTATAATTTTAACCCTTTTTCGGGCCTAAGGAACTAAATTTATGAAAAAGGAACCACCATGGATTCCATAGTTAAGCTCTTTTCAGACTCCCTAAAATTGAAAAGATTGTCGAGTGACCTTGTTCCTTCACACTCGTTAATTGATCCAAAAGAACATACTATACGGATTCCATAGTTAATCTCTTTTCAGACTCCTTAAAATTGAAAAGATCATCGAGTGACATTGTTCTTTCACACTCGTTAAACTGGTCCAGAAAAACATCTACTGGCGTGAGTTTAACCCTTTTTCTAGCTTGTAGATTAAGGAGGAAAAAGGTACACCTCGAGAGATTCATCTCACCGGGAGAGTTATCCTAAGTATATTTTATAATTTTTTGGGCTAAGGAAACTAAATCTAGATAAAGGTTGTGAATCCATAGTTAAGCTCTTTTCAAACTCCTTAAAATTGAAAAGAATGTTGATTGATCTTGTCTATGTCACACTCATTAAAATGGTTCTGAATAAACATCTTTTCAGTTCTAGTTTATCCCTTTTTCGATCTGACTAGACTATTTTTGAAAAAGGTACCCAAGTGGAGTCTTCTTTTTACATTTTTCAGACTCTCTAAACGTGAAAAACCATCGATATTACCTTCTTCGAGCTTGTGAAAAATACATTGAAAGGGGTTTCATCATGTCCTTCTAGTTTCATTTTCATCTCTTCATATTTAGCCTAATGTCGGCTCCATGTTTCTCTTAATTGAACCTTTTAAGCATGCCTTATACGCAAGCCTTGTAGCACTTTGCCTCTGCGACCTGACACCTTGAACCATGGAGGAATTTTCCTTGAGTGTCCTTTTCCTGTACATGTCTCCTTGCTATGAGAATTAGTGTGTTCCTTGCGCTTGAAACTAGTATGCTTGTGACACACGTTCCTCCTTTGTAACGTAGCATTCTTTTATTCTTTTTCAAGCTCCTTAAAAACATTGAAAAATACAAAAAAATCAAATATACCCCAAAAAGAGGACGGGAAATCTATTTTCTTTTTTGGTAGCACAATGAAGTGCCCTTGGACAAAGCACATCCTTCTATTTGTTCGTCAAGATTTGGGATTTAATATGACCTTAGGAAGATTTTCTCTTTACATAGAGATTTGTCCTCCTCCATTTGGTTATTCTTCCAAACACATGGAGAGTTTGTGTTTCCTCCTGCATCATGAACTTATGTCAATGTCATGTTCCAAGAGTTTCATCATCTGTTGTGCTATTTTCCAAGGGAATTTTTACCCAAATTGATTCGGCCTTTCTGCAGTTTGTCTCCTGACCTCATGCCCGACCATCCCAAAAAGTTTAATCAAGTTCTTGTTCAACATAAATGAAGTTCTCTGCCTGATCACCGATATCCTCTTGTTTGTTCCTGACGAGCCGTCGAAGACCTCTAGTTAGTGAATTCATACACTCATATTACACTCCTACCCAAGTTTTGAAGATATTGAAGTTGTTTCTTGAGCTCTAAAGGCCTCATCTCTAGCCATCAGGCGTCGTTGGCTTCTTGAATATGGATATTATACATGTATATCTTTGATTTTGAGATGTAGATCTGTTGTGTATTTCTCATGGATAAACTTTATATAGTTATATGACATGGATCTACAGTGTATTTTATTGGCAGCCATGATTTATTTCATCCTGAGCATGGGTATGCCTGCCTCGGTGAGACAATTGTTATTTTTGCAGATGGCACCTCCCGAACTCTAGTCCCGGGCTCACTCGTTTCGTACATTGTTGAAGATTTTGTAATGTATTTTGGACATCAGATGCTCTTCTGACCTCACAAATTAGGGGGCATCTGTTATAACCCTAAATTGCACTATACATGCATACCTAGCGTTTGGCCCTCTTACATGCAAATTTTGCCTAGCCATCACTTAGCATCTCTTCTTAAAAACATTGTTTTTGAATATGTACTCACCCTACACCACTACTTCTCATGTACACACACTTTATGCACCACTACAACCTATGTATGTATGCTAGCTGCACCATTAAAGCCCATGTATACTCACAAAATTTTCAAGGAATTCGTTGAGATTACGGGCTATTGGGTAGTTTCCTAACTGTCCCACCACCTATATCTCGTCACCTAAATGAATAACCATCCTTTTTTCATATAAATGAAGGTGTTCAGATATCATTCCTAAGCCAAGCATAATAACAGTGAAACTCTTCCCGTTTCAGTTCCCCTCCTTGCCCCAAGAATTGCAACCACCTTGTGAGATTTGCATTAGAATTTCCCATTCTTGCCCTTTTTGCTCCATCATAAGCCTCTGTCATTTCCCTAGAAGAAGTGTGAGAGGAGAAAGATACGTGGAAGCACAGTTGGAGCTTGGTGAAGAGGAGCCCGCATCAGGTTCGTGGAGTAGTCATCAACCTTATTGTAAGTAAACATTGTGATATCAATAAAAGGAATATGTTTTCTGTCCTGAAATATGATATGTCCAATATTTGTATCTGATTCATGTCTTATACTAACATCTAACCCATGATTTATATGAGATGCATGTTTGCAGTTTCGTGTTTATCTATTTGTGAATGTAGGCCAGCCTTGGGAGGAGGCTTGTAGTCAGTGAAGCTATCGAATGCGAGAGGATCGATACCAGACGCGGAATAAAAAGGTAAAGTTACCTAATCTTTTCACTTTGTCTTTCATGTATGAATTTGGGGTGTATTCGGGGTAGTTAGAAAAGTAGGAGACTTTTATACAGTTAGATCTGCCTACATGTTGAACCCTAGTGTAGTACATAAGGGGTTTTCCTACTATAGTAACGTGGCATCCACTCGACCAGTGCCAAGTCAGCAAGTTACGTCACTTCAGGAGCTTGTCCTTCTGGGGAAACCAACAACTACCCGAAGCGTTGAAGGCCAAAGTCAATGATAATTGTTGATATAAGAACATCCAGATTCTCACATAACTGTTAGATCAAAACATAGTGGAAAAATGACGCAATCTCTCCCAAGTTGACCACATTGGCGTTGACCAACTCTGGTAGAAATTATAAAAGAAATTACCCAGACCTACGGACCCCTGAAGTCTTGAAGATTCGAAGTAAGATATGAGTGTCCATCGAGAAGGAAGATTCATGGTCAATATCGTTGACAGAACAAATGCTTGGAATGGTTAAGCCCACGGTCCTAGCTACTGGACATGTGGATTTTATCAAGCAGAAAGTGCTAATAAGCACTTCGATGAAATTTACTACGGAAGGTTGAAATATTGCAGAGGGCTAAAGTCTCTAAGTCCTAAAGTAAACAGTCACCTTCCATCTTAACCTTTGATTAACTCATAGACGTTGGATTAAGCAGTGGAAAGATAGTGTAAGGATCAAATATAGACCTTTGGTTTGGTTCCAAGAATCATGCCAACCATCGGATCAACCCTTGTGAGAGGTAACCACTTCAGAGAGTTGAAACTCCAGAAGATTGGATGAAAGAGAAAATTCTCGAAGGTCGAAGTACCAGAGGACTAGTTTCCAGCCCCTGGTCATGGGTTACGAACACATAATCGATGAGGCACTAGGAACATTTCTTAACTTAATAAGCCTATGTTTTTGCAAATATGGTCACATGTAATGGTTTGAAGGAAGCGCCTCGACAAAATTCGATTTATGCAACATTCACAGAGACAAAATAAATTGATGCATACATGTGATTGATTTATGAAAATAGATCAGATGGTTGTTAAAGTAATATGAAGGATTAGAACTCATCATGGCCTTTCCAGTGATATGTAGTATTCCAAGTTTAAAGTTGAAGACCCAAAATGATGGTCAATGGTGGTCCCAAAGTTATTGTAAATGGACAAGTTAGTTGTAACCTATGGCACAAGTTGGCCCTAAAACTAAAACTAGAGTTGAGCATGAAAACATATAAATACAAATATGTTTGGTTCATTTGATGATGCGTGGAAAGGGGTGAATAAGTGGATCTGCACTTAAGGTCAATAATTTTCTAGTATGGTGATCCTTTGGCACAACTAGCTGTGAATTTAAGAAAGAAGATGAAGTGAAGAAGGTGTGAATTTCATAAAGAAGATGAAGTGAATAAGGTGTGAATTTTAGAGAAGAAGATGAATTTTGGTGATGAGCATTTGTTGTAGATCTCTAATCATGAGCTGGAGCGGATTCAATAATTGGATGATTGGTATTTGAGTTGTTTGTACTACTAGATGAACTCTATTTGGATAGATTGCATTCTATCAGCAAGTTGAGTCTTACAACAAGCTGAGTCTTGCTTGAGAGTTGGTTCTCTCTTGAGAGTTGGTACTCCTTACTTCAGTTGGTGCTGATAAAAAACAGTTTTTTCTTGGAAAACCCCCATGACTATAGTCACGTATATAAATAATACAAAAGCTTATACAAACATCTGTTATCTCTTGTGTTCATTGTGCTTATGAATTGATTTCTCTTAATGTGTAAAATTATGTTTTGAAATAATTGCTAACTTGAAATAAGAAAAGATATAAAAGTCCACATATTGATTCACCCCCCTCTCAGTATTCCAACAACCCCAAGAATGCATCCAACGTTTTACATGTCCTCATAACTAATGTATATCACTTGCATAGTCAAATTCTTCCCTAGGATGGTATGGAAATGGAAACCAAGTGATCCCCCAATAAATATATATAGTCAAAATCTATAGGAACACATATATAGATTCCATTATACTCAAATATGTGACAAGGTCATAGCTCCTCTATACCAATTTCTTTTTCAGTGCACCAGAAAGATGTATGTTTGAAAAATCCATGCAAGTTGTCAGAGAGGTGGTTGACTGGTATGTCATTGAAAAGAGAACATATATCAAAGTTTTTAGAGCTACACAGGCTCCTCATGTACTTCCCAAATTTATTCTAGACAAGTTCACACTCTAGGATATTTTGTATCAAAATTGTATATATGGATTTGGAGAAGCTCTGACTCGCAACAATAAATATCCATAGCATTGACTACTCTTTCCCATGGGATATTACAAATTCAAGGATATCAAAGAAGTGGTAGTGGAAGTGGAAACTCTATCCACCTTCCATTTTGGGGAAGAAACATTCAAACAAGATGACCCATCTAGATGTTGTTAGTCAACACTGCAGGGATTGAAAGTATAGGTGGCCATATCAAAATGAAGTGTGGTGGGAGAAGGAACTACATAGTAGAGTTTTTTCACTAGATGAAGTAATCTCTAGAATGGGCAGTGGCTCCAAAGTGAGGAAAGAATGATTATGAAGAGAGTAGTATATCATAGGGAGGACTTATGTTTCTCTGGTGAGGAAAGGAAACAACAAAAAAGAGAGTCACAAGAAAAAAGTTGAAGCACTAAGGTTTTGGCAAGAAGAGGAAGAGAGAAGGAGAGGAGAAGAAAATAAGAGTAGGAAAAGAAAATACTAGAAGAGGAATAATAGAGATTGAGGAAAGAAGAGGAAGAAAATAAAAGACAAGAAGAGGAGGAGAGATTGAGGAAAGAGGAAGAAGAGAGGTTGAGGAAAAAGGAAGAAGAGAGGTTGAGGAAAGAAAAAGGAGATAAGAAAAGAGAGGAAGAGGTAGGACCACAACTACATTTGAATCCAAAATCCGACGACATCCTCCGATGCCACCCAAAAAATTTGCATTGTCCTTGGATTTTATCTCTAGGAATTGTAATTTAGTTGTCTTTTTCTTCTAATTGGCCCGAAGAAGTCGAATATCCGATGATAATTTAGAAGGAGTCAGATATCTAGCGCATTCTAAATATCATCAGACCATTGGAATTTGACCTGGATTTAGTCAATAGGTCATTGGTCCTCACATTTTTTACAAAAATGTTCAATAGTCCATAGCCAATAGAAATCTGACGTCTATTTATTTATTTATAAAAACATGGAATGCTATAAACATTTTGAATTTTTTCCTATACTAACGACGACTTGTGGAGGTTACAAGGATTTTTTTTCCTATGAAAAATAAGAATTATTTTATTTGTTACTATCATTACAAATATTTGAAGTGTGGAGATTGATTTTTAAGATCAATAATCGTCACTCAAGATTGGTAAAATAAAATGTCACATAAAAATATTCTTGATCCAGAAGAACAAAATCAATAATTACTCGCTAGATTATGGGATAGAGTGAAATCAAAGGCCGATGGTAAATGTTATTTTCCTTGTAGTCAATGTAGGGGATTTAATAGGAGAATATTAAAGATCTCAACATATAAAAGACATTATAGGGAACATGGACATGTTGAGGGGGGGCATGAATATCGTCCATTGGTAAATTGTTCATTATATATGTTTTTATATTGATCATTTTTATAAATAGTGTTTGGGAAAGATATACAAGGAAAAAGGTACACTTGTGACGTAGATATAAATAGTGTTTGGGAATATATTTGATGTAAATGTATGTATCATTTTTATATTTTTTATATATACACTAATATATGATGGTTTGTAATTATAAAGGAAAGGCCTCCTAGGGCATATCCTCACATGGAGAATGTGGTTGCAGAATAAGCGTCGAAGGAACATGGAGTTGTGAATATTGAAGATCAAGTTAATGATCATATGGAAGACGATGATCATGTTGATAACATATTTGAGGATGATGGTACAAATAAATTGATCCATGATACATTTAATGTTAGAATGGATCACGATGATGATCATGAAAATGACGAATTTGATGATGTTCATGATTTACCTCTACTTGAAAAGGCATACGAACCACTTTATGAAGGCTCCAACATAAATCTTCTCTTTGTTGTATTGTTGATAATGAAGTTGAAGGTTATAAATGGATTTTCAAACACATCGATCATCCATATGTTAAGGCATGTAATATATTTCATTGATCACACACACACACTCACACACATATATATATATATATATATGATCATGATAAAGGTTATCTTTGTTCCTCTAAAATTTTTATTGTTAGTTCATCAGTAAAATTAATATGAATGATATACTTGTCATTAATATTCTTGATATTATATTAACCAATTTTATTTTTAATTTTTTTTTAATTTGTTGTACCAGCTTGATAGTTGAATATTTGTTACCACCGTCAAATATTTTACCTCGCACATACCGATATTTATCTTCCATCATGAAATATATTGGAATGGAGTATCAAACAATTGATGCATGTCCCAATGATCATACTATATATTATAAAAGGTATGAATTTGAAACAGAATTCCCTGAATGTCATAGCAGTAGATATCAAATAGATCAAGCAACAAAAAAGGTGTCTCACAAGGTTCTTTGTTATATTCCCATTATTCCACGCTTGCAACGACTCTTTAGGTGCAAAACCTTAGCAGAATTGATGGATTACCATGCACGAAATAGAAGTGAAAATGACATTCTTCGAATCTCTGCAAATTGTTCTTCATTTAGAGACATGGAGGAAAAATGGCCACACTTTAAAGAAGAACCTAGTAATGTTAGGATTTCTTTGGCAATGTATGGTGTCAATCCATTTGTAGAGATGATATTTATTTACTCGGTGTGGCCTATTTTTTTTATCAACAATAACATTCCTTGATGGATGTCAATAAAGAGGGAGCATATAATGTTGGCAGTGATTGTTCCAGGTACTTGCTTACAACAATGCTTTTTTAATGCAGTAGCATCTCATTTGTCGTATTTGTTGCATAATGTCATATATTCATTTTCATTTAGTCATACATATTATTTATGTATGTAAAATGGTTGTAATAATTATGTACTGTATATGTTCAAATCAATTAGGTAAGTACCAAGTTAAATATATGAATGTATATATCG
>JZKD02S1911875.1:185822-199312 GCA_000966675.3 Picea glauca
TTCCTAAATGCTTATAGATGACAGGGGGAGTATGTTCTGCAACAAGATCAGTGGAAGAATGTTTCTTCTTTGACATTGATGTCAAAGGGGGAGAAAGGAGTCGAGTTCGAAATGGACGAATGCAGAGGAGTGTTGAGTCTGAATGCAAGTGTTGCCATCAATGCCAAAGGGGAAGATTGTTGGAAAATTCGGTGAACAGGCAGCGTAAGGCAGCGTAATCTTGTCATTGATGGCAAGTACAACATTGAAGATGACAGGAAAACAGAAGACAAGTTCAGAGAGGTGAATGATCGAAAGCAGTGAGTGTACGTAGTGAGAGCCATTAGATTTGGTGCAGAGTCACCGACAGCCGTCGGATCTGCAGAAGTTGCACAGAGGATAAGTTCCCATGAACAAGAGGATAGGCTTCATCGGAGAATTGGGAATCGGATTTTCACGAGTCTCGTGAACAATGAAAACGAATACCCTGAAATCACGATATGCGATTTCGCGATTTGATCACAGCCGTTAAAGAAAGCATGAGATATGGACCGTTGATTTTCTTCATCGGAGTTTCGGGATTCAGGATTTCAATATGTCAAGAACACACTGCAACAGAAACTCCAAAATCGTGAAACGTGATATTGCGACTCAATCGTAGCCATTGAGCCAAGATTTCACTTGAACCGTTGATCCAACTCACGACAGCAGACCACGCCAGCTAGGGACACGTGGCACAACTAGGGAATGACAGGTGTCATGTAGATTCAACACTTTAGGCACATGTAAGTCACGAATCAGAGTGACACGTGGAAGGATCTAACACGTGTCAAACCACGTGTGATGTCGGCAGAGGCATCGATGATCGGGACTTTGAAATGACAAAGTCACTTGACATCGAAAGTCTCGAAATCCTGGAGGGATCGGGACCGTCCATCTGAGGGACAGGTGTCGAAGATCAAGGCGTCGTTGGCATTTTTTTTCATTGGGAAATCGGGGATCCAGTTGATAAGAGTTTTTTGCAAGTCAGAATCGCGATCCGCAAAACCCCGATGAGTGGGGTCCAGATGTCAGCACAACAGAGTAGGAGGACGGATGCATAGTGGAGGCCAGTTGTCAGCATAACGGACCGTCGGTATTTGGACGATCAGGAATCCCATTGTTGTATGCATGGAGGCACCACAAACCCCGTAGCCCTGATGGGGTAAGATTATGGTCACGGAGTAATGGTCATGTAGACCCGGAGGGATAAAGCTCGAGAAAGGAGCACATCGGGGATTGGAGAATCGGGGGTTCTGAGTACATGTGCATATCGACACTGAGAATGCCAAAATCGCGATGAGTGAAATCCCGATGGGATCTGAACCTTTGGATCAAATATTGATCGGAGGGCTGTTGTTCTTTCTTACATTAACACTTCAGTTATGAATCCGTTAAGAGAAATGGACTGATCATGACAAATCGGTTAGTGTTTCAGTTGCCAAGACAGATGTCCTTGTATTACCTATTGGAAGAGAAAGTGGAATCATCAAGGAATCCTGTATAAAGGAAAATGAGCGAGCCTGAATAGTTGTTGTCGTTTTGAAAGAAAAATGTGTAAACAGTAAGAAAATGAAAATGACCAGAGGCATAGAAAGAAAAGAAGAAAATGCATAGAGCGAGATGAAATGAAGAATAGAGGCAGAGTAGAATGACAGACAGAACAAAAGCAGAGCAGAATGACAGAAAAGGTGATGCAGAGTAGGCATGCTAAACAAACAAAATAAGAAAAGAATTGCAGAACAGTTTGTTGAAGATCAGATACAGAGGAAGATTGGTAAGACTTGATTTATCTGAGTAGTTGTCTGTGTATTCATTATTTCATATTAAGGGAGGTTGGGAGGTGCTCGAGAGGACTGTTGTCCTCATAGGTTCAAGTGGAAGCTTGAACACAGGAAGTTGCTTCCATCTGGTTGTAACCAGAGAAGCTAGGGTGGCAGGGTGGTGCTAGGGAGAACAAGTGTTCTCTGTTATACAGGTTGAAGCTTGTGTAACTGGAAGTTGGTGCTTCCATCCAGTTGGTGCTGGAACATCCAGGAAGTTGGTGCTTCCATCCAGTTGGTGCTGGAATACTCAGGGAGTTGGAGCTTCCTTCTAGTGGGTGCTAGAGAAACCAGAGAGTTGGTGCTCTCAAACAAGTTGCAGCTTGTAAAACAGAGGTAGCAACCTCACATTGAGTTGGTGCTAAATTGTAAATGATGTACAGAACTGAAAAAGACTGCCTATCATTTCAAAGAAGAAGAGGTTTTATCCCTTTATGGGTTTCCTCGTGAAAATCTGTTTCTGTGTGTACTTTATGTGTGACTGATGGTCTTTACTTTTACTTTCCATATGTTGTATATTGTTGATGACCACATGAAGAGAGATTAACAATGTTTACTAAGTAATCAATTGTTTAAGCTCACATACAACTGATTCACCCCCCCCCCTCTCATTTTCTTTAGTATTTCCAACACAATTAACTTGTTATCAGAGCTAAGGGATATGTTGAAGAAGTGGTGTTTCCTAGCATGTTGGTGGACGGGGACGTCACAAATTGGTATCAGATTTAAGGGAGATGTTGAATAAGTGGCGTTGCCTGACCTGTTGGTGACTAGGGAAGTCACAAATTGGTATCTGATCCATGGTTTCAACACTGATCCTGGATGGGCCATGTTAGTGGAAGCTGAAACAAAAGTTTCAGAAAAGAATTGTTTTCGAAATAGAAAAAATTGAAGTTTAGAGCCCAAATTTTGACACTGAGCCTTAATTAGGCCATATAAGTGGTTATGGAATCAAAATCTTAGAGCAAATTGTTGTTGAAAGGGTCAAAATTTTAATTCGAAGAATTCCAGAGTGCTAAGAGAACACCTTGGTTGTGTTTGGAAGCTCAAGAGGTATAGCGATTCAAGAAAGATAACAAAGAAAAGAGAATGCAGTAACCGAGGGTTTGGAACCACAAGGTTTGAATTTGAGCTGACAGATCGAGTGAAGATTAAGTCACGACCATCAGATCTCATTGAGGGGAGATCGACAGTGGGGAGAGATTGCAGATATCAAGAAGGAAATTGAAGTGAGAGTAAGTTGAGACTCCACAATCCATCAGGATCGTTGATCTTTCTAGATAAACATATCAATGGTGGATATTGATTCCACTATGGGCGAGCATATTCGCATGGCGGAGATTGGGAAGGAAACTAAAGCATGAGCAAGTTGATTTCTCGCAATCACTCTTGGTCATTGATCTTCAAGTTTCCTTAAATGATGACTAGAGATCTTGCAAAGTGATATAAGCGCTGAAATGTTAAGACAAGGTCACAACTCTCGGTCACATGTAGAGAAGACAGAGCGAAATTTGTGTATTTTCTGTCCGTTGATCCAAGAAAGAAACATGTGTCAGAAATTTAGCTTGTTTGGGAATACAAAATTCTGGAGAAATGGAGTGTGTTGATGCACAAACTCCCAAATTCTTGAGGTCTGGAGTTAATTCAGATCATTCATTGCAAGAGACACATGTCAGAAGATCAAATTGTTCGGGAGTTTAGAGTTTGGGAGAAACGGGGTGTGCAAAGGTGAAATCTCCCGAAGCCCAAAGTCCTGGAGTGACATGGCCTGCTGACATCACTAGGGATTATGTATACACATGGCATGTGTACAACATGTAAGCGAGTTAAGAACCTTAGTAAGATGGAAATGTTGTTAGAATGAGACATATTTCACCACCTGATTCGACCACATGTCAGCTTCGTGTCTTCTGATGAGTGGTACTCTTGATGGTGGCACAAGGTAGTTAAGTGTGATGAAGAAGTTAGCTATATCGGTACCACATTAACTCTGGTTATGATCTATCAAGATCAAGGGTCGAGAAGCATTGCAGGGATCGAAGTTGCGTGACAGATAACTCTAAATGGCAGTCCTGCAATCCAAACCATGATTTTCGAGAATAGGTATGTGTCAGCATGGGGACAATTACGGAATGATCGACGAGTTACTCCAAAACACCCAACCAATGTCCCAAAATTTGAAAATTACTAAAGTTGTTGTGACGTTTTTGACATTTATTAGTTCGAGCATGGAAACCATGGGCACTAGTGAACACATGGCGCCAGATCGTGAAGTCCATAGACTTGACACTCTGGAAGAAGTGGTGCATGAAGGAAGGTAGATCGTAGATCTGACGTTCTTCACACATTCTACAATTCGTTGTTCGGTGATGTTGGGACACACGAAAAAGGGGAAAACCTCTGAATCTCAGAGCTTGAAGTTTCAAAGCTCCAGATAAGCACCCAAATCATAAGCGTTGGGTCACAGTCATGGTCACATGTGAACCAAGGGTTGAAGAAAAGGGGCTAGCTCCCAAAAATTGTGGCAGAACATAACTGGGCTTAGAGATTGAAGTCGAGGGGTTCTTGACTGACCAAGAACTGCAGAAAATGGAATCTGATATTGTTTTGTTGAATCGGGTTGGTTTATTCTGGAAAATTATTAAAGTGTGATACCTTGAGAAAAATTGGTTAACCACACATTTTGCAGATTTAAAGATTGTCAGAACTGAATCGAATTACCGCATAGCGCAAATAAATGGCGAAGGCATAGGGTGCTTACAGTTCGAAAAATGAATTTAGAGGAATGGATGTCCATATAGAAGTTGAAGGATCAAACTCCAATGGGCATGAAGAAGAGACAGATAAGGAAGGAAAGATGATGAAAATCATTGAAAAGTTGCAGAAAGATGTCCAGACTCAACGAACAGATAACAAAAATCTCATGAAAGACAAGGAACAATAGGGAAAATTCAATATAAAGTTGATGCAGAGCCTGGAAAGAATAGAAAATAAATTGGATAAGGAGAGTGACTCTAGTAAATCAGGAAGTCACTGGTCCCCTGATGAGAATAGAAAATCAAGGAGTGTTGTCAGACACCATCATCACTCCCAAGGACACTCCAAGAGTAGGGCACACAATAGTTCAAGTCCAT
This sequence comes from Picea glauca, assembly GCA_000966675.3. Taxonomy (NCBI): domain Eukaryota; kingdom Viridiplantae; phylum Streptophyta; class Pinopsida; order Pinales; family Pinaceae; genus Picea; species Picea glauca. Next base: position 190,798 of record JZKD02S1911875.1, read on the forward strand.
CTCCTACCAAAAAGCATAGGGGATCTGGAGTGGATGAAATGAAGGGTGAAATGAACAAGATTAAACCTCCTACGTTTGATGGAAAGCACCATAAGGAGGAAGATGTTGAGACATGGCTTCTTGGCATGAGGAAATATTTCCAACCGCAGAATTACTCCTCTATAATTGCAATGTATCAACTGAAGGGAAAAGCATCAATGTGGTGGGACCAACTTGTGCAAGTACAACATATCAAAGAGAATAATTTTACCTAGAGGGAATTTAAGAAACACTTTGAAAAAAAATATTTAAGAAAGATGAAAGAGTTCTTTGAACTCAAATTGGGAAGCATGACTATAGACGAATATGAAATAAGATTCCTAGAATTGTTGAAGTATGTCCCTTTCATCAAATATGAGACTGTCAAAATCCAAGATATTTGAGTAGACTGCCAAGTTTCCTTAGTGACAAGATCCAATATGATGATCCTAAAACTATGGAAGAAACCATAAGGAGAGAGAAATGATTATATGATCAGCATAAAGGAAAGCCTACTTTCCAAAGATCTTGGGAAGACAAGAAGAAGTTTAAGAGGGAATAGATGCAGAAGGGGAACATACCACCCTTTTTCAGGAATAATCCTCAAGGACATCCAATGTTTAGAGAGCACACGATGGCTGAAGTAGGTTGACAAAGGCCAAGACAACAACCTATGCAATGTTGGGGTTGTAAAGGGCACCACAAACATAGCGATTTCCCTCACAAAAGTGACAAAGTGAGAGATGTCCACAATGTTCAGCAAGAAGAAATAGTGGAGGACATGGGCAGTAGAATACCAAGGATCTATGCAACCCTAGACAACAATCAAGCTAAGCTTCAGTCACACATGATTGAAGTTGAAGGTATGACCAATAACCATGCCTTTACTATTTTAATTGATTTAGGGGCTAGTCATAGTTATATAGATCCCAAGGTAGTGGAAAGGTTGCAATTGCCAAGAAGCAAGCATGTGAAATGATTTTTGGTAGATGATTTTCTATTTTAAAACTCATTATTATTTTAGTATGAGTGGTATATTTCCTTCTTTCATTCACAATTTTGGGTAGTTTCCATTTCGATTGACATGTTTCTACTCTGATGATCCAAGCTTTGTCGATATTCGATTAATGTTCTTCCATGGATTTATGGATGGAAAAGGGTTGGTGAAGTTGTTTTTTCAATATTTTACAAGCACCAATTTTGACAAGGTTACATCCAACAACTTGGAAAATTTGAATGCCCTTCCACACCTAAACAAAGTTATTTAGCACCATGGCAAAGTTGAATGCAAAAACCATAATATTTATTATATTAGAGACATCACAACTATCTATAATCCATGGCTTACTATTATCCATTAACACCACCGGGTTTCTGAGTGGTGGATGCACCTTTGGAAGTTGATTGAAAAGGAAATTCCTGCCTGGTGAGTGTTAGACATTGAAATGAGCAGAGTAAACAATTTGAGATGTGATTATCCTGGTTGGATTTGGAAAACATTCACTTGAAGGCATTATTAACCTCCCTATAGATACTAAAAACATGTTACTACTACAACAATTCAAGCTTTGGACTAGGTCCACTATATTATTAAATAAGATTCATTATGGTAGTTATATATAATAAATGTGATAAGACAACTTTCTAGGAAGTCCTCTTACATTTATTATATTTAACTATCATAGTGGGCCTTATTTAATACCATAGTGGACCTAGTCCACCTTACATTGAATGACCTCCACTATTTATCACTATGGGCCCAACCTTACATTGAATGACCTCCACTATTATCACTATGGGCCCTCTAAGCCCCCCCGACTACCTCTCTAGCTACCTAACAGAGTATAAGGTAAGGCCATTGCTGTAAATGTTTCTACATCAGCTTAAATTTTGAAGGGAAAGAAATTTAAATTGTCCATGTAGCAACTTCTATGGCATCATGAAATCCTTGGGGAGTTGTATGATAATACAAGCTACACTTAGTTGATTCTTCTTAATTGATTTTGAAGTAGAATTTTTAAGGGGTTGACAATGAGAATGCTAGATTGAAGAAACAAGTAAAGGTGATTATGATATTTATAGGTTTAAAAAGGTTGTGTAGCCAAATGAATATGAAACTACCTTTTCATCATTAACATTCTCGAAACCATCTGATTTTAAATCTTTATGAATTGGTAGAACTATAACTTATGAACTATTGACAAACCTTGCCCATTTTTTGCATAAACTCAAGAGATCGATACAAAAGAAACTCAATCAAAACAACATTGATTCTAAAAAACATATATTTACACAAGGATACTATCACCACCAAAATCAATGACACTGAAAGAGGTGGGCAAAGGAAAATAACTCTAAGAGTTCCAAACAGAACTTTGGAACTTCCTTGAAACATTCACTTGATCCATATTGTTCTCCAGTGAATAATGATAAAATATAGATATGGAAATCTACATCCATGGATTGAGGGGTATTGATGATGTCACAAAATCTCAAGCTACTTCCCAAAATGACCTTGATATTTGTACTTTTGATGTGTTAGTAAATTAAATGGTAATAATGCCACTATAATTTGTTGTGTTATTCCACATGTATTAACCTTCGTAACTACATTGAGTACAATACCAAAATTTACCTTTATAAAGTATGCAATACAATGAAGCTGCAGGTGTAAAGGTCACTAAGTGTCAAGATATCATCAAGTTATAAGATCCAAGGAATACATTTCCATTGAGTCTTTGAGGTTTACCAATGGCTATTGTGGTTGGTGGTCATTATTGTGCTCCATGTGGAAATCCAAGGAACATGGGGGAATCCGTTGGGCATTGGCAAGGTACTGATGTCCTTGTTATGAACAATTAATACATGGGAGGATGAGGGAAATTTATTTCTCTAAAAAAATGATCTTCAAGTTGTACATCATCATATACAAGTGCTCTTTGGTGTGTGAGAGGCATTGGAAGCTCCTTGTGGGGTCAAACCTAAAGAATCATCTACTTCAAATGAAGAAGAACTGCCACCCAAATCAAAATTGGGCAAAGTAGTGTCCAAGTCAGGATTCTTATGATCCACAACCCAATCTTTCAAAGGCCCTAAATGATACTCTTCTTACCTTATGGAGATAAATTGGAGATTCAAATGTATGTACATGGGATCTTTAGTTTTCTTTGAACCCAACATATCAAGTTTTATTGAGAAGATAATTCCATAGCCCCTTGTGACATGACATCTTTAGTTTTATTTTTATCCAACTTATCGTGTTTTATTGAGTAGAAAATGCCATAGCCCCTTGTGAAGTAACATAAAAGATTAGGGCCAACAACCCTTTTGGCCCTGCTCTATGAATGGTTCACCACTCCAAGGTGCCAAATTATTTTTATCATTAAAGTATGTAAAGTAAAAAAGGTTCCCTAATATGTAAGGAAAGTGTTATTTATTTGAATCACTTACATTAGAGGAATTTTGAGGTTAAAAATGGGTTTCAAAAAAAAAAAATATAGCAACAATTTTGGTTCCATGTAAGCTTCCCTATTGGCATGAAATGGTACAAACCATCAATGGTGCCCATGGGGTACAATATACTACATAGTTAATTTAGGTTTAGTTAGACTAAGGGTAGGCTATGTTAGGTTGAGTTGGTAGGGTATGAAAAGATAGGGTATGCAAGATGATCATGATAGGTTACATCAAGTTAGGGTTAGAAGTTGAGAGCAAGGTAAGGTAGGGGTTGGTAGGGTAAAGTGAGAATTAGGTTTTTTAGGGTAAATATGCATACATTCATGAATTCGTGAAATAAAATATGTATAATAAATGAAGTAAAGCACTAGAATGCACATGAAAGGTAAATAAAAAAAACAACATATAAAAAGATAGATTCATGAGTATTAATTATGTACCTTTTTGTACAATTGAGGCATCATCTCCAGATAGGCTAGTGATCAGTTGCAATTACTAGTGTGAAGTCCTATAGAAATCAATGAACCATGAAATGTTAAATTTATGATAAAGAATTTAAGAAATAGATATGCGTTTCAAACTTTACATGAATATATAATACATAAGAATAAATAGGATTACCTTATTGAGATTCTCTTTGTTTTGAGAATATTTTAATATTATCTATTGAACAAGGCCAACTACGTGAAGGTGGAAGATCATATGGCCCCTCCCCCCTCACATCACTCTCAATTCCCCATACCCAATTCATGTACTTGAAAATAAATGAATTTATGAGAAAATATGTGTTTTTCATCATAAAGAAACATTCAACATTCATTCATTAAGTACTTGTAACATTCATTCATTCAATCATTCAGAGGAAAAACATATTTCATGACATTAGTTTATATTATCAAAAATAATATGTCATAATGTTATTACAATCACTTATTTTTTTCCTTTTTTCTTTTCACAAATTCAGAAATCAATTGATCATCTTCTACAACATCTTTATCAATTCTTTTGGTCGCATCTGTAGCTTGTCTTATTGTTTTTCATATCATGTACTCACGACGTGGAATATGTTGTTGTAAGGTGCTAGGATCTACTACAATAATGAAGAAATGTTAAATTGATATGTTTTGTTTATATCATTACAAGTATTTCATTGACAAAAACAACATTATAGTGGTTCTCTTTACCTAACGGGGCCACATCATGTACTTCATCTCCTTGTCTAGCTTTCTGATCATCTTGTACGGGATGACCCTCTCCATGATATAGAGTTGAAGATTAAAATTAATACACTATTTTCAATTAAATATTTTCAACTGTAATTCATACTAAGTTTTCTGTGGAACATGAATACATCCATTACCAGGATGCACATCATGACCTTCATTGGACGGTCATTCTCCATCCTGGGAATTATGTGTATTTTGGCTTTCCTACTTCAAACAAAGAGGCTCAATATTTTATGGCCAAAATTATTAATGAATACACTGCACAAGTAATCAATCTTAAATCAAATTTGTTGATTTTATTTACCCATGCGCAGGGTGGATAAATGGAACACTATTTTGGCCCAATGCCCAATATTTTTTGGTTTTCAACAACAGCTGCAAAGCCATGTTGGAAGCCAAGCCTCAATTCATCCTTCGTTGAATTGACCGGCCTGCAATTTTGCATAAGATGATCAATTTATCTTTTATGGTGAAATAAAAAAAAAATTATATGTAATTTATTATTTGGATACAATATTTGAGTTATTGATACTTACAATTCATGCCACCAGATTTGAATAACAACTAGGCCCAAGCTTGTGTTTTCCATGCTTTTCTAGTTTGGCCTTTGTTGCCTTTGATGTGTCGGGCAACCTATGAAAAGTTTGAAATACGTATATGTTGCAAATTTCATGTAAAAATAAAGAGTAATAAACATATAATTACATTGTGCAAAGTATTGCATACCTTCCCGTGCCTGGTGGTAGCTTTCCATGTTTTCTTAAATCCCTCTCCCTTCCATCATCGAACATGGCTTTCCACTCCCTTATTGGAATAATTGGAGGGCACTCATACATAGGGTTCGTTTCTAGATGAACCCTATATTGGTCCTTCACAACCTTCATATGTAGGCCAAATTTCCTGAGGACCTTTGCTCGGTTGAAGGTATCAGCACCGAACAACCCAATCAAGCGATTAATGAGTTCATCTTTTAAATTTTTTCTTTGTTTATCCCATCCTGTGCGTATGGTGGGACCAAATATCTCCAATGACCAATCATTTAGATGTTTAAAAAAAAATTGTTTCCTGCAAAATGATCATGTAATCATTAGTTTAAAAAAAATGATCTATGAGCAAATTTCAATTAGATTATATATAATAGTTAAAACATTTTTTAAATGCCTAGGATCTTCTCTATATTTATGGGAATGATATTTTCTTCCAACAACAATGTGGTCAATATTGTTCTCATGCTAATAACACGAAAAGATACAGGAAATGTTTCTTGAGAAATATCAATACTACTCTTTGTTGTGTCGACCCCCTGACCCTGTTCTACATGATCTACAGTTCCTCGAGCAATATAGGGTGCACCCACATCTTGCCTCCAGGGTGTCCCCATATGTGTTTTCGACTGTTCAGTAAAAAACAATGACACATTTTCAGATGTATGTGGGGTTAAATGCTCATGATATGAAGACTCATTAATAGCATCAATAGCAGCAACAAGTCCCTCACCAAGATTATGTGGATGGAAATATGTCTGTAAAAGAAAATCATATTTTAGTTCATGATATATACGAGTAAAAAATATAAAACCATAAATGAATTTATCTTCTAATTAAATATCCCATAGCTTACATTCAATGATTGAGTTCTCATAGTCAAACGATCAATATTTTCTCTAATCTCCTCCATTTGTTGTTGAATGAATACCAAATGAAGGATTTCCAAATTTAATTTTTTTACGAACTTCTTTAACATCTGAAAGGGGTTAAGCGATGATGTGATGTCATCATCGCACATTATCTCATCCACATCCATTTCTATGGATTTTTTTTCTAATGGATATGTAGCCTGCGACAGAAATATACAAAACATTAATATCGAAATGAAACCAATAGACTCATAAAAAATTCACAATAATACAACATATTTAATTTGTACAATTACTATGGGTTATACCGGCTGGGTCGAGGATGGTTTTCTCTGATCTATCAGGGACTTACCCCATTTAGGTGCAACCTACAACAAAAATATTGAAAACATTAATATCGAAATGAAAGCAATAGACTCTAAAAGAAACATAATTAAAAAACACATTGCTTATATTTAATTTGTACAATTTATAGTGGGGTATACCTACTGCCTCAACAATGATGTCATCTCATCCATCGGGGACTTTCCCTGATCAATAACCTGCAACAAAAATATTGAAACCATTAATATCAAAATGAAACCAATAGACTCTTCAAAAAACATAATTAAAAATGAGGTATACCTGTTGCCTAGAGGATGGTGTCATTCAATGAAACATATTCCTTATATTACTTATATCAAAATGAAACATTAAAAAACAACATCAAATGAAAAAAACTTAAGTTATTAGATTCATTAATTACAAGTTTGGTGAAATGTTATATTTACCACTCCCATAGTAACAAGGTTTGTATCTATTCGATTCAAATTGTAATTGATCAACAACTCTTCCCCTACAAATATTGATTTTATGGCACACATGAAAACACGGTTTCCTTCACACCCCTCAAATACAAAATTGGGTTGTTTACTTGTAGACCTAGGTTGTGTACTGTTTAGAACCCCTGCAATATTCCTTGATGCTTTTGGCCTTCCATCAATATACATAATCAATCCTTTATTTTGATTATTGTCTTTTAGTTGTAAATAGTTTGCAGACACTATGTATCTGTGCATATTGCGTGTATATTGGACCAACTACATCCAATATCTGTAATTGTAGCAGGGTCCAACATACTCCATCAATTTAGTACATTTTTTGTAACCCACCTTTATTCCATCCATGGAAAATAACCCCAAACCATGTAATGACGATGGTGCAATATGAAATATCCTCTCGTTCACACAAAAATATGTGTTTAGATGAGGAAGATCCTTGGGTACCCATTTTTTCACTAGATTTTTGTACCTCAAGGGCACCTTGATGTCTCCTATGTTCATCATCATAAGAACATGACCCTCCTTCTCCGAGAAAAAAATCCATTCGTTTATGGAACTTTCTTCTAATCTTTTGACTTCTAGTTGATATCCCTCTTTTAGGCATACTAGATGTCTCATTTTCCTCTAGTATTCCTAAACTTCCCTCTCTCAAGGAGGACAAATCTGACAAATACCTATTTGGTTGTACATGCACCCTATCAAATGAGAAAAATAGTTAACAAACATTCTCATTAATACCTCTCTAAAGCATATGACAAAATTAGTTGCCTCTATTTGAGATTACTACTTATACACTTGTGGTTTTGTGTTGCATTTATGTCCTAGGTAATGAACTATATCACCTAAGTGTGTTTCTTATTTATCATAAATGGGTCAACAACTTCCTTTTTCTCGGGCCTGAAAGAGGTCTCGGGTAGAGATATCTACCCTCATTTATTCATGCTTGTAGCCAAGGAATCAAATTGAAAATAATTCATCTTGTAGCTTCAAAACCAAAGAGAAGTATTATTACCATTTGAAACCGTGGATATATAATGTTAGAAATAAAATATTTCATTCAAAACAATAGAGAAGTATTATTCTCGTTCTGGTTCTAACCTCTTGGTCTCTGGGTGAGGGGAACTTCTCTCTATAATTTTGAATAATTTTTAGTTCTGGCTTCCTCAACTCGTTGATGACTTGGAAACATGTTCGTAAATTACTTATGGCTTCTTTAACTGGTTGAGCACATGGACACGTGAAATTAGGTGAGTCACTCGTAAATTATTTTTGGCTTCTTCAACCGATTGAGCAATTGGACACGTGAAATGAGGCGAGTCACTTTCTACTTTGATTCAATTTTAATTTAAAATATATTT
>JZKD02S1911875.1:200833-217675 GCA_000966675.3 Picea glauca
AAGGAGAGAAGAGAGAGATGCCAAAATCCAAATAGAGTTAGAATCATTAGAAAAAAGGAGTGAAGAAAGAGACGTAAAACTCCAAATAGAGCTAGAGACAATGATTGATAAAAAAAATTAAAGATGCCATTCAAACTCAAATAGAGGATAGATTCTTAGGGTTCAAGAGTGAATTGCAGACAATGAAGGATAAGATTCCAGAAATGGAAAAACATAAACAATCAACCCAAGAAGGAGGGGTTGAAGAAAATCACAACTTGAGAGATAGGGTTAAAGAGGTAAAATGAAAACTAACCAACAATTTGACCCTCGGTAATATGGAAAACAAATTAGATATCAAACCCATTAAAGAGGAAATGAATAAGCTAATTGAACTGGACTCTTTTATAATTTTTGGTATAAAATAAAAACAAGAGGATACACTAGCAATAGTAAAAGAAGAATTGAATAATAAATCACAAATTGATACAACTTACCTCATAGAAGGAAAGAGGCTAGGAAAAATAATTGATCACAAAGATAGGTTGATTTGTATCAAAGTAAGTTGTAATGACCATAAATATAGCATACTTGGTAAATTTTTGAGCTTAAAAGGGTCAGTAATATTTATAAATGAAGACCTCATTCTCGAAGACCAAGTTGAATTAAGGAAGGAAGTTCAAAGGGTAAAAGAAGTCAAGAAAGAAGGAAAATGGGAAATAATTAGAAATCAAAAAACTATTGTTAGGGATAGAGACTAGAATGATAATAATAAATAGGAATTTGGAATACTCATGATCCTTTTTTGGAACTATCGTGGTTTTCCATGGCACAAAGTTCCTATGATAAGTTGGATCCAGAGTGATATTGATATTATCTATCTAGTTGAAAATTGGGAGCATGAGGAGTCTAAGGTCTGTAACATAAAAGGATTTGTCTTGTGGTAGGCATGGAACCAAAAAACCCACTGTAGAGGGATAGGAGGCATATCCTGTTATATTAGAAAGAACATTTCTCCTCACATTCAAATTCATAATATTGACCCTCTCAATCAATACATTTGGATAGAAATTTTAGAGACCAATGCTAAGATGTATATATAAATTTGGTATTTTGCACCTATTGATTCTACTTTTTATAAGAAAAACAATATATATATATATATATATATATATATATATATATTCCCTATAATAATTTAGAACAAGATATTTATAGTTTGAAAAATGAAGGTAATATCCTCCTGCTAGGAGACTTTAATGTTAGGAATACAACTAAACAAGCTACTCTTTTAAGTATCGATTCCAACCATAATCCTTTATGGCTAGATGAGGACCTTGTTTTATCTAATATATACAAAAGAAGATCTGAAGACCTAATTGATAATTTGTTTGGTACTGAGTTGGTCAAGCTCTGCAGCCCTCAAGACCTAATAATTTTCAATGGAGTAATGAAGTGTCCAAACTCCAACCAAATAACTTGTATTCATGGGCTAGGTAGTAGTGTTGTATATTATGTGATATTTGATATCCCCATTTCTAACTAAATAACAACTTTTTATATTTTAAATGACCACGATCTTGACTTTGATCATAAACCTTTAAATCTAACTCTAAACTTTTCCATGCATAGGAGTGCCATTGAAGAGAATTCTAATAATCAAAGGAATTTGCGCTTTGAATAAAGTAAAGTTGACATTTTATTAAAGGATTTAAATAGTAAATTAAATCTCCTAACTTAGAAGGACAACATTGAATAAATCTATCATAATTTTACAACTACCCTTTCCACTTCTATAAACAAGTTCTCTTTCGAGGTGTCCTATAAAAATAATAATAGAATGACCAACCCTTCGTATAATAAATAATGTAAAATTGCTAGGAAAGACATTAGGGATGATTCTAATGAGTCCTTAAGACTTGATAAGATCAATACGTACAAATCCATAATTAAAAGGAAAAAAAGGTACTATATCAATAAAGGCAAGAGAAACTTTCACAACTATATAAGTTGGATCCTAAGAAGTTTTGGAGCCAAATTCTAAACCGCAATACTAAAGAAAACAATAGGATACCCTTAAGGGACTGAAATTCCTACCTTAAAAGTCTTTACGAGTTCCCTAATGCAATGGAATCCATTCTTATTTTCCCTACAAAGGAATAATTTTTTTTTCTTTATATGACATAGAGTTCGAGGTTAAGTGGCTTGAAAATGGGAAAGCTAAGGACATTGAAGGCTACCAAGCTGAAAATTTTAAAATTGGAGGGCATATCCTTATCCCTCACATACACAAGCTCTTCAATTTAGAAGTCAAGCATGACTTCCCTAAACCTTAGACACAAAGCCTCATTTTACCTATTTTAAAAAATGGGGATAGAAACATTCCCTCTAATTATAGGACCATTATGATTAGCCCGATTTTAGCCAAGCTTTATAGAATTATTTTGGAAAAGAAGATTATCCTTTGGCTAGAAAGTCACGGTAAAAGAGTTAAAGGCCAGGTCAGGTTTAGGAGATGTCATTCAACTGTGGACCATATTTTTACCTTTAGGATCATTGTAGAGGAGTTCCACAATACTAAAACCAGTATTTTTTGTTGTTTTGTTGACTTTAGAAAAGCTTTTCACATAGTTCCTACGAAAAACATTTGGAATATGTTGGAAGAGATAAAAGTGCCTCTCGAGTTGAGGGATACTGCAATAAGGATGTATGAGAATTTTATTGCTAAGTTTAAAAACACTGAGGGCTGGTCAAAAGAAATTAACTGCAATATCGGAGAAAACAAGGATGTCCCTTGTTCCCTACCCTTTTTGGAATATACATTGAGAAGTTAGAAGATTGCTTGGAAAAGGCAGGTTGTGTCATCAATCTTCTTCTTTATGGTAGTGATATCGTTCTTATGGCAAGGAGTCCCCGTGATCTTGAAAACCAATTAAGAATCCTCAAGGATTTTTTCTCCAATATGGGTATGACTGCTAACACTGATAAGACTAAGGTCATGATTATTAAATCCAATAAGATCTCTTATGATACCTTCATATATGAAAAAAAACAATTTGGAGTAATTGAATTCATACAAATATCTTGGAATTGATATTCACCACAAGCTCAACTGGAATTATAGAACTGAGAAAATGATTATTGGGGGATGTAAAACTTATTATGGGCTTGAAAACAATTGTAAATCAACTGATCTTTGGAGTTGGGATAATAAGAAAATCCTCTTTGAGGCTCTTGTTACACATGTTATTCTTTATGGATGTGAACTCTAGGGATATAGTATCTCTCATGAATCCTAGAGAAATATAGAGCAAATACAAAATAATTTTATAACCTATAATCTCAAAATTAAAGCAAATACGCCCTATCCCATCCTCCTCTTAGAAACAAGCCTCTCCCCCATTGAGATAACAACTATGACTAGATACCTAATGTATAAGAACAAGTTAAATAACATGGAAGACAAGAGGTTTCCTAAAATTTCTTCAAATTCAAGTCGTAACCACCATCAACTCGAGAAAGGATGGCATAAAGATGCATGGTCTTGGCTACACTACTAGGGAATCATGGAAGACACCATTTTGCAGAATAAAGATACTATTAAAAATATCATCAAATCAAAATTTGAGGAGAAAATGTGGTGTCATAAAGAGTTGGAATAAAAAAGAAAATTAAGGTATTATAAGGATGTAATCAACCCTAATCTAAAATATCAAAATTATCTATATGTTTTGCAAAGTGTAAATAAAAAAACAACATTGCTAAGATAAGAACAAATTCTCACGAGCTCCATAGCGAAAATGTGCATTGGTCAATTCCTAAAACGCCATGGGATGAAAGAGTGTGTCACCTTTGTGACCCTAAGAAGGTTGAAGATGAAAATCACTTTCTCTTAGATTCTCTAGCCTATACCCAAATATATATGGTTTATATGTATGCTTTTTTTAAGGTTTTGTTTTGTGTTTTTTAAGGTTTTTTGTATTTTAAAGTTTTTTTTAACCATATTTAAAAAAAATCCAATCTTTTTGTTAGTTTTTTTGTTTTCTTTTCTTTTTGTTTTTATTTTTTATTTTTAAATTGGGGTTGTGGTTTTTTTTTATAAAAAGGGGTGTTTTTTTTTCAATTTTTTTAACTCGCTTGCAAAGTTTTTTTTTTCAATTTATTTATTTTGGTTTTGCTGTGGTTAAACTCCGAGATTAAGGTGTGGAAGGAACTACTCGACCAAACTCACATTTTTAAGGCCATTGGTTACATGTATGGTTCTTTTTTTCCATCCATGAATTTACTCTGTGTATGAAATAAACATTGGCTCGGTGATGTGTTGGTCTATGTTTTCTTGGGATTGGCAACTGTGTAAACACATGGTGTTTTCTCTAGAATGACTGTGTGTGTTATTCGTTGCAAATGGAAAAATATATGGATGAAATTGTGATTTCATTGGCTATTCTGTGTGGTGGAAAATGGAATGGTTCTATGTTTTCTTTATGGGTATTTTGTTGGAGGGTTTCACTCTGTTTAGCCTTGATGGCTGCCTCCTCACCTTTAATGATAACCAAACTCGATTGTATTTGGTGCTATGGAGTTGTTGTGTATGTTTTTAACCACCGTTTGGTCACTACATATATTTTTCAGCTCGTCGTGGGCTCATTTTTCGTTATTGGTATTTGCACAGTTGGTTATGGGGTGACTATCATGCCAAGAAGCATGCTTTAGGGTTGTTGGTAGTACCCGGGCTCTGCATTTCTATTAGCATTATTCAACTATTGGGGAAAAACATGAGGGTTATGCCTCTACGTGTTCTTGGGTTGGTTACTAGCCAATGAGAAATCTTCGCCCTTCTGCTCATGGTCTACCTTATCTGGTGTTGAACTCTCACCCTATTCTACAAGGCTAAGGGTTATGAGGCTTTTGGCTCCACCATGCTTGTCTTGAGGGTCTCTCACCTAATGTTGATAAGGTCAACCTCTAGTCTCCCTATGTTTGGTGAAGGAGCGAACTCTTGATTATTTTGTTCATTAGTTACAAAGCCTGATTTTGATAAACTAAACCAGCCGCACCCTGTCAGGCATCTTGTTGACTGTCATGAGTTGGTTGAGTAGTATTGACAGTGACTTTGATTGTTGGCTCATCTTTGTTTGATCAGGTTGATTGGAGAATTGTAATTGGAAATAATAATGGGCATATAGTCACTGCCTCCTTTAGTTGTGACAATTGAATCGATAACTCAACATTGTTATAAGTGGATTGAGTGGGAGTAATTGGATATGTACAGTCACATAGGTGCCTCTTTGCATTATGCATTAGTCTGTGTGTTCCTACAAAGCGGTATAAATTGAAGTTGGTGTTGTTGTGTGTTTAATTGTCCCGATTGGGATTATTGCAAGTTGAAGAGTTGATAATTGTGGCTTGGTTGTCTATTGTGTATGATTTATGTAGATATCATGCATCGTTTTGTTTTATTGCACCATCAGAGATGAGCACAGTTTTTTGGTAGTATCATTTCATTGCAAATTTAATTATTGAATTTGTTAAAGGAATGGGATCGGGCATGTTTAAAAAGAGTCTATTCGACTTAGGAAAGACCTGTGACTATGTTTGATTTATTAAATTATGGGCAGTGGTTGATGTTTTTTTATGCTGAACAGAGTTCAAGCAATATGACTGTGTGTTCCTTGGATTTTTTTTTAAATATAAAAGGAAAGGAATTGAAAAGAAACCAAACTCTTTTAAACAATATGGGTGAAAGTCATGACGATTCTAAGTATAATTATATTCTTTGTTAATTGAAAGTTTTCAAGGAAATTGAATGTGGGACAATGAACAAGATTTAGCATACATTAATTCTTTAATTGGTGTTAGAATAGTTGTATTGAATAAAAAATGTTTTTATGGATTACTTAATTGGTTTTTTGAACAATATTCACTCTTTTCCCCTACCATTATTTCACTTTTCAATCATTAAAATTCCCCTCGCCTTCCCATATTCACTATCCACTCCATGTTCCTAAAATTTAATTATAGTTGAGATAAGTTCTGTATTATGACAGTTAAGGGATCACAGGGATGAATTACAGTGATATATTCTTTTGGGTTATGATAAAATTGATTGTTTGATGTTTGTGAGCAGTAATCATGATCTTTCCCCCCTCATTTTAACATTTTTCACTCAATACAACCCATTGTATATCCCCAAACCCTTGTTCACCCACTTCTCATTGACAACTATTAAATGATTTGTATGGATTGGATTGCATGAGTCTGATATGTTGTTGAGTCAAATTTTATTTCATATTTAAAAGAGTTGTGATGTATGGTTGTTAAGAAAACTATTTTCTAATCAATTATGCATACAAGAATGAGATTTTTCAACAAAGGTAGCCATGGTCAGGATAGCTGAGGTAGAGGAAATTAGAACAGGAGCCCTATAAGGCCAAGATTCTCTATACAATTTGATGCAGACTCACAAGAGTTAGGCCAACTATTTCAAGCTAGATTTTTTAACTGGATTGGCAAAGGAGTGGTCCAACATAGGCTTGAAAGGCCTCCCTTCCAAGTCACACGGGTCCATGGTATCCCAATTCTTCCTCATGTCTCACTACAACTTGAAGCCCTCGAAAACAACGGATGGAAAGATATTTTCCACCAGACAGTCTCCCAACATCATGGCTGGCCTAACTTGTCTCTACTTGCTCCTCCACCTATCAATCAAATTGTCCAAGTTGCCCCTATCCACTCACAAGTATAGTCTTCCCATGAAAGAAAAAGGTTAAAAACTGAGTCCCACCATGCCCCTAATAAATGAAAAGCCACTGCTGCCCCTTCTTCACTCTCAAATGACTATGATAAATATGTGTCCTCCCGCATGGATTTGAGAGATGATTTCTCTCATGTGATCAGTGATATTAGGCCTAAAGGCTCCACACAACCTAAGGAAAATTCAGAGAGATCAAAAGGTGACATCAACAACAAGGGAACAATTTCCTCCCAGAGTGGAAAATATGGATTTTATGTTTTTATTTTTATTAATTGTTGAGAACAGTTGACTTTTGAAATTTGGGACAACACACTATTTTTTGGATATATGGGTAATATATATTTTGGAAACAATTTCAATTACCATTGATATAAATTGTCAAAATATGAAAGTGATGATGGGAGTCACAAGGAGGGATGTTTTTTTTTATTTACTAGTGTGTTATGATTGTTAAAGAACTAAAGGGAGTCACACATGGTCCCACCTACTAGTTATTATTTATTTAAAAACTCTTATTATGATTTTATTACTTTTCCCCCTTAACTAAAAAGTTGGTTGATTTTTAGTTAACTTAACTAAAGAATTAGTTCAACTACTTCAACTAATTCTAACTTTCTTAAAGGCAAAATGAAAAGGAGGAACAAGGGGAGAATAAAAGGAGAACCATTCTAAGGTTTTCTCTTTGAGTTTTGTTGAGATAATTCAGTTTTCATTCATTCCTTAATTCATTAGAAGCCTATTTTTTTTTTATGATAGCAGGGTCTTATTTTAGTCAACAAGATTCAAGGTTGAATTACATCATTCAGACACTTGTTTTTCAGAGGTTTTGATCTATCTTTGATAGTCTGTGTAGACTTGTCTATTTGTGAATTAGATTGCATGATTGACAAAGGCTATTGTGCAGAGTCGAGTGGGAAACAATCTGTGGCAAGATGATCTAGCTTTTAAAGTTCAGTTTTGTACTTTCTTTCAGAAGTCCTTTTGTATGTTTCATCGGGGACATCTAAGTTTGACTTTGGTCCAAAACTTCCTCAGAAAATTTTGTAAAGAGAACGATTCTTTTGATGAATTGGAATGAAATAAATGATTGCTTTATGTCTCATCTATTTTGATTTGTTGACTTGGTGTCTTTTGCTTTTGTCTCTATATTTATTTCAGTATCTGCTATGTTCAGAAAATTACATAAATAATGAATTTTTCAGCAAGATTTTATTTATAAAAAAGACCCGCCTAACCACTTGTAAGCAATACTTGTGAATTAGGATACCAATTTTGATGGCTATAAACATAGGGTGATATTCCTGTCTATATTTCTTTAGCCAATAAAGATATAAAAATGTTTGAGTAAGATCATTTCATATCTTTTCCTCAACACTTGATGCATTTATTAGCTAAAATAATAGACAATGAAACTTTTGCATCTGTCCATACAAAAAAAATTAACATAAATGTGTTTTTGTAATCTAAGAGATATTATGGATCCATTCAATACTCAAACTGAAATTACATGAAGGAATACCTACTTTTCTATTTCTTGAATATAACATATTAAATGTTATAGGCTATATAATATTAATGGAGATTAAAATGGATCTATTTTGAAAAAATAAAATAAGTTATTAGAAGGTTGTATGTGGCTTAGCCTCCAAAACCAAAGCCACATCACATTCTATCAATTCATGATATAGTCCCAAATACTATGTTGATACCTCCAAAGACAAATCCATAACACAACCTATCTATTTAAGATATAGTTCCAAATACTATGTTGATGATTTTTGTGAAATTTATATATGCAGAGTCAAGCTCCATAACTTGAAGTGCTAATCGAGATACTATGGTTAGTGGAATTTATATATGCACGGTCAAGTTCGATAACTTAGAGGCGCTATTAAACTCCTTTATTGAGATACTATGGTGATTAGTTGTGTGAAATTCATATGTGCATAATCAAACTCATAACTTGAGGTGCATATTAAACTCTTATTTACATAAATAGGTTTAAATAGTTTTTATATTCAAAACATTTAATAT
This sequence comes from Picea glauca, assembly GCA_000966675.3. Taxonomy (NCBI): domain Eukaryota; kingdom Viridiplantae; phylum Streptophyta; class Pinopsida; order Pinales; family Pinaceae; genus Picea; species Picea glauca. The sequence goes on from JZKD02S1911875.1 coordinate 209,601, forward strand.
CTTGTTAGTCACTGCTCTGTAAGGAATATAGCAATCACCCCAACGTCAAAGTTGTCTTTTTTATATTTAGTCACTTCCATGCAGTGAATAAAGCGTATTTAGTCACTTCCATGCACGGAATATAGTGATTGCCTTATCATCAAAGTTGTCATTTTAATATTTCATTACCATGCAAGGAATATAGTGATGGCCCCATCATCAAAGTTGTCATTTTATATTTCAATGACATGCACAGAATATAGATATCACCTTGTTGTCAAAGTTGACTTTTTAATATTTCAATGTAATTTACAATTATTTCCAATATTTTGTAAAAAATAGTTATTAATTTAATATTTTAGAAAATAGTAAATTTAATTTTTAATTTTTGAAACGTTAATCTACATTTCAACTTTGGATAGTGCAAGGTGCTTGGATGTTGGCATGCAATACGGATATGAATGAAGAGAATGCATATCATGGCCTTATAACTCTACTATTTTGGGTTTGATTCCAAATAACAGTAACACACTTTTCATAATAACAGCCTCAAGTTCAAGTTCAGTTTATAGGTATAGTGCAAGATTTAATGCATAATAGCTTGCATATAATAAAAAACTGTAGGTTGATCGTTAATTGTAAGATCAAATTGGATGAATCTATCGGGTGTATAATAGTTGGTGAGGTAGTGTATTATTAATACTCTGTTATTTGAAGTCACCAGTTAGAAACCCTCGAATTACCTTATATGTTGTGTGAGGGGATGTGTTGGAATGCCTAGAGGTTATAGTGGTAGCAATTGGATAACACAACCCCATGTCACACAAGTATGTGCTCGACTAGTTGTTGATTCTTCTAGTCACAAAAGATCAAATTGGATGACAAGTCACCTACACAAGCTTTAAGGTTTGATGCATTCTTACAAACCACTTGTTTTTACAACATAAGATTTCATGTCATGAATTATGTTATCTATCATCATCATTACATACATTGATACAAATATTCTTAGGACTTAACACACATACACATATAAAAGAATGATTTAGTTTTTTTTAGGATTCCTTTAATTTTGAATTAAATTTATTTTTAATTGTTATAATTTTTTATATAAATATACATATTTTTTCTTAATTTGATGTTTTTAAATAGAATTAAAATTTGATATATATATTATAGAATATTGTGTTATATGTTAATATTTTAAATTATGGCAAAATTTTATATGTATTTTAATTTTTTTACTAAATTTAAAATAAAAATTAATTTACATTTTTTATAATAAAAAATTAGTATAAATCAAAAATTATATTAAATTTGTTTTTTTAAATGAAAAATATTATAAAGTCTAATTCAAAATTAATAAAATATAACGAAAATCTAAATTTTGCTAATAAAGTGTCTCAATAATTTACTATATTTATATTCACATTATTTTTTAGAAACACGGTAATCCCTAAATGTATTTACTTAGTTAATTTATCCTTTAATTATAATAATAAGTGATCATTTATTAACAATGCAAAGAGGGACATAAATTGGCATCTCTAATTAATTTTACTAGGTATTTATTGCATAACTATAATGGCTATCATGGAGAATCATGTCAATGACGATGTTTTACTTAGTTAATTTATCCTTTAATTATAATAATAAGTGATCATTTATTAACAATGCAAAGAGGTCTATATGTAGACATAAATTGACATCTCTAATTAATTTTACTAGGTATTTATTGGATAACTATAATGGCTATCATGGAGAATCATGTCAATGACGATGTGGATAATGGAGGTTAGGTTGGATTTCATAAGAACTATCATGTCGTTTAATAATGTAAACCACCTTAAATTTCTTTCTATCTAGTGTGCCATTTCAAATCGTAAGATTTCACTATACTCCATTAATAAACACTTCCCTTTAGCTTCTCTGTTTTCAGTTGTTGCAGTGTTCTCTTTACACGACTTGGTAAGAGCTTTGAGTTACCTTGTTTGTAGATGAACTTTAAAATCATCTAAAACTGGGGTGTTTGAGTACTAGATTTTAAACTTGTTTGTAGATGAATTTTAAAATCATATAAAAATTGGGGTGTATGAGTACTAGATTTCAAATTATCCATGGATTTTTTTGTCAGAAATTGGTGTTCTTCATTATACAATATGTTTTATATTAGTGGTCCATCAATCATTATTTATTTTTGGAACCAATCAGCCATATTATAATATTATATGACTAAATATCACTCTTTTATAACTACCCTCATTAACATAACCATTAGATTAGGATACACAAAGCCCTTAACTATGCTATAATCATGACATAAATCAAAACATCTTTGGAAATTATATGCTATTAACAACAAACCATAATGAACCTATGTTAAGATCATGGCATGAATCATAACATGTTTGGGAATTATATGTTATTAACTACCAACCCTCACCATCACTATACAAGAAGATATTCCATGATCCACATAGTTATTTTTTACCTTAACATGTTAGAGTGTTATTAGCATTTGAACAAATCCATGAAAAATGTGGTTTGGATTGGGTGACTTAAAGGCTTCAATAACTCTCACCATTAAAATGAATTGATTACATAATAACACATAAAGAATGAATTTTTATAGTCTAAATAGTTATAGATAGTTATTGTTTAGACTAACATGTCAACATGTTAAAATGCCTCCATATTTGTCACCACTAAAATGAATTGATTTCATAATAACACACATACACTTTTTTTTTAGTTTAGATAGTTATTGTTTAGCCTAACATGTTAGGGTGGTGCCTGAACAGAACCCCTAACATGTTAGGTTTGGACTAGTGGTGGAACTTGAACAATCCCAAAATAGCATAAGTACCATTACTAAAAGAAAATTAGGCCTTCGAGCAATTCATCATTATATATGTAATATCTTTCTCATGAAGTAGCTAAATGTTTTACATTCAGGGTGAACTAGGTGAACTTTTTCATAGTGCTTTCTTTTCGACTTGGATGGATAGAAATGATGAGATGGAAGGAGTAGAGTGAAAGGATTTAATGGAGTGGGAGAAAGGTTTGATAAATTTATTGATATTTTTAAATAACTTAATGTTTGAAATATGTTGAAATATTTATAACTCAAATCTGTGTGGGGCGGGGTGGGGGGAGGTGCAAGATAATGATGGTCTCTGATGCAAGGATTTCCAAGGATCATAACTTTTGACTCGGTTATCCGTTTGGGATGAAATTTTATAGGGAGTTGCATCTAAAAGAGTTCATTTCCATGTCAATCTCATCCTTTAGACCAGACACTATTTCGTCACTTTTCTGGGGCCAAATTTCTGCATATAAATCCTTAAATTGGGATTTTAGTGTTTTTACAAGAAAATTTTAAATTAGTAATGATCAGTTATCTCTTAGTTCATGCACCTAATTAGAAAAGTGAGTTGACAAATAGTGTCACTATAGTTAGATTTAATTTATTGGCCAATTTTAGATTCATGCGAGAATTTTCTAAAATTAGTTTTTTTTTCTAAAATTAGTTGTTTTTCTAAAATTAGTTGTTTTCAAAAATACTAGATCATAGTTATAAGGGGTTGAACTTCTATTGTATAGTTAGGATGGAGAAGGAATACAAGAGAGTTGTTTTCCATTCTTGTGTTTTTGCATGGTTTTTAGATCTCATGAATGAATCTGAGTTTATTGGCTACATCACCTGGTATCAAAGCAAGAAGATGGTTGGGAGAGGAAGAGGAAGAACATGTCTTTGTCAGATGCATAGAGCTATGAAAAAACTCTAAAGGAAAGTAGAAAATCTTAAAAATGTGTTGGCCAGTTAGAGAATAATACAAAGAGAAGTGTGTGATGAGGAGACATACCAAGGAGATGTAGATCAACATATAGAACATGAATAATAACATGATTAACATGAAGAAGAACAATTAGAGAGCATGACTTTTGAAGAAAGGATGCTCAGAGCCCTAGAAGGGATAAATGATGTTATCAAAATGGAAGTTTCAGAATATGCAGGGAGTCTTAAACCAGAGGAGTTAATAGATTGATTAAACACCATGGATTTTTTTTTTTGAATGGAAGCCTATGATAGAGAAAAAGAAGGTGAAATTTGCATGCACCAAGTTGAAGGGTCACACCATGATCTGGTGGGATGAAAGATAAAACAAAAAAAGGAAAAGACAAAATTAGGACCTAGAACAAGATGGAAAATAAATTGCAAGAAAAAATTATGCCTTTGGACTATGCCCATACCCTCTTTCGTATATTTGAGAACTTCAAGAAAAGCATGTCCACCGTGGAGGAATTCACAAACGAGATTGATTAGTTTTCCATTTGCGTGGATCACCACGAAAATGATGGGAAACTATCTGCAAGGTATGAGAATTGTTTAAAATTTTATATTCAATATGAACTGAGCATGCATAGGGTTCACGGTGTGGAAGAGGCATACCAATTATCCTTAAAATCCGAGGAAATACAAAACTAGAAATTTTCTCAAAGGAATAGAGGAGCGAGGAGGGTTACATTGTCTACCTCATGGGGTGGTTTTAAATATGGCAGAGGTGAATCATCTCAAGGAGATCAAAAAGTAGAATATACTCAATAAGGTAACCTAAATCAACCATGATGAAAAGGGTTTCATAGGGGTATAGGTTATGGTGGTGGCATAGGAGCACCTTATGTGTGTTTTAGGTGTGGTGTAGAGGGTCATTGAGCATTTGAATGCCCAAATTATAACATGGAAGAGATGAAGCAAGGAAAACAATCTATTTTAAACTTGGTCCAAGTTGAGAATGAAGAAGGAGTTGAATATGAACTCCCTCTTGATATGGGGGAGGATCTCATGATATAGAGGTCAATGGTGATTCCCAAAAAAGAGCAAAGGCAGAGTAGGATCAATGAATATTCTTGGCTTCAGACAAATATATTTTGAACCAGATCCACTTCGAGGGGAAAGGTATGTCAAGTTATTATTGATAGTGGTATTCAGTGGTGATTTTAAGAACCCCCCCTAAATTTATATGTATAATAATTGGGCGAATCCACATGATACATAGGAAAAATTGAAGGCTATTTTATAAATAATATAATATGTATATATAATTTTTTGGCGAATCTTTTGGTCGATTATATAATCTTGTAAAATCTTGGTGAATCTTTCACTGAATTATAAAATATTGTAAAAACTTGGCGAATCTTTCACTGAATTATGAAATCTTGTAAAATCTTGGCAAATCTTTCACTTAATTATTAAACCTTTAAACTCTTGGTGAATTTTTTGTAAAGAAGTGTTCTTCCTTGTCCCATATACTGGCCTAGTTAATATATCATAGAATTCATATGCCATATGATGGATGATATAATAGAAGGTGTTCTGGAATAACCCAAAAATTTGAATCTTGTGTGTAAAGATCCACAGGATCCACTTTTACATCTGCTGGTATGAGAGTCTAGAGATATGCCAAAGTGTACTTTGTCCTCTTATGAACAAAACCCTCCTCCATTTTACAAATATTCATCTCTGATGGGTCACAATCAACTCTGAAAACATGTGACTAAAAAAAGAAAAACTCTGATGTTTTTGCACAATCAAAGTGCAGTCAAGTGCCAAATTTGGTTTTTGGAGAGGCTTGTTGATCCTTTTTGTAGATGAATAGATGCCTTGGAGTATGGAACATGATGATGTAGCTCTAGTACACTTTATCAAATTAATACTCTTTGCCAAGGGTTTCTTAAATGTGGTTTTTTTCTTCCAATGGAGGTAAGGTGTTCCTCTAAAATGGGCAGTTGCATAATAATTCTAGGCACTTGAAGACTAAGTATCAGGCCACTAAGGATAATGTGAAGGAAAATAACTAAAGAATGTTGTGGAAAATATGTTGAAGGAATCTCAATCTGAGACAGGGCCTGTGATAATGTTTAGCATAAGTGAATCCAATCATCAACTCACTATTTAGGAGGTAAACAAGTTCAAGGCTTCAACTCACTATTGGTAGTTGAACATGATCCAAGGTTTTTTCAATGTTAGGACTGATCATGTTTAGCTTACTGTGATGGGCCATGTTCTTCTTGCTAATAGTGATTTGAATCACCTTAGTAGAAGTGGTGCATGCAACATGCCAACAAATTATGGAGGTGGAAGCTTTGTCAAGTAGTCTAGGTTTATTGCAAGAGGATTGTAAAAGTGTTTGGAAGAGCTTGGAGCACCTGTGGGAAGAATGCCTAGCCAGGAATGTTATATTATGTTATCATCACAAGAGTAGATGAGTGTTGGTTGAAGGTTATAATATCCAAACACCTAGTGTGCATGGTTGTCATAAGTTACATTGCATACTGACAACAACTCTTTATAGATGTTGGAGGGTATTATTATATTGTTGTTGGATTGAATTTGAACTGAAATAAGGAAATGCATCCCCTCAATAAATAATTGTTTATTTAATTGTTGTCCTTTGTGTGAGAGAGGGATGAGTGCATTCTGTTTGTGCATAAGAGAATAGAGCTCTAACTAAATTAATGACAACCAAATGAAGCAATATGTAAAAGTTTAGTCTTGCAAGHARCTRCATCACATTCTCTTGTATATTGAATGCCTACTCATCCCATTGTTTTCTCCATTGAACTTGGAGGGTTATCACTTCAATTTTACTTTGCTACTAGATTGAAACAAGTAGCCATCGAATGTATTCCTTGTTGATGTTGCTAGGAACTTCCTCACTTGTAAAATTGAAGGTTAATAATACACTGGTTCATTCGTGAAGCAGGGTGTTACTATTTAACTGAAATAAAATTTAGATGACACTAGANTGACAACAACTCTTTATAGATGTTGGAGGGTATTATTATATTGTTGTTGGCTTGAATTTGAACTGAAATAAGGCAATGCATCCCCTCAATAAATAATTGTTTATTTAATTTTTGTCCTTTGTGTGAGAGAGGGATGAGTGCATTTTGTTTGTGCATAAGAGAATAGAGCTCTAACTAAATTAATGACAACCAAATGAAGCAATATGTAAAAGTTTAGTCTTGCAAGCAGCTACATCACATTCTCTTGTATATTGAATGCCTACTCATCCCATTGTTTTCTCCATTGAAMTTGGAGGGTTATCACTTCAATTTTACTTTGCTACTAGATTGAAACAAGTAGCMATYRAATRTRTTCYHTGTTGATGTTGCTAGGAACTTCCTCACTTGTAAAATTGAAGGTTAATAATACACTGGTTCATTCGTGAAGCAGGGTGTTACTATTTAACTGAAATAAAATTTAGATGACACTAGAATCTCAACAAGATATATTTTCATAGCATAGAACCATATTGGCATTACCTTCAAATATGTTGCCATTTCGATTTAACCATATTCTCCAAGATATAATCAATGGAAGTGCTCTTATATTTTTTTACAATTGGGTTGTTGCACCATTTATTCAAATCTTCTTCTAATGTATTTCCACCCCAAACTAGCCCCCTTATGCTTGTATTGGATTCCACTTTTTTCCAGACCTGACTAGTGAATGTACAGAACATCAAAAGTTGAGAAATATTTTCTTCATTAGCCTTGAAAAGTGTACACCAATTGGGCCCTTGTTTGCCTCTGTTTTGCAAGTTATTCCAAGTAAGAACTTTTTTTCAAGTGCTAGACACATAGATACGTGTGCTTTAAGTCAACACTTAAACTTCTAAATGATTTTCCACCAAAAAATAGGTTTTCCTATACCCCATCAACAGCACTCAAAGCATGATATCCCACTTTTGGAGTATAAATCCCTCTGACATGATTTTTTGACCATATAAGCTCATCCTCATCATCTTTGATTCTCAAATGACTTAAACTAAGGATAGAAATACAAGCTTCCCATTCTTCTACTTCTTTACCAACTAGATCAATCATAGCTACAAACTTCCATTATTGTCTCCATATAGTAGTTAACTTTGTATAGATTACCTAATTAAGTAAGAAAATTTTCCATGAAGATAACTAATCATATCATGTGATAGCTTGAATCCTTCTGCACTGCCAACCCAAGGATCTGCACCCATTCCCAATTTCCTCTTATTCCCAATCTCCCATACAAGCCATTTCCCAATCTCATT
>JZKD02S1911875.1:237190-249291 GCA_000966675.3 Picea glauca
TTAAGGTCCTAACCCGCACATAGGTAGATCAATGTATTCAGATGTAATAAAGGTCAATATTAATAAGACCTTTCAATAAAATAGAATAAGGAAGATGTAAGAAGACCTAATAGAATCTTTCGCTTCTAGAAGGATCTTCGTCTAGATGCTTATCTTAATAGACATATTTAGTATAAATAAGGGTCGAGGGTATGAAAACCCTAGCTTGGAGATTATTGTAACAGAGCGTTGCTCGACTGCAGGTTGCCCCCTCAAAGAGGCCTGTGAACATTTCTATCTGAATCAAAGTGTTGTTCTATTGCTATTTCGTATATCATTTCTATGTATTGGGAAGATTATGTTGGATATTTTACTGTTATTCTGTCATTTCTAGCATTTCATTTATGTTCTGCATATTTTATATATCTGGTATCTTTCACACAACCCCATTGGATGGCTCCACCAAGGAAGCAATCTATGTGTTGGTCAACAGTGTCGACTGTCATATGACATCAAGCCCTTCAAAGATGAGGTATTATGTGATGTTGCTCCTCTCAAAGTTTGTAATGTTCCTTTGGGCCAACCTTGTTTATGGAAATGCCATGTTGTATATGAGTCTAGGACTTGTAGTGTTATTATTACTTTAAACAGGAAATTGTATAGGATACCCAAGGAAGTCCCTCCTAGTGCTATTTCCTTGATCTCTACCGAGAAATGCAGGAAGGTCATCTCTTAGACCAATAAATTTTTCTTCTTCGTGATTTTCTCTCAGAGTGAGCAAAAGATCGTAGCCACATCCAGGGCCTTCACGATCGATCTCTCCACACAAAAAAATTGAGTGGATAAGGTCGTGGAAGAATAATCAAACATATTATCCTCTCCTACCAGAGTACCTCTGCACTACCAGGTCAAGCATCCCATCGATCTGACGACAGGTGCACCGCTACCCAATGGGCCAGTCTATCAGTGCTCTATGTTATAAAATGAGGATATCAAGAGGAAGATCTGAGAACTACTCCACAAGGGTCACATACGTCCCAGCTCATCTCCTTGTGGGAGCCCAATCATGTTGGTGCAGAAGAAAGATGAGACCTGGTGAATCTGCATTGATTACTGGGCCTTGAATAAAATCACAGTCTAAAACTGGTACATGATTCCCTGAATCGACGACCTCCTTTGATACGTAGGATCTTTTAATGACTATGGTTGAGTTTTAATTTTGCATGTGTTAATTAACCATTTGAGAAACTTAGTGAAAGAATGAGGAAAGAAGAGGAATTATGACATCCATATACACATATGCAGATCTGAAATGAAATAATAGACAACAAACCATATCATGTAGATTGATAACAGAGTTCGGCACAACTTTACCTACATCTTCGAGCCTTTGTCTCTGTGGAGGAGGCTTCTTTATTTCTGTTCAAAAGCTCAAAAGTATATTGTTGCAATGTCAAATGGCTACAAGACTGATCTGGTCATGTTCATCTAGATCTCAAGAACCCTACAAAGAAAACCACACACAAAAAATACATCCGGAGCTCCCAGAAATGACCCGACAGCGTCTGCTCCTCAAAATCTTCCCTGCATAAAAATGGCTTTGGCTTGGCTTCCCTTTAGTATAAATCTGCTTTGACTACTCTTGACTATCCTCCATGGCCTCAAACAGGCCTAGTTTATATAGATTTGAAGTTGGTTTCTCATCTCCAACTTCCTCCCAAAATTTGGGCTCCAAAATCGCCCAATATTTCCCAAAAATGGAGAAAATCAATTAATAACAGGCAATAAATCAATTAAAAATCCAAAATTTATAACAAACCCCATTTTATATGAATTATTGGGCACAAGCCCCCTTTTGGCGCGCACCCTGGGCATATGGAATGACCATGTGGCCATACGCCTCCACTCCTGGCACGCTATCATTGGCTCCTGGTCGTGGGCATATACAAAAGACTAGGGCTTTAACAAACTACCCATTAATTTGTGGTCGGGATAGCCCCTAGTTCAGTGGAGGTGGTTACAGGTGCGGGGTCCAAGGGCTAATCCCTTACCCCATTATTCCCGTGCACTCCTGGTTTCATTGAACGATCATGTGGTGTATGCCGAGGGTTGGGGCTAAGCCCCGACCCTTTCCTCTGCCAACGTAAACTTCAAACAAATTCATATAAATTCTTTAACATATGTTTTATAAGCACCAACCGATAGGCGGGTGGGCAGTTAGCCCAGCCCTGCCAATCCATACCCCAAAGAACAGGTCGCGGGTTCGACCCCCATGCACGCCACACAAATATTGAATAAAACAACAACTAACCATAGGGTGCCACGTGGCAGCCTGTGACCGGGCCACATGGCACTTCAACAACCAATCACATCATTCCATGTGTCAAATTCCAATTGGCTCACGTGTCTACCACCTATCGACCATATTTCCATGTCACCTTGCCACATCATCCCTACCACGTCAGCTACTGACGTCATCTATTCCATGTTTCACACTTACAGTGGTGACATGTGTCACCCCTGGATTGGTCCAATTGTATGCCCATACGTCCAAATCTTCTTGACACGTGTCACCTCCTGGAGCTACCATGTGTCGCCTCCCGAGATTTCCATGTTAGTTGTATGGACCATACGGTCTGCACAGTCAGCATGACACATGGACTGTACGGACTGTACAGTCATCCCTTTTTTTTACCTATTTGGATTTTTGAACATAATGCGATATCATCCACATACGGAGCCCGTTTGACGAAGTAAATATACCACCGGAATCAAGAAGACTAGACGGACGCAACAACACTAGTTCTGTCACATTCCGAGAAATTTCATTTTTGAGCATTTTTCAAGTCTTGTTAGGATTCTGGATCCGATTTTGGATCATCCTTGATCAACTCATGAGGGCCAAATACTTCAGTAATATTGATTTGAATTCTAGCTACCACCAGGTCCCAATAGAACAGACATATTTATGGAAGATGGCCTTCAAGTCAAAAGAAGGTATTTTTGAATGGTTGGTCATGCCCTTTGGTTTGACAAATGCTCCAACAACTTTTATGAGGATGATGGATGATATCCTATGACCTTTCACCAATAATTTTTTAGTGGTGTATCTGGATGACATCCTCATCAACAACAAGACTTGGGTGAAACACTTGCAACATATTCAATAGGTTTTGAACTCCCTACGGTAGCACACACTATATGAAAACTTGGAAAAATTCTACTTTGGCATGGACAAGGTCCATTAATTAGGCTACATTGTTGATCAGAATGGTTTGCATGTGGATCCATCCAAGATCTAGGTCATCCATGACTAGACATCCCCAACCACACTCACTGAACTTCAGAGCTTCTTGGGCCTTGCCAATTTCTATCGTCGGTTCGTGTTGGGATTCTCTCATATCGCATGGGTCCTCAACCAAGTAACTAGGGGTGGAGGTAAGGAACAATTTGTGTGGGGCATGTCCCAACAACAAGCCTTCGATGACTTGAAGAAGCGTTTGTGCTCATCCCCAATAATTTTATTACTGGACCTACAACATCCCTTTGAGATCAAGACAAATGCTTCAGACTATGTTATGGGTGTCATTCTCACTCAACACAGCCACCCCATGGCATATCATAGTGAGACACTATCAGATGTTGTTTGTAAGTACCCTAATTATGACAAAGAAATGTACTCCATTGTGAAATCTTGTCTCCAGTGGAGACATTACATTCTTGGGAAGGAGACAGTCATCCACACTGATCACAAGCCACTACAGTTCATGCAGACCAAAGTAAAATTGCAGAATGACCTCAATCAGAAATGGTCCACATACTTACATCAGTTCCACCTCAACATCAAGTATAAAAACTGAAGGACCAAATGAGTTGTTGATTTCCTCAGTCGATCTCCAGTCACGACACTCACCACGGTGCTAGATGCTTGTGGCCACAAGACCTCTGGATGGCCCCACCTCTAAGAGACAAACCTTAACTTCTCCACCACCTACCGAATTTTGGGTTCCAACTCAGTGGTCGCTAATTTCCATATTCAATATGGTTTATTGTGTCATCTAGGCCATCTCTACATTCCATCAATCGAGCGTGTGAAGCTGATTTGGGAAGCTCACTACAGTCAGGTGGCAGGACACTTTGGCATTGAAAATACAGTGGCAGTGCTGCAAAAACATTTCTAGTGCCTGAAACTTCGATAGGATTTCAGAAAGTATATTAGGTCATGCACCACCTATGTTATTTCCAAACCGACCACTAAGAAACAAGGCCTATACACCCCTCTACCTACTCTTGATAGGACATGGGAATCCATCTCAATGGACTACATGTTGGGCTTCCCATCCACCAAGAGGGTAAATGACAGTGTTTTGTGGTTGTTTATCACTTTTCCAAGATGGTGATTGTAGCCTCCTACAAGAAGAACATCACAACATAAGCCACCACCAACATCTTCTTTGAGCGAGTATGAGTACATTTTGAGATCCCACAAACCATTATCTCAGACCATGATAGCTCATTCCTTAGCACATTATGTTCGAGCCTTTGGTCACTGTTGGATACCAAGCTCACCAAATCCACTTCATTCCACCCCCAGACAAATGGCCAAATTGAGGTCATCAATCAGATGATCGTACATATCCTGTGCATGTACAATTCAAAACACCCATAAACATGGGATGAGAGTCTTCCTTATGTCCAACATAGCTACAACTGAGCCCTGCATAGCTCAAATGGCCACAACCCCTTTCAGGTGGGGTTGGGATTCCAACCATTGGGCCCCATGGATGTTGCACTACCCTTGGTGACCACCTTGGCTGACTCGTTCCCTGCTCCACCAGAAGATAACAAAGCCACCCATATTATTGGGTGGATCCAACACATCCTCCAATAGGTTTAGGATATTCTACAAAAGTCTAATTCCAAGTACAAACAACACCATGATCAACATCAGGTGCCACATAAGTTTCAGGTGGGAGACAAAGTTTGGTTGCACTTGTAGAAAGAACACCTTACAGGGCCGCATAGGAAGCTTTTCCCACTCTGTTATGGGTCGTACACCATCACCAAGGTTGTCCATGATAATGATTTTGAGCTCAACATTTCCCCTTTCCTTGGCTTGCACCCAGTCTTCAGCGTGACTCTCCTTCGGCCATATTTCCCACCATTATTTGACACCTCAAAGATAAAAAAGTAATTGAAACCAACGAATATCAAACCTGACTAAATGCAATAGGAATACAATGATCATATTATGGAAACATAGATCAAGGGAACTCTACAACAAAGGATCCTTCTTTATTGAGTCGTCAAAGTAGGGAAGTTCCTGCAACAAGGCAAGTGGCTCACCCAGGGCCAAATTCAACAGAAATTTCCTCATTTCATGGGGGAAATCAATGAAATGGATACCATTGCTTCCTAAGGAGGGATGATTGATCTAGGTGGATATTGGTGGCCACCCACATTTTCCAACTCGCTCAAAATAGTTTTCTAGAAATTTTGGAAATTTACTATTTTTAACAGTGTTTAACTTTTGGGGCCATTTTGAGGGCCTAAATGAAGGTTTTTTGGGATTGATCTTATAAATTATATTTGAAGGCTCTAATTTAGCCCCCAAAATTAATCTCCTCGGTGGTACCTTTCCAATGGGATATCGTGTGCCTAAAAAATAGATCGTATGCAAAATTTACGAACCCAGGAAGTTGATGTACTAACCTACCCAAATGGGGCCCACATGACTTTTGGTGTTTCATCTCCTAGGGTTAGGTTTTTGGATGTCTAAGGTTTTTTACATTCATGGTTACTATAAAAGGGCCTTTAGAGCCCCATTGTAATCATATTCTTTTGAATGAGCATAGTTGTCACATCTCTTCTCAGGGATAAGCTGCAACCATTCTAGCAAGTTTGTTTTCCTCTGCATTTTATAGTTTCAACTTATTTCCTTATTGAATAGAAAAATAGTTTTACTGTATCTTTGTTATTCCGTGTTAAGCATATTTTAATAATTTGTATTCATTTCATTCTGATCATAAAATATCGATAACCCTCTCCCTATCTCTCTTTCCCCTTCCCCCCCCACTCTCTCTCCCCCATCATCCCCCCCCCCCTTCTCTTGATCTAGATTTAGGAGCATAACGAACTGATTAGAAACTAAATAAAACAAACATAGAGATATGAAGAATAACATAGATGTACAATGAAAATAATCTTCTATTAAATAAATGAAATAGGCTGAAACTGTAAAGTTGCAGAACTGAAACACTTGCTCGAATTGTGGTAGTTATCTTTGAGAAGAGATGTGGTTGCTACGCGCACCCCTATAAGAAGAATGATTACAATGAGGCTCCATAGGAATTTTTGATATTACTCATGAATTCCAAAACCCTAGACATCCAAAAACCTAACCATAGAAGGTGAAACGCCAAAAGTCATGTGGGCCCCTATGGGTAAGTTGGTACCTCAACTTCTCGAGGTTGTAACTTTTGCATACGACCTCTATTTTATGCATGTGATAGCCCGTTGGAAATGTATTTCAGAGAAATACATAATCCTTTATAAAACTCTAACTCTGTTTAGAGTTTGACTGTGGCGAGACAAAAAAAATATTTAGGGCCTTAAAACGACCCTGGAAGTACAACAAGATGTCCTGACATGAAAACATACAAAATAAGCTAGTTAGATTAGAAGAGAGGCCACCAGATCCACCTGGAGGATGTGTAGGGATTCACAAAACCCCATAAGTGTAGAACCCACAATTACAAATAAGTACAAAAGAATGTGTTGAACAAAAATGGACAAGAGGAGCCTTTTGGAATAGGTGGGTAGCCACCAATATCCACTTGGATCAATTCTGACCCCTTAGGAAGAAATGGTCTCCATTGCATTGAGTTCCCCAATTAGGTGAGGAAACTTCTGCTATATTTGGCCCCGGGTGAGCCACATTCCTTGGTGTAGGAGTTTCCCTACCTTGATAAGTCGATATATTTGGAACCTCTGCTGGCAAGTGACCTTGACCTATGTGTCCACTATTTGATCAGTGGATTCTTGTTCCATGCAGTCAGGGTTGAGTTCTTTTGGTGTCAGTTATTCTGTGATCTCTGAGGTGTCCAATAATGGTGGAAAATATGGTCGAATGAGGTCCACTTTTAACATTGGGTGTAGGCCAAGGAAGGGTGGAGTGTTGAGATCAAAAGCATTGCTACCCACAACCTTGGTGATAGTGTAAGGCCCATAGATAAGTGGGTGAAGCTTCCGATTGGGCACTGTGATATGCTCCTTCTGCAAATGTAACCATAAATTGTCACCAACCTAAAACTGGTGTGGTACCCTGTATTGATCATGGCATTGCTTGTACTTAGCATTGGATTTCTACAAAATCTCTTGGACCTATTGGTGGATGTGTTGAATCTGCTCAATGAATCTGGTGGTTTTGTCTGTCTCAGACTGAACATGGGAAGAGTCTATCTATGTAGTGGCAAGAGGTAGTGCAACATCCATGGGACCCAAGGGTTGGAATCCTAGCCCCACCTAAAATGGGCTATGGTCGATGGAACTATGGAGAGCTATGTTGTAACAATGTTGAACATATGGGAGACTCTCATCCCATGTATGTGGACGCTTAGAGTTGTACATGGGAAGAATGTCCACAATAATCTGATTGACAACCTTTGTTTGGTCATCTGTTTGGGGATGGAAATAAGTGGATGTAGTGAGCTTGGTGTCCAATAGTGACCAAAGACTCGACCAAAACGTGTTGAGGAACATGTTGTCTCAGTCAGAGACGATGGTATGTGGTATCCCAAAATGGACCCACACTCGTTCAAAGAATATATTGGCAGTATTTTTCAATGTGATATTCTTCTTCCAGGTTGTGAGGGTGGCCATATTTGAAAATCGATCAATGACCACAAATACGTAGTCATTTCCTTTCTTGGTGGATGGAAGGCGAGACATGTAATCCATTGAGATGGATTCCCAAGGCTACTCGAGAGTAGGAAGAGGGGTGTATAATCCTTTCCTCTTAATGGGTAGCTAGGAAATGGCATAGGCAGTGCAAGATATGATATAATTGCTAACATCTGGTCAAATTTTTGGCCAATAAAGTTTTTTCTAAAGAATGACCGCAATTTTCTCCCTGCCAAAATTTCTTGCCATCCGACTATAGTGGGATTCCTAGATCATCTTTGCACACTCACTTGTAGGAACACAAAGATGGCTAAAATGGAATAATAGTCCGTCTTGAATGTGAAAATCAATGGATGTTGCGCCTGTACCCAAGAGATGATAGGTGGTGGTGAATTATGGATCTTGCTGATAAAGTTGGGGCCACTCAGATGCCTCATTTCCATAGGAATGGAGCACTATGGTGAGTGCAGCCACATGAGGTCGACTAAGACAATCAAAGACACAATTTGAGATCCCTGTCTTATACTTGATGTTGATATGGAATTGTTGCAGGTAGGTGGATCACTTCTTATGGAAATCCTTCTACAATTTCCCCTATGTCTGTATGAATTGAAGAGGCTTGTGATCAATGTGGATGATCTTCTCCTTTCCCAGAATGTAATGTTTTCATTGACGACAAGGTTGTACAATGGAATACATTTCATTGTCATAGATGGGGTATTTCTTGATAATATATGAGAGTTTATAACTATGGTATGCTACCAAATGGTCGTGTTGAGTGAGAAATGAGCCTACAACATAGTCAGATGCATCAGTCCCAATATCGAACGATTGTTGCAGATAGAGAAAGGAGAGTACTAGATCTAAGCACAAGCGATGCTTCAGATCATCAAATAGGCGTTGTTGTTCCTTCCCCCATATGAACGTTTCCCTACCACCTCCCTTGGTCACCTGGCTGAGGGTCCATGCAGTATGGGAGAATTCCAATAGGAACCGTCGATAGAAGTTGGCCAATCCCAAGAAGCTCCAAAGCTCAGTTAGTGTGGTCAGGGCTAGCCAATAATGAACGACTTGGATATTACCTAGATCAACATGTACCCCATGCACATCAACAATGTATCCCAAGTATTGTACCTTGTTCATGCCAAAAGAGCATTTTTTCAAGTTGGCATATAGCTTGTGCTACTGCAAAGTGCTCAAAACCTGTTGAATATGTCGCATGTGCTCCTCCCAAGTTCTGCTAAAGATGAGGATGTCATCCAAATATACCACCACAAAGGTGTTGGTGAAGGGTCACAATACATCTTCCATCAACCTCATGAAAGTGGTTGGTGAATTTGTTAAGACAAAGGGCATGACCAACCATTTGAAGAGACCTTCCTTATATTTGAATGTTGTCTTTAATACATCGATTGGTTTGATGGGAACCTAGTGGTAGCCATACTTTAGGTCAATCTTGCTGAAGAACTTTTCCCCCTTAAGTTGGTCAAGAAGGTCATCAATCCGGGGAATTTGGTACTGGTTCCTGAATATGATTTTGTTTAAGGATATATAATAAATGCAGAGTCTCCAAGTCTCGTCCTTCTTCTACACCAATACATTCAGGCTTTCGCAAGGGGAGGAGTTGGGTCTTATGTGACCCTTTTGAATAATCTCTTGGATATGATGCCTAATTTAATCATTTTCCATCAGCAAGTGATGATAGAATAGTCCATTAGGTAGAGTTTCATCGGGGGTTAGATCAATTGTATGCTTGACTTGGTAGTGCATCGGTACCTCGATGGGTGAGGAGAAGATGTCTCTGTATTCTTCCATGACCCCATCAAATTTATTCTGCTACAAAGAGAAGATCTACATAGAGGCCATGGATGTGGTGACGACCTTCTGTTTACCGTGAGCATGAATCACAAAGAATACAAACTTCCTGGTTTGTGAAATGACCTTACTCCATTGCTTAGAAAAGATTAAAGAAATAATGGTAGGTAGTGCTACCTCTGGTATCCTGTACAATTGTCTACCCAAATTAATAATAACACTACAGGGTATAGACTCATACACAACATGACACTTCCAAAAATATGGTTTTCCTAAAATAACATCACAAACTTCAAGGGGAGAAATGTCACACAATACCTCATCTTTGAAAGGATTGATGTCATAGGGTAGACGACATTGTTGGTTGACATAGAGATATCTTCATTGGTGAAGAATGCCAATGGTGTAGGGTTGCGGGTGCAGTGTCATTGGAAGGTATGAACACTTAACGAACTCTACTGAAATTAGGTTCTTCTGATTACCTCTATCGACAATTAAATGAAGCAGATCCCCCTTTACCCACATCTGTGAGTGAAAGAGGCGTTCCCCTTCCTCTAGTTCTTCTGGTTCGCTTGGCCAGGTTTTGGTGGTAGTGACAGTGGCACTGGGTTCAACATTGATAATCTGCTTCCCTCCTTTGGTATTTGATTCAAAATCATAATCGACCTTTAACTCGGAAGCCTTCATCTCGACCATGAGTGACTACTTGGAGCGACATTCTTCAATGTTGTGCCAAGGGGTTTTATGGTACTCACACCTTTTTCCCATGTCCTTTTTTATCTTCTCATTTCCCTTCTTGTGTTGTGACTTGGAATATTTTTCCTGAGAGAAACCATCTCGGCTTGGTCCCTTGTTGTGTGGGTTGGGTACACCTTTTCCCTACTTCAGCTGTGATGAGTTTGTAGATCCAAACTCTCGCCTCTTTTGCTTAAATTTCTACTCGATATTGACAACATATCTATTAGTCGTGCCCAATGAGGTGATGTCCATAAACTCCATTTCTATTTGAATGTATCTATGTAAACAACTGTGGTAGTTTAGTACCAGATGATGGTCAGTTTCTTTGATACCCAATTTGGTGCAAAGGTTATGGAAAATATTGGTGAAATATGATATTGTCTGATCTCTTTCTTGACGCAGGGTGGTCCATATGGTATACTGGTCCTCATAGCTTCCAACATGGTAGTGTTGTTCTTTAATGGTGTTACACATCAAAATTACTCAGCTGGATAAGTGTCACATGTTCCTCTCAATTGTCGTAAGTGTCACATCTTCCTTACAACTTTTGCAAGTGTCGCAAGTTGGTCACAAGTGTCGCAAATGATGTTCGAACATATTTTCATGTCGACGACACTAAGGAGACACTTAGAACATCTCATGTGCTTGATTTGAAGAAGCAGAACTGGTTTACTGAAGCCAAATAACTCTTAACACCTAAACAGAGCTCTGAAACAAAGGTTTTGAGGGGGGGCGCTCCCCTATATCAGCCCTAGAAGCATTGGTGCTCCCCTACAAGGCTTCAAGGAGCGTTATAACACTCCCCTGCCCCCTCTGAAGGAGCGCTACTCATCTTGAAAGCGCTGGCACTCCCCTAAATCTTACCAGGGAGAGCTACAATGCTCTGATGCCCCTTCTAAGGGAGAACTACCTAATATGAGGCAATAGATGGCTCGTTGAGGAGAATAAGGGGAGGATCTTTCAATATTAGGAGGCAGTTGTGTTCGAATTCTTGGTTTCATCAAGAGATCCCTGATCTAAGGGGGGAGTTCCCAACTTTTTCTAAAGATAAATCAAGAGGTTAAGCTTCTCTTAACCTATATAAGTAGGCTCTATGATGGTGGAAAGGGGGAAGAACTACTGGTATGAAACTTATGATCTTAGAGGAAACACACAGTCAGCCAAAGGAGAGTGATCAGTGAAGTTGTTGTTGTCCAGGTTGTGGATCTTTCAGGCAAGGGTTAGATGAAGAGGACTTGACGAAGCTATCGCATTTGCATCTACGATTGTAAGTATTGTTGTCGTTATTCTCATCAATATGACAAGCTTGGCATTTTTATTTCTAGTTTGTGTCTAATGTCACATGAAATTATCATTAATTGATAGATCTGTTTTCAAGCTAATATCAATAGAGTAGGAAGTGGTTGTATCTTGTTTGTCTGTAGAACTCAGAGAGGAGCAAAGGATTGGAGTGCAACTTGGAGCATGCAGAGACAAACGTCAATAAAAGGTACTTATGTCATCTTTCCTTCTCATGTGTTAGTTTAGATATATGTAATGCCCCATATTTTGACCTTAGGTAGTTATAACATTGTTGTTTAACTAATCTTGATAATTCAAGGTTTAGCATTTGTTTGGAGTCAGTTAGACTTTGTTAGACATTGAGATGTGTACCTCTAGGCCTATTT
>JZKD02S1911875.1:262226-280582 GCA_000966675.3 Picea glauca
AGAGGAAAAGGGACAAGTACCAGATTTTTCAAGGCACCAATGATAGGAACCTTGGGATCAGACCCAGGGAAGCATCAAGAGAAAAGTCAGGACAAAAATGAGACCATGGAGGAAGTCGCTAAGGAAACTCAGAAAGAGGCGCAAGAGACCACGAAGGATAACGTGACGGAGGGGCACAATCCCTGTAAGCCCAAAAAACAATGATACCCAAGGTTGTACTGGAGGACCCACAAACACAAATCTACAGGGACCAGATGAAGACACATGCGCTCACATGAAAATTCATGGGGTTATGGCCCACAGAAAGAACTCTACGCAACTGGATTAAATATCACTAGAAGCCAAATGGAGAAGTGGAGCTCCACCTCGAATCGAAGGGTTTTTTCACAGTAGTCTTTATTAACCTGGAGGACAAGGATAGAGTCTTCGAGGGAGGTCCATACTTCCACACCTCGGTGGGACTCTACATGCAGCCTTGGAAAGAAAAATTTTCCTCGGAGAAAGAAGCTTTCAAAAAGGTACTAGTCTGGCTGAGATTTTATTCCCTACCCATAGACTACTGGTTACCCTCTACCTTTGAAGAAATAGGAAGCAAACTGGGGAAATATTTGAAGACCTCATAAGCCACCCTAAAAGGAAGATACACATCATATGCAAGAATTTTCATAGATATGGACATTTCTGGAGCACTCCCAAAAGCCATAAGTTTGGAATTTAGGGATGAGGAATGGATCCAAAACATAGATTATGAACATATCCCTTTTAGATGCAGAAGATGCAATGAACATGGACACTTGATCAAAGAGTGCCCTGTAAACAAAAAGAAGGAAGTGACAAATCCCAAAACACAACAAGACGAGGAAGGGTTTATAACCCCGAACCCTAGGAATAGAGAGAATAAAAAGAAAAATAAAACCTCGACAGGAAATCCCTATGATACTTGGGATACAACGGAAGGAAGGGACCAAAAAAAAAAAGGGACAACAGAAGTCAAGGACTCGACAAAAGTTCCAGAAGTCAAATACCAAGCAACAAAAGAACCCACCCAATAGCCAAACAATACAACAACTCAGGGAGTTGCGCAACCTCGATGGATGGAGAAACAAAAGATGACAATATCGCCATGCAAGACACAGAGGGGGATGCAAAAATGACCCCCAGTGAAGTAGTTATAGAAGACCCTAATCTCAGAGACTTGGTGGAAAGGGAAGGCATAGACCTTCTACACATATTAGAACAATGGAAAAGGTAGGGAGTCGACAACGTACCAACAGAGTAACTCGACCGCATCCAATACAAGTTCTTCCTATGGGAGGAAGCCAAAGCCAGAGGACAAAAATGCCCACACGGGGAGATAGGACACCTAGGAGTGAAATATGATGAGGGACAATCACAACTATCACCCAAACAAACGACGAGGACAAAAGGCAGGAAATCAAACAATGTAGCACTACAAGAGCTGGGAGCGTTACTGATAAAATCAGGTAAGATCAAGAAACTTTTTCCCCACTCTCCCCCACATGTTTAAATGAAGGTCATAACTTGGAATATAAGAGGCCTAATGGTGGCAACCTGCCCTCAGCGGCAGCCCCTCCTCACTAGGACCTTCTTCTTCCTACCCCGAAGAGTTGTAATACCCTTCAAATCCCGTATCGAGACTTCTTGTCACCCACATGATACTCTTTTGATCTCCCGGTAGTCACTTCGGGAAATCGAGCTTCGCGATATCGTGAACCCTGTGTGCACGGTCTCTTGTAACACAAAACTCCGAACCCCGAATTCCGACAGTACACCACCTGTCCTCCCGTGAATCTCGTGGTCCCACAATTCCATGTCGTCGTCAGGATGTCGTGGATCGCGAATCCATGATACAAGTTTTCTTTGCTGTCGAAAACCCCGAACGTCGAATCCCGATTCTCCGACTCCTCGGGATCATGCGCAACATGTCCCTGCTCTAATCAACGACTCTTTTTGATTTGGGAAATCGCGAGTCACGATTTCTACGACTATGAAACTCTTGTCTCGCCAAATGCCGAACTCCGATGGAATTTGATCCTTCCTGTGCTTAGAGGTTAACTCCCCCACAACTTCCCCATGATCTGACGGTCTGCGGATCTCGCGATTCTCCACGATGATTTCAAGTCGTCGATTCTCTTCCTCTTGAGGATTTCTCCCACCTCGAAGCTTCTCCCGGTTCGGACCTTCTTCTGAGTCTGTTCCCACAATGACTCGAAGGAACTATCCTTTCTAATCTTTTGCAACTCTGACTCCTTCAGATACTTTTACGCCCGCTTCCTGTGCTCGACTTTTCAACAACTCTCTAAGTGTTGAATTCTTCAAATCCCATGCACTCACCTGCAACAGAGATCTTCCACCCACTTAGCTCAGACGAACTCCTGAAACTTCTACCTTGGCCTACACCTTACCTGCACGGCTCTGATGACCCAATTCAACTTGGGGCGAACAAGAACGAGAGCTTAACTACTTAAGCCTCATCAACGCATTCTATGCGGATGAATTCGACTGCACTCTATGCAGGAATCTCTTGGCTCAAACAGAGAAACAATTGAAACTCATTCTAATCTTCCTCCCAAATTTTGAATCTACCATGAAATCACGTACACAGTATATAAAACAAAGGCATAACAAGAAGCAAATATGCAACAGCATAATATCAACAACACACAGAGAATAATCACAGTAATGGAATTGAATCAAAGCTTTCCTATTAATTCAATATCTGTACATGGGGTTCTTCATACACTTCTCTGCTCTGCTCTACTTCTTGCTCCTGAATGAATTTATCTGCTACTCTGATTGAATACAATAATACAAAGGAGGGTGCCTATATTCTGTTTTCCCTCACAAAAGTAAAACTGTCTAATCTAGACTTAATTATTTTATCTACCTACGTTAAATCTGATAAATGCCTCAGCTACCTAAGGATGAGAGCTTATCTGCTCAAGGTCTGTCTTACAATACAAGTGCGCTTCATTAAACCATGCATTAATGTATTGGCGCAACAATATCACAATGTTTCAAAATTGGTGTTGGCGCTGCCCAGCTGTTCTTTCCTGCTTGGTGTGCTGGCTCGCTTGATGAGGTGTGGATGCTCCTGCATCATACTCCTCGGCTCGAAAATTTTCATGGGCTCCTGTCCATGAGCTCCTGCATGGTGTGACCATGCCTCTGTATCACTGCTTCTATTTCCCAGCTAGCATCCTCCACTGGGTGATTCTTCCATTTCACCAGGTACTCAAAATACTGCTTTCTCCTGGTCTTCCTGCCTACTCTTTTATCCAGTATGCACTCCATATGTGGTTTCTGTGCAACTGGAAATTGCTTCTGCCACTGGACGTCTTGTTGATCATCACTCTAAGTTCCTGCTTCCCTATCTCTGTATGGGTATAAATCTGAAATATTAAATATTAGAGATATCCCGATGCCCTCTGGAAACTCAAGCTCGTATGCATTTTCCCCAAATTTCTTCAGGACTCTGCACGGCCCAATTTTCTTCATCTTGAGCTTGTTATATGTTCCCCTTGGGAACCTTTCCTTCCTCAAGTGTGCGAGAACCATATCCCCAACTTAAAACTGAATTTGTCTCTTATGTTGATCAGTTCTGCGCTTGTACTCCTGATTGGACTTCTGCAGTCGCTGCTTCACCTTCGCGTGAAGTTCCTCCATCGCTTCAACGAACTCTTCAGCACGAGCACTGCTAGTTTCAGCCTGTCCTGACTCCCTGAGTTTAGAAACTCCCCTCAGATGTGTCCCATACAAAATATGGAATTGGATTTTACCTGTACTTCGATTCACCGAATCGTTGTACGCAAATCCTGCCTGTGGAAAAATTTGATCCCAACTGCTATGGTGCTCCGTCACCAAGCTTCTCAATAAATCCCCTAAGCTCCTGTTGACCACTTCAGTTTGTCCATATGTCTGGGGGTGATAAGCCAAACTAAATTCCAGATTAGTTCTCAGCTTCTTCCATAGCGTCCTCCAAAAATGACCTATGAACTTTGTATCCCGATCCGAGACTATACTTCTCGGCAATCCATGCAATCGCACAATCTCTTTGAAAAACAAATTTGCAATGTGCATCACATCGTTGGTATTATGACACGGAATAAAATGTGCCATCTTCGAAAACCTGTCCACCACCACAAAGATGGAATCAACTCCTTGTTGTGTTCTCGGCAATCCTAGTACAAAGTCCATACTAATTGCCTCCCATGGTCTCTCGGGTATAGGCAATGGCTGATAGAACCCTGTGTTCTGCTTTCGGCCCTTCGCATGTTGACATATCGGACACCTATCAACAAACCTCTTTACATATGTTCGCATTCCTGGCCAATAATATGATTCGCTCAGCTTGGCGAATGTTTTGTCATGTCCAAAATGACCTGCTAAGCCTCCACTGTGTTTTTCCTTCACCAAATTCTCCCTCATGGAGCAATTTGGAATGCACAGTTGATTGCCTCTAAATAGCAATCCTTCCTGGACCAAGAAATCTATCCACGGAGTCCGATCCCTAACAACTGGATTCTCAGCTGCCTCGTATGCTTCTGCAAAATCTGCGTCACCTGCATACATATCCTTCATATTTTCAAAACCCAAGGTCTTGACTCTGAACTCCTGCAACAATAAACATTTTCTGCTCAAAGCGTCAGCTACTTTGTTAGCAGTCCCCGAAATGTGTTTGATTACAAATGTAAATTCTGCATGTACTCGACCCATTTCACATGCTTTTGGTTCAACTTTTCCTGCCGACTCACGAACTGCAATGCGTGATTATCGTTGTACAAAACAAATTCCTTTAGTATCAAGTAGTGCCTCCACTTCTTCAATGCTTGTATGATGGCATAGAACTCTTTATCGTACATGGAGTATTTCATCTTGGCATCATCCAGCTTCTCCCTGTAATATGCTACAGGTCTATCATCCTGACTCAGGATCCCTCCAACAGCATACCCACTGGCATCACATTTCACCTGAAATGTTTTTTGAAAGTCAGGCAACACCAAAATTGGTTGCTCTGTTATCTTTCGCTTCAACAGATTGAAGCTCCTCTCAGCCTCAGCTGTCCAGTGAAAAATCTTGTGCCGCTTCTTCACAGTGTCCATCATTGCGGCGCTAATTCCACTGAAATTTCGAATGAACTTTCGGTAGAAACTAGCCAGTCCATGAAAACTCCTTACCTCGAAAATGTTCCTCGGCGATGGCCAATTCCTGATTACTTCTACCTTCTCAGGATCCATCTTCAATTCATTCGTCGAGATTACAAAACCCAAATAAATGAGTTTTGTCTTCATGAACGAGCACTTCTTCATGTTGATCAACATCTTCTCCTGTTGTAGCTTCCTCATCACAATGGCTAAATGTTTCAAATGTTCAGCTTTGGTCTTTCTGAAAATCAATATGTCATCCAGATATACGACCACAAATCTACCAATGAATTCCCTCAGGACTTCATTCATCAGCCTCATGAATGTGCTCGACGCGTTTGTCAAACCAAACAGCATGACCAGCCATTCATACAAACCCTCATTTGTTTTGAATGATGTCTTCCATTCATCTCCCTCTCTCATCCGGATCTGATGATATCTTCTCTTGAGATCAATCTTCGAAAAATAATTTGCCCCACTCAGGCAATCCATCAAGTCATCCATTCTCAGCAGTGGAAATCTGTACCTGATGGTGATTTTATTTATCGCCCTGGAGTCTGTACACATCCTCCAGCCTCCATCCTTCTTTGGACTCAGTACTGTCGGAACAACACATGGACTAAGACTCTCTCTGACCAGTCCTTTATCCAGCAGATCCTGTACCTACCTTTTGACTTCCTCGTTCTCCTGAGGTGTCAATCTGTACGCTGCCTTGTTTGGCAAACTTGCTCCGGGTATGAGGTCGATGTGATGACTCACACTCTGCATCGGTGGCAATGAACGAGGTAGTTCATCCACGATGATATCAGCAAACTCTCCCAGCAGTTCCTGAATCTCCTCTAGCAAGTCGTCCACTCTTGTGCTTGTCAGGACAATTCTCGACTTCCTGACAACAAAGAATTGTGGATCTTCATTCTTCTCCATCTCTGTGAGAAGTTCCTTCCCACTCATGAGAAGTATTGTACTGGTTACTTCCGGCTTCACTTGTTTATCTTTTATCGGAAGCAATCTATGTGTTCTCCCATCCTTCTCCAAGGTGTATGTGTTCATCCTCCCATCATGAACAACATTTCTATCATACCTCCATGGTCTACCCAGCAATATATGACATACGTCCATGGGAATAACATCGCACAAAATCTCATCATGATAATTCCCAATTTTGAATTTAACTAAGCACTGTTTAGTGACACTTACCCAGTGTCCTTTCTGTAACCACGAGACTTGATATGGACTTGGGTGCTTAGTCGTTTCCAGTTCCAATTTCTCCACCATCTCAGTCGAAACGAGATTGTCGGTGCTTCCACTATCCACTATGACCTTGCATTTCTTGTCCTTGGTTGTACAAGCCGTTCTGAACAGTCTGCTCCTCTGCATTGATCTTTCAACCTCTTTCTCAGGTGTCAAAAGGATTTTATGTATTCCTAGCGATCTTCCACTGTCTGCATCTTCATTCTCAGCATCACGCCTCTGCGCCTCAGTGATGTGAGTTTCTCCTCTGTCCACTTTCCTGTCTGGACAATAAACAGATTTGTGCCCATCCTTTCCACATGTAAAACATGTGATAATTCCTCCTCGTCCTCTTCCCCTACCTCTAGTATGAGGAAAAGTGTTTGCATCAGCATAACCGCCACCCTGCTCTGTATGTTGCCTCCTCGACTCAGCATATTGCTGCCTCTATGAGGTCCCACTTCTTTCAAGTTTACCCTGAGGTTTCTTCCACTCCTCCTTGGGCTTATGGAATTTTTCCTGGGCGATTGCCTTGCCTCTTGGATGACTCCTGCCTCACCCTCGCTGTCCTTGCTTGTGGCTCAGCTTCTCTTCATCCTTTAGATCCATATGGTATGCATCCTCAACTGTTCGGATGGTAACCATGCTCAATTCATCCTGAATGTCATGCCTCAGACCATTCAGATACCTCGCCACCTTTTCATCATCGCTCTCCCAATGACCTGCTCTGATGTTGAGTCTGTAAAACTCCTCGATGTACTCCTTCACCATCATCATCTTCTGTCTCAGGTTCTGCATTCACCTGAACAGAGTGATCTGATAATCTCTGGGGATGAATTTCACTTTCATCTTCGTGATCATCCTGTCCCATATTTTGATCTTCTATTTTCCTTTGCAGCGCCTATCAGCCTGCAATTCATCCCACCATAAGGCTGCATGTCCTTTCATCTTTGTAACAGCATGCCTTACCTTCTTTTCCTCTTCGATGTCTTCGTAATCGAAGTAGGTGTCAAGTGCTCAGATCCAATCCAGCAACTCCTCTGCATTTAGACTTCCCCTCGATCTGACGATCTATGGATCTCGCGATTCTCCACGACGATTTCAAGTCATTGATTCTCTTCCTCTTGAGGATTTCTCCCACCTCAAAGCTTCTCCCGCTTTGGACCTTCTTC
Organism: Picea glauca; assembly: GCA_000966675.3. NCBI lineage: Eukaryota > Viridiplantae > Streptophyta > Pinopsida > Pinales > Pinaceae > Picea > Picea glauca. Next base: position 269,794 of record JZKD02S1911875.1, read on the forward strand.
TGAGTCTGTTCCCACAATGACTCGAAGGAACTATCCTTCCTGAGCTTCTACAACTCTGACTCTTTCAGAGACTTTTACACCCGCTTCCTGTGCTCGACTTTTCAACAACTCTCTAAGTGTTGAATTCTTCAAATCCCATGCAATCACCTGCAACAGAGATCTTCCACCCACTTAGCTTAGACGAACTCCTGAGACTTCTACCTTGGCCTACACCTTACCTGCACGGCTCTGATGACCCAATTCAACTTGGGGCGAACGAGAACGAGAGCTTAACTGCTTAAGCCTCATCAACGCACTCTATGCGGATGAATTCGACTGCACTCTATGCAGGAATCTCTTGGTTCAAACAGAGAAACAATTGAAACTCATTCTCGTCTTCCTCCTAGATTTTGAATCTACCATGAAATCACGTACACAGCATATAAAACAAAGGCATAACAAGAAGCAAATATGCAACAGCATAATATCAACAACACACAGAGAATAATCACAGCCATGGAATTGAATCAAAGCTTTCCTATTAATTCAATATCTGTACATGGGGTTCTTCATACACTTCTCTGCTCTACTCTACTTCTTTCTCCTAAATGAATTTATCTACTGCTCTGATTGAATACAATAATACAAAGGAGGGTGCCTATATTCCATTTGCCCTCACAAAAGTAAAACTGTCTAATATAGACTTAATTATTTTATCTACCTGCGTTAAATCTAATAAATGCCTCAGCTACCTAAGGATGAGAGATTATGTTCTCAAGGTCCGTCTTACAATACAAGTGCGCTTCATTAAACCATGCATTAATGTCTTGGCGCAACAATATCACAATGTTTCAAAATTGGTGTTGGCGTTGCCCAGCTGTTCTTTCCTGCTTGGTGTGCTGGCTCGCTTGATGAGGTGTGGATGCTCCTGCATCACCTAAACAGCCCAAGAAAACAAAGAATCCTTAGGAATAAACTAAAGTAGGAGAAACCATATCTCTATTTTATTCAAGAGACAAAATATACTACAGACAGAATGGAGTCAATCAGTAAAAAACACTAGCATAAGTACAATATGGTAGCCATCGAAGACCACCAAAGTTCAGGTGGCATACTCATGTTGTTGAACCCAAAATCCTAAATTTAATAGAAACCGAAGAAACCAGGTACACCCTAATGGTGCGCATGAAAATCATAGGAAACATTGAGGAGATTCTCTACACAAATGTGTATGAACCCCATGGGCTAGAGGAAAAGAAAGGAATGATCTGAGACCTAGAAGATATAAAAGGCCGAGCCACCAACCTCCACTAGATTGTTGCAGGGGACTTCAACATTATCACCTCCCTTGTGGAAAAGAAGGGTGGTACGAGAAGATTGGATCGGGATGCAAAGGAATTTTCAAATTTTATAGACAGAGCGAAGATGGTAGATCTCCAAACTAAGAATGGTCAGTTCACCTAGAACAACAAATGGATGAACCCGTTTTCGGTAGCTACAAGACTCGACCGATTCCTTATATCAGAGTCAATCATTATGCAGGGGCTAACCTTAGATTGTAACATCCTACCCTGGGGTGGATCTGATCACTGGTCAATGCAACTGGAAGAAGGCTTCCATATAGAACCTAAGAACAAACCCTTCAGATTCAAGAAATTTTGGATTGATCACCCGACTTTCAAGGAAAAAATCAAGCAGTGGTGGTGGGGGGAGCAACTGGAGAAACGTACTAGGATGTTCAAACTATACAAGAAACTTAAATACATTAAAACTAAACTCAAGGAATAGAATAGGGATATCTTTGGGAATATAAACATAAAGAAAAATGACATCGAAGAAAAAATGAAAAAACTCCAAGAAACTTGCATGCGAGAAGGCTATACAGAGGACCGAAAAAGGGAAGAGCTCCAAATGACCCAAGAGTGGGAGGCGCGATGCCAGCAGGAGGAAACACTCTGGCATTAGAAGTCCTGCATCCAATGGCTAAAGGAAGGAGAGTAGAACACCAAGTTATTCCATAGAACAACCATGGCCAGAAGATCCCATAACAAAATCCTGAAGATCAAGGACCAGGATGGAATTGAGTGCAAGTCCCATCAGGATATCGAAAGAGATATGGTTATAAACTTCCATAGGATAGCCCAAGAATCGCATCAATATAGATCGGATGCCATTCAGAGGATAACCCAGCATATTCCATGCTTGTTTACATAGGAACAAAACAACTTCCTGAACAAACCTATCTCCATGGAAGAGGTGGACCAAGGTCTCTAAGAAATGCCCAGTGGGAAAGAACCAGGTCTAGATGGCTTCACTGTGGAATTCTTCAAAGCCTGCTTGGAAATAAAAAGCATCATGGTTAGAAACTTCCATGGGATAGCGCAAGAACCACATCAAGACAGATCAGAGGCCATTCAGAGGATAACCCAACATATTCCATGCTTGGTTACAGAGGAATAAAACAACTTCCTGAACAAACCTATTGCCACGAAAGAGGTGGACCAAGCTCTCTAGGAAATGCCCAGTGGGAAAGCACTAGGTCTAGATGGATTCACTATGGAATTTTTCAAATCTTGCTGGGAAATCATCAAACATGACATCTATAAGGTAGGAGAGGACTCTAGAAGGTTTGCCTCCATCCTTAAAGCGCTAAACGCAACCATGATCACCCTAATCCCCAAAGACAATGAAACCAAAACCACGGAGTGGTACAGACCCATATCACTTTGTAATGTGATCTACAAGATCATCTCCAAAGTCATAGCAAATAGATTGAAACCCCTCCTACCTTGACTGATATCGCCAGAATAGTAGGCTTCGTGGAAGGTAGACAAATAATGGACAACATCATCCAGGCCCATGAGATCATTCACACCTTAAAACTTTAGAAGAGGGGGGGAATGATAATACAACTAGACCTAGCAAAAGCTTATGACAAAATTAGCTAGCATTATATGATCAAGACCTTGGAAGCCTTCGGTTTTACCCAAAACTGGATCAGTTGGATTGTCAATTTAGTATCCACAACAAGCTACTCACTACTAATCAATGGATCCCCAGTCAAAACTTTCTGTCCCATGAGAGGGATCAGACAAGGAGACCCACTGTCTCCTTTCCTATTCATTCTGATGATGGAAGGCCTCAGCCAAAGAATAAAGAATGCAACAACAACTGGGGAAATAACGGGCTCAAACCTTTCAAAAACTTCCCTACTTCAACTCACCAATAGTTTTTTGATGATACACTACTCCATGACATACCCACAGTCAAGGAATCCAAAGCCTACAAATGAATCCTAGAATATTTTGGGGAAGCCTCGGGCACTGAGATCAACCACTCCAAGTCAGTGATATTTTTCTTTAATACCATCCAACTGTCCAAAGGAATCTGACCAACATTATAGGTTTTTAATGGAAAACACTTCCAACCAAGTATTTGGGGATTCCTTTGATAGATAAAGTATATAAGTTGTCAACTTGGGAAGGAATAATAAACAGGCTACAGGAGTGGGTAAAAAATTGGACGTATAGGTCCCTTAACCTAGTCAGCAGACTAATCCTAACCAAGACTGTTTTACAAGCTATCCCAACCTTTATGATGTCAGTCTTCCCCACTCCACAGGGGATCCTATAGAAAATCAAATCCATTGAGAGGGAATTCCTATGGAGAGGTGTGGAAACAAAGAAAAAATGGGACCTGATGGCCTGGGAGAAAGTATGCAGGCCAAAAAGAAAAGGAGGCTTGGGGCTACAATATCCACAAATGACAAACATTGCATATGGGGCAGAAATCTGGTGGCAGTGGTTCAAAGAAACTGCAACACCTTGGGTAAACCTATGGAAGGAAAAGTATGCATTGAACACCCGTGACCAAGACATAATCCACTTTGGAGGAACCATGGAAAGCTTAGCCATTTGGAACCTATCCTGGCGCAACAAAGCATGGATTCAGACACACAAATTTTGGGAAATTATGAATGGAAAAACAACCAGATTATGGGAGGATGCTTGGCAACAGGAACCAAAGATGGAAAACCCAGACAGAGGGATACTTCAATAGGACCTCATCACACAAGGAAAAATCAACGTCTATCAATATTGGCATCAAGGAACAGACCGCAACAAATGCAGAATATGGGACATGATTAATCCTCAGAACAATGAGATACCCGCAACAACAATAAAATAGGTGGAGAAGGAACTAGGTAGATGGAAAATAATAGTCACAGAAGTAGAGGACCAGTTGAGGTGGGGAAAAAAGGACAGAGGGAAATTCAACCTAAAAGAAGTCTGGCACTATATGGCAGACCCATACCAAGACCACTTGACGCAACACTGGGATAAGCTCTAGAAAAACCCCCAATGGACAAAGATTAAGATCTTCTAGTGGCTAATATTACACAACCGCATCCTAACTTGGGATAACCTAAGGAAAAGAGGTTTCATCGGTCCATCAAGATGTCACCTTTGTCAAATGCAGGAAGAAACAACCAACCATCTCCTTGATGATTGCACCTACACTGCGGAACTAGGCAGCAAGTATCTTCCACCAATCCGACAGGATCCATGGTAACATTGCCTCAACAATCAACCTCTTGAGAGAAAACTACAGCGACTAAGAAGAGGTAAACCTCTGTTAGACCCTCACTGTAGGAATTATCATATGGGTAATATGGAAGGAAAGGAACCGACGCATTTTCAGAAACCAAAGCTGGCCAGAAGGGAAGATCAAGGAAACAATAACCTCCATGATATGTGAGATGGTGATGAGCCACAACTACCAGGAGGGTAGAGCGCAACCCATGGATCAGGACTCCTGAGTCCTAGAGGTTTTCCAACTAACAAGTGGGCGCAACCCCATTCCAAATAGACAATAACCACAACTACACGTAGGTGAACGCAACTGGAAACTGCGACCTTCAGGTTGTTTCAATTTGAATTTCGACGGGGTGGCGAAAGGCAACCCAGGAAGAACAGGTTTGGGAGGAGTAATTAGGGATAGTAAAGGGAACATCATATGACTGTATGTGGGAATTCTGGGAAACTCAACCAATAACGCCGCAGAATTTGGAGCCCTGGAGATAGGTCTATAGATTCTCATCCAGGAGGGGATGACGAATGCCATAGTGGAAGGAGACTCCACTCTAGTCATCAACACAGTGAGAAAACTCCAAAATGGTACCAGAATAGGTAAAATCTAGAGGCACTAGCGATTGTCCTACCTACTGAAAAAAATCCAGGAGCACTTGTGGATAGGGATCACTGTGGAGTTGCACTGGGTGAGGAGGCCAGCAAATGGACTGGTGAATAGAATAGAAAATGAGGGGGTTGACAACGAAGTTCCAAAACTAGACACAATCTGGCGCAACATCTTGCAAGGTCAATTCCGAGTAGTTTGCACCCAACTTGCGGCAAAAGATTGGGACACCAAGAGTAGTACGGAATATTATGGAAAGAATGGAGGCATAGTAGACACTGAAGGACACATAGGTCCTAGAAATAAGTTGATGGCCCACCAATCGAATAAGGTTATAAATGCAGACGTAGATCACACATCAGGAGAAAGTACAGCACCATAGTCTCTCCAATAAAAAGAAGTACAGAAGTTACCAATTGGAAAGTAGAAGAGATAACTCACAGGTGACAAAGGATGAAGGATGACAGGTTACACTAGGGCCAAGTAGGATCACACCTCACCTAAGTACTGAGATGGGATGGGGAAAGGGATGGCATAGAATGAGAAGGGAGAAGAATTGGTGCAGGGATAACGGCAAGGTCATCAAGCGCACACAATTTGGAATAGAGGATACTAACAGGCATGGCCACCTTGAAGAGAAGGCCATGATTACAAGGATGGGACCACATCTGGGTTGGCTCCATAAATGCAGGAACACCAAAAATTACCACAAAAAGAGGCATCACAATTACAGGGGCCACCTTACTTACGAGAAGGAGGTGAAGTGGAACAGGGAAAGAACCCAATGTAAGAACCACCACCTACAAGTGAAGATGGTATGCATGAAGAAAACCAACAGAAAGAGAGGTCCCCAGGGGAAGGAACCTCCATAGAGAACCTGACGAATGACAAGAATCAAACAGGTGGCCAGGGAAACAAAGAGCACCTTCCACATGAAGATAGACACCGAGGGGAAGATTATCATTAAAATATGGGAGCACGAAATCAACAATGTCCATAGGGGAAAATCCTGGTCAACACTAACCCAGGAAGTTGGGGGGATATGGGACCTCAGAGCCACACAACCGAGGTTAACCCTCTACCACAGGATGATGGAGGAAGCTTGGAGAACCAAAATGCTGATAGGAAAGATGTGTGTGAACCAGGGAGAGACCAAAAGGAAGGAAACCAAAGAGCAGAATAAAGAGCGCACATGAATTCTCATCCGCCTCAGTAACCTGGAGGCGGGGGTAAAAGGGCTGGTGGAGGACCATAAAAGACAACAGGAGAAACTGGAGCAAATGATAGGGCAATTTCATCTCCATCTACGCTATGTCCACCATATAGATATCACTCTAGCTGACAGAAATGGAACCCCAACATGCATCGTAAAGCTACGTCTTGTGGAAAAGAGGTAGGAGGACACGACATAGTTGGAAGGGGATGAAGAGCACCCCATCAACCTAGACTAGCGCAGGACCTGCCTAGATCATGTCTCTCAGAGTAGGAGCTAACCCCACTATGTTTAGACTTTTTGATTTCTTTTGATGAAGTTTTTAGACTGGATTATGGTAGCCTGGGTTGGTTTCCCATGGTGGTGACCCAGGCACATCTTGTTTATTTTCAGATACTACATTCCAGGGACCCCAGATTTGATTTTCGTTTAGGCAGATCCTGGCAGTCCAGACATCAATTTTGTACTATAACCTTATATTGCAATATAGATTCACACACTCATTTAAAAAAAATAAAAAAATGCGTTGTTTCTTTCCCTTTATAAAGATACATTAGTCTATATCAGTAATATTTATTGTCAAAGATGTTTTAAAATGGATCAGAGTAGTTTCTTCATTGTAGTGGAGAATCGTATATATTTCATTGTTAACCTATGAACAAGGAGGCATTAGTTTGCCAAAATTACCAACATTTTCGATAATGCATTTGTACTTTGATCATTTGGATAGCGTAGTGTGCCAAGTTTCTTAATGCACTAGGTTGTTTGCAAAGATGGATACATAGTTTAATGTTTTAATTTTTCTACTTCAATCCACTCTGTGTGCTTCATTTATAATTTGAAACTTCATTCTTCTTTCACAACCAAAGCCTTCCATTCAACCATGTTATTGATTAATTGCAAACATGTCATTGTTACATGTTATATAATCAAATAGACTTTTAAATTCACTCCCCAAAAGCATATAAATTCAATGTGTTCTTAGTTGATCCTCAAAACCCATGTACACAATATACTTTCAAGCACGTTTTTATGTGGAAATTACATTCCTATAGTTAAGTTGTCAATTATTTATATATATATAAGTTTACTTCTATGATGAAACTAGTATGTCTGACACTTATTGACAATCTTTTGGTTTTCTTGATGCATAATTTCTATCTGTACGATAGAGACGTTGACATGTTCCAATTTCGGCTTGCTGCAAAAGGTTTTGGGATCTAGTGTAAAGGTGCTCACAATCTTCCAAGCAAACACATTCATTGCAAAAAAGGACAAAAATGCAGAATCAAATACATACAAGTATATATACTTTGAATCATCTTTTATGTGGAAATTGGATTCCTATATATTAGTTTAGAATATCTGTGATTTCTCTTTTTTTTCCCTCCTTTTTGCACCTATATCATATTACCAAACAACCTTGCAGGCTAATTGTATGAATATTGCAATTATAGTTTATATAATCTCAAATAAAAGACCAAGTAATGTGAAACTCTATATGGAGTATACTAGTGGTCCAAGAAAACAATATAAAATGGATACAAAACAATCGACAGTCAAAGATAGAAATTGAAAGTGTGCTAGAAAACCACGACTTGTTCCACTTAGAAAACTTTGCATATGTTCAAGAATATTTCTATTGGACGTGCTACTTCATTTTAGATACACATTGAAATAAATTATAGAAGGTACAACAAAACACTCTAGGGCATACTTGCAGCAACAAGATATAGAGCAAATTGCATTCTATCAACTAAAGCTAGACAAGTTTTCATTCATAGAAATACATGATATTAGAAAATCATTGTGTTCTTAGCTGAATCTAATTCCTAATGTTATAATGACATTTGAAAACTTAGAAATACCTTGAAAAATAAATTTTACTACTAGAGCAAGATAATCACCTTCACAAGACACTAGTGATGTTGTATCAATCAAGAACAGTATAAACACAACAATTAGAATATAAGTGCAAAAGGAAGATTTCCACTATTTCTCTAGCTAATTATTAAACAATTTCACTTGATAAATTCTTTATTGCTAACCTGTAATAAGTCTCCCATATTCCTCAATCTGCTTGATCTTAGATTGGTTCAAGTATCTTGGTGCACTAGGTTGTGTATACAATTATTTTACTTTTAACACTCCATTTCATAGTTAATTATTGTTTGTTGACGACAATTTCTTCTATTCAAACTACAACCTTGAAGATTCATTTTATGGCTAAATATTTGACAACAATACAATGATTTATAAAAATTAGATAACTGATCTTATTACTGCCTATTTTTCAACTTGAAACTTAAGACACAGTCCCCAACAATTTCAGATTGGTTCCTTTATTAGAAATTGTTTTCTTTAACTATTTTCAAAAATATGTTTCCAAATGTAGTTTTTATTGTTTCTGTTAAACTTTGTGTTGACATGAAATAATCTTTATGATATATCTTCAGATTATGTATATGTTTCTCTAATATAACACATATTATTTTAGACATATCAACATGCGGAAAATCAATGATGACAAACAAAACAAAATACCAACATTCGAGATAGAAAGCAAATGGTAGACATTGAAAAATATGGATTCAAGAATTTCCTTCGAGCATTCATCTATTCACTTGTATTTCCTTGTCATGTATAGGAACACACAAATGAATTTTGTCCCAATTAGGATTGTAACTACATTTTAACAAGGACACACATTAATTTTCATTTATGACTTAGGAAGTACATGGAAAGAAAATAAATCTATTGTAATCTAATTGTTTGCATGGAAATGGACTTACCATTGCCTTATTATTTTCTAAATTTCCATCTTTGATTTGTAATGTATATTGTGTGCCTAATTTCCTTGCACTTGTGACAATTGCACCTATTTTACCAAGAACATATTGTTCTATTGTTGTTAAAATTCTTTCAATTGATGTGTTTGGTATGAAATTGTACTCATGATAGACAGGTGCAATGTTTTCTATGTTAGTCTCTTTTTCGACTAGAAAAATACATTCACCTTCACCATGATCATAATTGGTTTTGGGTGAAATTTTGAAATTTGCAATACAAATGTCTTTCCTTGCCAAGAGTTTTTTTTTATGTTGTTCAATGAAATTAGTGTGGACATGCAAGGTTATTGTCATCTCACCTTTTGCATCTATTAAATATGCTTGCAAAAGTTCAAATGACTTTTCTAACTTGTTAAATATTTCTCTGTATGTGAGAACAACATTGTCGTCAAAAAATTGCCCAGTCTTGCAACTAATCAACTCTTCAAATGGGTAAAATCATGAATCTGGGTATCTATTTCCTTGACAAAATAAAATAAATTTTCAAAATTTTTTCAATTTTCGGTAAATAAAAGTAATTTTATTTTTAATTTCACTTTACAGTAAAAACAAAACTTTTCATGAATTTTGTTAGCTTTCTATTTTATTATTTTTTAAAAATTTTTATTGACATTTGATCTGTCAATTAAATAGTGATTGTTTGATAGTATGTGTAATGTCCCCACTTTGGGACATCATCACAGGGCAGAGACTTATGAAGACCAAAGTAGCCAGATGAATGTTATAGCGAGTACAAGGGTATTTGAGAGGCATTGTGGGGTCCATTTGTCATTTATCATCATATCTCATCATTATGAGCCATTCCGCATAGGTTGGCTTTGGTTTCGTTCCATTCCGACGATTTCCATGATTTTGACTATTTTGAGCTATAAGTTGATTAAAATAACTGAAGAGGGCATTTTGGGCACATTACTTGGAGGAACCTCTTAGTGTAATAGCTCATTGGAATCGGGAGGAGCAGCACTACATGATGGGATGGCTAGAAGTGACTTTCAGTGGCCAGGGAAGCCACAAGGAGAAATAAGGATATTTTCATAGGTAAAAGGGTTAATTAATTAATTAAAGTGATTTAATTAATTAATTAAATATTAATAAAATGAAGGTCACTTTGGAGGGACAAGGTGAGACAAAAAGTATAAAAGGAAGGCAAGGGCCTCTAATCATCATTCATGTATGATCTTATTTTGATTTCTGGCTTATAGCCAGTGAGCCCAATATTGGGGGTTTTGAGGGTTTTGACATAACAAACCCTAGAGGATGATTCGGTGGTGAAAGATTCCATCTATATTGTCCCAAGATTGGTCTTGGAGATTCAATACTCTCCCACACCATTCTAGTTCCATATCTACTCAGTTGTAGGAGGATTCTACATCAGTTTCATGTGCAGATAGAGAGAGGGCGCACCAGTTGAGGGATTCCAGCAAGAGGAGCGCACCTTCTTTGGAGAGAGATTCGTTGTAGGAGATTGGCAGGGCCGTTGAGGATTCTATCACTTGGGTTTTCACTGCAGGGCCTTGGACATCAGATCTAGTTCTTTCTGAGACAGTTTTAT
>JZKD02S1911875.1:285895-310834 GCA_000966675.3 Picea glauca
TTTTAGCCTTCTATTGGAGCGTGGCATTCTTCAGCTGGAGAGTTTGGCATTCAGATCTTCTTGTATTGATCTTCATTTCTCATTCAGCCTTTGGAGGCATCTTTTGTATTAGCGGTCCAACATTTTGTAGCAGCTCTTATCTATTGTCTATCTTCTTGGCCATCTATTGAGCATTCAAGATCGACATCTTCATTGTAGCAAGTTTCTCTATTTTATGAATAAAGAAGAATTGAGATGTTTTGGCTTGTCTATCTTATTGCATATGGTTGAGGGATGTTCCATGGTTATCTCTTTCTGTTATTTGCTACATACACACATATAAACACATCTAAAAGGTTGATCAACAAAGTGTTTGACGAAATACCTCACTCATAAAAAGTTTTAAAAAGACACCAAAACAGTGATGATCCTTGCATAATGGCTTGGGATCATTATAGTATGTTCCTTAAAAATGAAGGCACTGATAATGAGTTATGTTTATTGAAAACAATTCACTAATTATTAAACTTTTTTTTTTTATGAAAAACTAAATATCCTGGAACAATCTAAATAAACTCTATTAAAGTATGACTATAGTTTTGAAGACAACATATGAACATTAAAATTACTACAATTTTTTGAATTTGACCAATCTAAAAAAATTACAAATTTTAAACACGTTTGGATTGACACCATGTATCTACCTTATTTTTTATTTAAAAGTAAAATCTAAAAACACCATTTTGAAGAGGACAACGAAAGGTTCTGTAATATAAATTTTCCATAATTTTTTACTTTATATTATTGTAGATATTTTATTTTCATTTTACTGAATCATTATGTCATCTAAAAAAAATATGCACTAAAAATTGATTAAATTGAATTCAAATTTTATCAAATGAAAGTAAATCCAATTATGAAAATGTTGGTACTAGTTCTGAATCCATATTCACAATATTTTAAAGAGTCTGCTCCTTTGCAAGTTGGAGTAAGTTGAGTTGATATGGTACTTTTCTGAAAAGTACCATAGTTATAGGTTTTCGGTCGAACTAATAGTTCAGCCGAAAATTAGTTTTAATGGGAAAAAAAACTTGCTGTCGAAAATGACTAATTTTCGACTGAAAAATGGTGGTTCGATTAAAAAGTAGAAAATAAAAACATTCGTCAACCAAAAACAAGGGGGGGATGTGACGTTGCAACACAAAAAATGACATTTCGACACATAAACATATAAATTGTTTTGGCCGAAATATTATTATCACATTTGTGCACACACCCACTCCGCATTTTCACTATTTTGGCTTTCTTGGGCATTATTTTCTCTATTTTTCATTTTTTAGAGCAATATTTTCACTATTTTTCATGTATGTTTCGAAATATTGTTTTGTTAGGTTCTTTCTGATTTCAATTTGCAAATTTTTCAAATGTGTTTTGGCATTCTATTTCATTGTGGATTACATACATATCAAACTTGTCAAATGGAGACATAATCACTAAGTATCATGAAAGAGTCTAGAACATTGATATTTTTTGAATACAATTGCCTCATCTAATTTGAACTTTAACAACTAGTTCAATTTAACTTTCATCTGAAAGTATAATATTTTGTGTTAATATATGTTCACCCAATGTACCTATAAGAATACAAATGACTTTGTCGCATCTGTGTTGTTGATTAAAAAATGATGATCTAGTAAAGTTCTAAAATTCAAAATATTTGAAATTTGAAATTTTGGAAATCAACTAATATTTTGTGTTAATAATTGTATTTCCTTTAAAATGTAGCTATAAGAATATGTATCACTATGTGACATCTGTGTTGTTGATTAAAATATGAAGGTATGGTAAATATCTGAAATTCAAAATCTTTTTTGAAATTTTGGAAATCAATGAGGATCTTCATATTGTTCGCATTTGTTGATTTGGAAAAATCATGAACAAATGTCATTATTATTGGAGACACTATTATCAAGCTCTTGTTCATTTCTTTCCACAAATTAATTTCCATAATAATTTTCTTTTATCTTCGTTTCCTCATGGATGTTGTAATTCTTGTTGAAGGTAGATATGAAAAAAGAATAATTTTCTTTTATCTTCGTTTCCTCATGGATGTTGTAATTCTGGTTGAAGGTAGATATGAAAAAAGACAAACGAACATTGTATCATGTTTATAGTATCAATAAAACTTTTCTTATTGTTGCCATTTTCCCATTATAGTCTTGTTTCTTTGTTTTCCATGCTTATCTTTTCATATGTGCTGCTATTCCATCTGGTTTTTTCCTAAATATATTGTTTTAGATAATAAGAGACACCACAAAACACCACGTCACATAAACTTTGATTTCATAGAAAACAGATACGAATCTGCCGGCTTTACGTGGTGTTCACACCAAGTTTTAGGCATCCAACTTACGAATACAGTCAAGTCAACTCAAATGTAGACAAAGCCACAAAAATGGCCATTCAAAAATAAATGATTCATTTTGTAACACAGTTCCAAAAATATATTACATTTTCCAAATTTTTTATTAATATTAAATTTTTGTTTTAGATTTTTTATTAATACTAAATTTTTATATTAAATATTTAGTTTATATTATTTTTTTATTATTAATTTAATTTGGTTATAAAATTAGAGTTTCTCTCCTATCAAATATCTTTGAATCTTATCGAATCATTTCAAAAATAATATGTAATAAGAAAGATCTCATTCCTTAATTTATTTATAAGAATCATTTCAATAATAATATGTAATAAGAAAGATCTCATTCCTTAATTAATTTATAAGATTTAAGATCTAGCAAAAAAATATCAAATTTTCATAAATTTTGATTTTTATTAATTTTGTTTTTTTATATTTCAAAATATTTCTCATATCCATTTTTCTAATATTTTAATTTAATAAAACTATATTTATTTTGAAAAAAAAAATTGTAAAAAATTGTAAATAGTTTTTTTATTTTTTTAAGATTTAATAAACCAATACAATTTTAATGAATATTAATCATCATCACCATCATTTTTTATTAATAGTAAATTTTTATATTAAATATTTTATTTTATATTATATCTTTTTTTATTAATTTGACATAATTATAAAATTAAAATTATAGTTTCACTCCGATCAAATATTTTTGAATCTTATTAAATCATCTCACTAATAATATGCAATAAAAAAAAATTGTGAAGGCTTTTCCTTAATTTATTTATATTTATTTATAAGATCCATGAAAATACAATATTAAATTTCCAATTTTTTTATTAATATTAATTTTTTTAATTTTTAATTTAATTATTTTTATTAATATTAAAATCTTAGATTATATATTTTGTTTTATATTATTATTTGAATTAATTTGAATCGGTTATAAACTGTTCCATTCCATTCCACTAATTCACAACTCAACGAACGTATTAATTAATCTTAATACATTTATACGGCTTTAAATTTATTAATTTATCAACAAATATATCAATTTATCTTAGTACATTTATATGATTTTAAATCTATTAATTAATTGTTTTATCAATGAATCTATTAATCTATCTTAATTTAATATATTTATATGATTTTGAATTTATTAATTTTTTTTTAGGTTTTAAAGATTTGATCACTACGATTTTGGATATCACTAAATTAATATGAAACATCTAATGATGGTTTACTTTAAAAATGGAAATTTTAATATTAATTTTAGTTAGAATATTTAGATGAAGGTACATCAATCACTAGTTATGATGATGTCAATCACTAATCATGATGATGGCTAGCATTTTTGAGGGACTCCACTTCATTTGAACTTGTGACTTATGATCTTCTCATCGATCATGGAAGGCAACTGAACTACCAATCACAATAGTGGTTGGTAACCTTAAGGGGTTGAATTGGATTTGAACCCATGGTCTCCCTATTAGAACCATGCATTGTGCAAATGGTTCAACCAATTGAGCTAACCCTTGGGGTTATATATATCTATATTTATATATCTATATATATATATATATATATATATATATATATATATATATATATATATATATATATATATATATAAATATAAATAAAATTAAGTATTTCCTTAAGTTTATTTCAAGGTTTGATAGACCAAAGTTGGTCTTGGTGGTTGAGGCATTGATCATCATTTTGGGAAGTTGGAGGGTGGGGGAGGGGATCCCATAATGTTTTCCTTCGAAAATATAACAATGACAACAACAATAAATAATCAATCAATTGAATCATCTACTTAGGGCATGGTATTAATGGAGGGACCATAGGTCACAATTTCAAATAAAGTCAAGTCCCTCATGACTATTAGTTGTTATTGTGGCTGGTGATTGAGCATGTGTGTGTGTGCACATGCGTGCACACACACACATTACATTATAAGTTAATGGGTTAGCTCTATCTATTTGAATGGATTGTTTCAAAATAACGTTCATCACGAGATCTTTAGTTCTAGTCCAATTGGAGTTTAAATTAAGTTGAGTCTCATTGGGTTACCAATCACTATTGTGGTTGGTGCTTGACCCACTCTCCATCCATATAGTTTGGGAAGAGACGAGGGTCCCACAAAGTTTTTCTTGAAAAAATGTGTTTTACATTATATTACTTAATGGTCAACATTGTTATCCCCAACTCCTGTGATAACTAAGGAGATGATGTCTCGAGGCCCTCAAGTTGCAAACATGGAGTACCGAGAGACAACTTGACCAACAATGTCCACTTGCATAGATAGAGACCCACCTCACCACCATAGTTTAAGGTTCATCATGACAGTATCCACCACATTAGATGGCTTCTGTAAGACATTGGGTCTTGCTCCATGAGGTACAAGTCAGGTATTATATTGACTGTCATTTCAATATTTGAGGCATTTGAGTTTGTTGCATTTTAAACTACTTTTTGATTATGTAACATTTTCTTGGACATTATTCTCTCTGCCTTGTTTCAATTTGGTGGTTGACATTGCACCCTAGTAAGTGGGTCACCCTTAGGTATATTTTTTCTACTGGGAGGTCCTCTTGACGAGTCATCATTCCATTCCCAACCATACTTGTAACTTTGCACACTTCATCCCCTCATCTCCTTATGTTTTGGGATTTTTGAGTGTACTGACCCAAGAGGGGGTTGTCCCTCATTTCATGGGAAGAAGGGGATGAAGGCCCAAAGGATTATAGATGGAAAAAGATAAAACAAAATCATTAACCTTATAGATGCTCACCTAGGGATCCCGAAGACAATGAAATGTCTCTCGTAAGAAACTGATGGGACCCATGAAAAATAACTAATACAAAGTGCCAACTAAGGAGGAGCAAGTGTGGGAACTATTTTTAATGCTTAGGTAGAAGCCCCACACATGTTTTCAACTTGGGGAAGCACAATGTGACCATGATAGAGCCAACGTGGGAACCATTTTTCATGCTTAGGTAGAATCCCTAAGCATGGGTAAGGGAGAGGGGGATGAGAGGTTGGAAAGAGTGGCTAAGCTTAAGGGCTTAAGTCCAAGAGAATAATAATGTATTATTATTCCAAAATTTGTTTAGAAGGAAATTTTTTTATTCTAAGTTCCTCGGAAAGAGAACAAATGCTAAATGGAGTGCATGCAACTCTAGGGAGACACGTGTGGACCTGGGCGCATGCAATTAAAGATGAAGAGTCAGCTCGTGTTGGGGGTTCGCTCCCCATTCTTCCATCCTCCGTCCAACTGGTTTGGCCTCCATCGTCAACCTCTACACACTCACGCACCTGCACAAGAACTTAGGAACTCACATGCGTGTAGATTTTGGCTCACGCTTGCATCATATTGGCTACGCTAGACCGGTCTGCCTTCCTCCTCATGAGTTCGCTCATGCACTGAGCATGTCGTAGCCAGCCATTTCTGCCATTGTTGAACTGTGACCATTTTCACCTCTGTAAATTACTGAGTCATCCATTGCCTTGCCCAATTTAGTTGTAGTGGATTGAAGAAGCAGGTTGTTAGGCTTGTGGGAAACTCTCTCTCCAGGTGAGAGAGGTGGTTGTGGATTAAAGAGGCAGGTTGTCAAGCCTATTAGCAACTCTCTCTAGGTGAGAGAGTGTGTTGAGGAGGTGAGCTCTTCTGGAAGGAGTCTCGTAGTTGCTACAGAGCTCTGAGAATTCCGGTCTGACCTGTTGTTGAAGCCCAGGGTAAGGGAGGTGGAGAAACCTATGGACTATGTGACAGTGAAGGTGTATACTCCTAGGGTGGGATAGGCATGTGGGGAATGAGAGTCTGTGATTAGTGGTAATAAGTGGCTCCTAGGAGAGAATCCTTCCTCTTAACTGTGTGAATTTCCTGTTGACCTTGCCTAGCCTAGGAATCCCTTATCGGTGGAGTTTAGTCCCATCTCAGGGGTGACCTACTACTGAGAGTGATGAGCAGTGTGGTCTAAGGCTGGGAGGTTTGTGGAAGTTCTGCACACAGTTGATGGTTTTACTCTAGTTAAAAGATAAGAATTATTTCCATTCTTAATTATATATGTTATGCATGCCTATGACTCTTGAATATATCATGTATTCCATTGCATGTATGAAATATTGTTTAAATCCATTTGAATCTATATGGTAGCAGTAACTCTATGATATTTTATTTAAATTCATTAAATATGGATGTTATGTATATACGTATGTTCAGCGGTAGCGTTTCTCGACACTGGTGTTGATGGTCGAGGACGTTACAAGGTGGTATCAGAGCCAATTTATCAACATTGATCCAAGATGGGCCATGTTAATGGAAGTTGAAGAAAAAGTTTCGGAAAAGAATTGTTGCCGAAATAGAAAAAATTCAAGTTTAGAGCCATGGGTTCAAGCATTGAGCCTGGAAGGACCAGATAAGTGGTCATGAGAACCAAGGTTTCAAGTAGAAATTGTGTCAATAGGAACCAATTTCGGACCCCAGAACATTCTTGAGTGCCAAGAGGTTACCTTGGTCGTGTTATGAAGCTTAGGAGGTGTAGCAGTATTATAAAACCATGATAGACATGGTATTGGGCCATAGAGAAATGTGGGCCATGAGATCTTTTCGGAAGAAGGAGAATCCTTCATGACCATCGGATATGGAGAAACTGTAGGAAGGTTAGCTTGGAAGCCTTACCATTAGATCAAGCCAAGAGAAGAAGGTAGGCCACAGGGTGAAAAGAGGATTAGAATTGTTGGATTTACGCACAAATGGATGTGAGTCATAGATCTCACTATAGATTGTAACTTTGGAATTCAGCGATCAAGAGAAGTGGGATGTGATGAAGCACAAACTTCTGAAACCCGAAGTTCCAAAGAAAAAGAGAAAATCATAATTTCTGATTTCAAAAGTCGCAAGAATTAATGTATGCTGAGGAGAGAACTTCTGAAGTTCTGAAGCCCTGAAGTTTCAAGGTTCTGAAGCCCCGAAGTTCCAAGGCTCTGAAGCCTGAATCTCCGAAGCCTGAAGTTCCATAGTGGGTATCAACCGCTAGATGTCGAGTAGTCGTGGATCGTCGATCCTCCCTACTTCGCGAGTTCATTAATTCAGAACTCTAAGAGACTGTTGAGATGTGTTTGAAAAATTCTAAAGCCGTAAGCCCAAAGTCTTGAGTAAGTGCCTATTGAGCTAGAGCTAGGCCACATTCATGATCATGTGGGTTGGGGGCTAATAGAAGGGGGATAATGCCCAAAAATATGTTGTAGAATGAAAGGATATGTGGGGATTCTTGGTTTATCAAGAATCATAGAGAATGAATTATAAACGTTTTCTTGAATCTGATTGGTTTATGAATGGGGTGGAATTTCTTAAGGAATGATGGCATGATAAATTTCAGTTGATTGCACATTGTGTCGCAGAGTCAACGATTGTCAGAACCAAACATAATTGTCACTTAGTGCAGAGAATGGAGGAGGCACAAAATGCTTCTAGTTCATAGAATGAATCAAGAGGAATGGATGTCCATGTGGGGGTTGAAGGACTGAACTCCAATGGGAATGGAGAAGAGATAGATAACGAAGGTAACATGATGAAAATCATTGAAATATTGTAGAAAGAGGTCCAACATCACTGAGTAGATAACAGAAAGCTCATGAAAGCTAGGGACCAATAGGGATAATTCAAACTAAAGTTGATGCAAAGCCTAGAAAGGATAGAAAATAAATTGGATAAGGGGAGTGACTCCAGTAAATCAAGAAGTCACAGGTTCCCTGATGAGAAGAGAAAATAAAGGAGTGTTGGTAGACACCATAATAACTCCCAAGGACACTCCAAGAGAAGGGAACACAGTAGTTCAATCCCATCTCCTACCAAGAAGCATAGGAGATCTAGAGTGGATGAACTGAAGGGAGAAATGAAAAAGATTAAGCCTTCTACGTTTGATGGAGAGCACAAGAAGGAGGAATATGCCGAGACATGGATTATTGGCATGATGAAATATTTTCAATTGCAGAATTATTCCTCTCATGCAAAAGGAATAATTGCAATGTATCAACTGAAAGGAAAGACATCCATGTGGTGGGATCAACTTGTGCAGGTGCAACACATTAAAGAAAAAATGTTACCTCA
Source organism: Picea glauca (assembly GCA_000966675.3). Taxonomy (NCBI): domain Eukaryota; kingdom Viridiplantae; phylum Streptophyta; class Pinopsida; order Pinales; family Pinaceae; genus Picea; species Picea glauca. The sequence goes on from JZKD02S1911875.1 coordinate 294,418, forward strand.
GAGGAATTCAAGAAGTATTTTGAAAATAAATACTTGATTAAGAGATAATATGATAGAAAGATGAAAGTGTTCTTTGAACTCAAGCTGGGTAGCATGCCTATTGATGAATATGAATGAAGGTTTTTCGAATTGCTTAAGTACGTTCCTTTCATCAAGGATGAGACTGTCAAAATTCAAAGGTATCTGAGTGGACTGTCATCTTCCATCAGTGACCAGATCCAGTATGATGATCCTAACATCAGTGACCAGATCCAGTATGATGATCCTAAAACTATGGAAGAAACCATAACAAGAGAAAAATGTTTATATGAGAAACAAGGAGAAAAGACGACTTTCCAAAAGGCTTGGGAAGACAAGAATAAATTCAAGATGGATAAGAGGAAGAAGGGAACTATGCCACCCTTTTTCAGAAACAGTCCTCAAGGATGACCATCTTATAGAGAGCCCAGGAAGGTTGAAATAGGCAGGCAAATGCCAAGACAATCACCTATGGAATGTTGGGGTTGTAAAGGAAATCATAAGTACATATATTGCCCCCACAAACATGAAAAAGTGGGAGTTGTCCACAATGTTTAGTAGGAAGAAACAGTGGAGGACATGGGCAGTATAATACCAAGGATCTATGTAGCCATAGACAACAAGAAAGTTTAATTTCAATATCATATGATTGAAGTGGAAGGTATTATCAACAACCATGCCATTACTATTTTATTTGATTCAGGATCTAGTCATAGTTATATAAATCCTAGAGTGGTGGAAATTTTTCATTTACCAAGAAGCAAGCATGGAAAATATTGGTTAGTACAGCTGGATACAAGAGCCAAGAGAAAGGTTGTTGAGTTGGTTAAGTCCTGTTTAGTGGACATGAACGGACTGACCACAAAGTTTGAATTGAACATCTTACCTTTAGGTTCGTATGAGAGTCTAATTGAGATTGATTGGTTGGACCAACACCATGACAAATTATACTATCGTAACAAGGCATTCACTTGCCTGGATAAGGAAGGAAATCGGAGAACAGACCAAGGAATTCCAAGGGAAATTGTTGTTAGAGAAATCTCAGCAATGCAACTGAAGAGGTGCTACAGGAAAGGCTGTCAAATATTTGCATCTCATATGGAAGAGGCACCTAAGGATAATGTGTCAACTATTGAAGACCATGCAGTACTAAAGGATTTTGAAGAGTTATTCCAGGAGGTACCTGGACTACCCCCGAAGATAGATATTGATTTCTCTATAAACTTGATGCGTGGAGTAGCTCTAGTGTTGAAAACTCCTTACAGAATGAGTACACCAAAGCTGAAAGAACTAGAATTGTCGCTTGAAGAACTTATGAAGAAGGGGTATATACGCCCAAGTGTGTCACCTTGGGGTGCCCCGGTCTTGTTCGTGAAGAAGAAAGATCGAACGTTAAGATTGTGCATCGATTTCAGGCAATTGAAAAAAGTGATTGTTAAGAAAAAGTATCCTTTACTGAGGATCAATGATCTCTTTGATTAGTTGAAGGATGCCAAGATATTTTCAAAAATAGATCTCAGGTCAGGGTACCACCAAGTAAGTGTTGGGTATGTGTTATATTCTATGCATGTTTGTGTGTGGGCGCGTTAGATTCGACAACTGCATCTGATTATCCCTCATAGTAGTGATTTGTTTGTGTCGTGTGCGTCGGGCACTTTCCTAGGGGGGTCCCAAGGGGGGGGAAGGTATGCTCCCCCTAGTTACGCGCAGTGCCCCCAATTTTTTTTTTGGGTGGTTTTTGCTATTTTTAGCAGTTTACTAAAAATAATCCTAGTTTTAGGGATTAGGGTTTTGGTATCTACGGAATACCTAAAAACATTGTATATAATGTATAGTGAATGGTGAAATTCCATATAATGAATATAAGAAAGGTTTTCCCGGTTGAGGGCTTTCAGTATAAATCTTTGTGTACTATGTGAATGAGCCATTGATTAAATTATGTTTTTCTTAAGAATATATATGCATTTCTTTACTTCATAGGTTTAAAAATTACATATGGTATCAGAGCTTGTTTTTGGATTTAGAGGGATGCCTTTGTTGTTGAGGGTTTGACTCGGTTTTGATAGATCAAGTTTATCTTGGATCTATGATAAACTTGGGTTTAGTGGGAGATTTTGCAGTGGTGATTTGAGTGCAAAAAGAAGAATGGCAAGTTCTTCTAGAATCGAGATAGATAAGTTCAACGGTAAAAAAATTGAGCTATGGAAGATGAAGATGGAGGACCTTCTTGTAGACAAAGAACAATGGATTGTTGTGGATCCTGGTACACAACCAACTAGTACGTAGCCTACTGGCACATAGACAGCTGGTACACAACCTACTAGTTCACAAACTACTAGTACACCACCTACTGGTATGTCGAAGGAAGATTGGGAGAAGTTGGATAGGAGAGAAAAGAGTACTATTCAACTCTACCTGGAAGATTCAGTGTTGTTGAATGTCTCAGGAGAATCTAGAGCAAAGGAGATATGGGATAAGTTGGGGAATTTGTATCAATCAAAGTCCCTGGTAAACAAGTTGTTCTTTGAAAGAGGTTGTATCATGTTAGGATGGAAGATGGAGATTCTATGACAGAACATCTAAATGCCTTTAATACTCTGGTAAGTCAACTTGGCTCTATTAATATTTGGATTGCAGAGGAAGATAAGTTTATTACTTTGTTATGTTCTTTTCCAAACTCTGGGGATAATATGGTTGTAGCAATAGGTAGTACCACTCAATCTACATTGAAGTATGAGGATGTAGTTGCATCCTTGTTATCTGAAGAAATGAGTCGAAAAAGCATGGATGGTCACAACACAAATGCTTTATTTTTAAGAGGGCGTACCCAAGATAGGAACCTTGGTAAGCCTTCAGAGTGGAGATTTAAATCTACAGGTAGATCTAAGTCTCCAGGAAAAACTTTGAGGAAATGTTGGAAGTGTGGTAAAACATGGCATTATAAGAAAGATTGCAAGTCTAAGAAGGTTGAAAAACCAAAGGGATCTGATAGTACCTCTTTCACAGAGGCAAAAACCTCCAATGAAGAAGGAGGTGATGTTTACAGGGCATCTACAAGTACACATGCAGATCTTGATGTATGGTTGATCAACTCAGGTGCATCATACCATATGACTCCTCACAAGGAGTGGTTCTTTGAATATGAAAAATATGATGGTGGTGATGTATTCCTAGAAGATGACTCGACAACAAAAATCTTGGGACGTGGAAGAGTTAAGTTGTTGCTAAAAGACAGGAGGATTAGAACTCTTCCTGGGGTTCTACACATTCCAAAACTAGCCAGGAGCTTAATATATGTAAGCAATATGGAAGATGCAGGAGTGGAAACTGTATTTGGAAAGGGCACTTGCAAGATGGTACGAGGATAAATGGTGTTGATGAGGGGATTTCGGTGTGGAACTCTATACAAGTTGTTGGGAAGAACTTATACTAATGGCTGTAATATTTTTGTTGTCCCTGAGAAGCGAAATGAAGGAGACAAGACCAATATTGTCCTAGAAAAGAAGACCATGTTGTGGCATCAAAGACTGGGGCATATTGGAGAAAAGGGCATGCAAACACTACACGGTGAAGGTATGGTTGAAGGTATTTCTAATTGCACTCTAGATTTTTATTTCTGAAGGATTACCAAGGTTCCTGTCTTGGGTACACCCTCTTAAAAATAAAGCATTTGTGCTATGACCATCCATGCCTTTTTGCCTCATCTCTTCAGATAACAAGGATACAACTACATCCTCATACTACATCTATGTTGTGACCATCCATGCTTTTTGTTTAAGAATCTATATGCATTGCTTTACTTTACAGGTTTAAAACTTAGAGTAAGGATAAAGGATGAAGACATCAAGAAGACTACCTTCAGAACAAGGTATGGTAATTATGAATTCATAGTGGCACCATTTCGACTATCAAATGCACCCATTGTTTTCATGTGCCTAATGAATGGTGTATTCAGGGAATATCTAGACAAGTTTGTCATAGTATTTTTGGATGACATATTGGTGTATCCCAAGTCGGAGGAAGAGCATGAACAACATCTGAGGATGGTGTTGTAGGTATTAAGAGAGAAGAAATTGTATGGAAAATTGAGCAAGTTCTCATTCTATCAAAAGCAAATCCATTATTTGGGACATATCATTTCAAAGGATGGGATAGTCATGGATCCTGAGAAGATAGAATCCATTGGAGAATGGTTAGCGTCGAAGCATGTAACATAAGTCAGATATTTTATGGGTCTAGATGGTTATTACAGAAGGTTCATTGTAGGATTCTCAAGGATAGCTCACCCCATCACTTCCTTGCAAAGGAAGGAGAATAAATTTCAATGGACAAAAGAGTGTGGGAGAAGCTTCCAATAATTGAAGCAATTGTTAACCAGTGCTCCAATACTGAGGATTGAAGATCCAAATGAAGATTTTGTAGTGTGTACAAATGTGTGCAAAGAAGGACTGGGAGGATTCCTCAACCATAATGGATTTGTAATATGTTATGAATCTAGGAAATTGAAAGAGAACGGAAAGAACTATGTGACTCATGATTTTGAGTTGGCATCCATAGTGCATGCTCTAAATAAATGGATACATTACCTCATGGGAAAGAGGTTTGAACTAAGGACATACCATGATGGTCTAAAGTATTTGTTTGATCACCCAAAATTGAATGCTAGGAAAAGTAGATGGTTGGAATTCCTTTGTGAGTATGACTTTTATAGATCAAGCATATCAAAGGAAAGGAGAATAGAGTGGCTAATGCACTCAACAGAAGAGTGCACAAACTACATGTTACATCCATTAGCATGTATAAAAATGATATTAAATGTAGGATTTCAGAAGCTGCAAATGAAGATTTGTAGTACGTGGAATTGGTAGCAAAGCTACAACAAGGTAAGATGCTACAGAAAGTGGAATATTATAAATTGTACGCTGACAGAACACTCCAGTACAAAACTAGAATTTATGTACCTAATTCCCAAGAATTAAGAATTATGATCTTGAAGGAAATGCATAATGTGCCTTATGTTGGGCACCCTAGATATCAAAAAATAGTGGCAACAGACAAGAACCATTACTTTTGGCTAGGTATGAAGAAAGAAATTGCAGAATACATCTCTAAATGTATGGAGTGTCAGAAGGTCAAGGATGAACATAGGCACCCAATAGGGTTGCTACAACCATTGCCCATTCTTGAGTGGAAGTGGGAAGTGGTGAGAATGGATTTTATCACAAAATTACCCAGAACAAATAAGCAACATGATTCAATCATGGTGGTGGTAGATAAGCTTATGAAAGCTACCCATTTTATTCCATTGAAAACTACAAACAGGGCAGCTAATGTTGTCGAAATCTATATGAGAGAAGTAGCACAATTGCACAGTATTCCCAAGACAATTGTGTCTGACAGAGACCCAAAATTCACCTCTATGTTCTTGAAGGGGTTATCCAAAGGCTTCGAAATGAATCTGAACTTCATCACTTCTTATCATCTTAAGTCTAATGGGCAGACAGACAGGGTGAAGCAAGTGATAGAAGATATACTAATGATGTATGTGATGGAAAAACCATCTAAATGGGAAGACTACCTACACTTGGTAGAATTTTCCTACAACAATGGGTATCAAGCATAATTGAAGATGAGCCCATTTGAAGCACTTTATGGAAGAAAGTGCAACACCCCAATAAGATGGGATAACCTAGTTGATAGAGTAATAGTTGGGTCATAATTTCTCAAGGAAATGGAAAAGCAAATGTTGAATATTAAGCATAATTTAAAGGCTTCCCAAGATAGGAAGAAACTTTATGCTGATAAGAATAGAACCCAAAGGGAGTTTAAAGTGGGTGATCATGTTTTCTTGAAAGTGAAATCCAACAAAATTTCCTTGAAGCTGGGAAACTGTTTCAAGTTGGCAACCAGATATTGTGGGCCATTTGAAATCCTAGAAAGGATTGGACCAGTTGCATATATGTTTGCATTGCCTGCATCCATGACTATACATAATGTGTTTCATGTTTCAATGCTTAAGAAATATATACCCGATGCTAATCATATTATTGATTGGAATGTGATTCAGGTGGAGAAAGAAGGCATCTTTCAAGTGCATCTGATACGCATATTGGACCGAAAGAGAAAACATCTCCAAAATCAAGCCATAAGGCTTGTAAAGGTCTAGTGGATTTGGTACGGTCCTGAGGACATGACATGGGAGCATGAGGATGCTATGCAGGCAGAATACCCACATATTTTTAAATATTTTGAAAATCTTGTTGATGTTGTGTAAATAAGTTGCACCAAGGACAGTGAAAAAATAAGGGGAGGGGATTGTAATACCCCAAGGATGAGACATAGTTGTATTTATGAATTGTAAACATGTTTTGTAGGCTGGTGAGCCGACCAGTTATAAGCTGGTAAGATTAGGTGCCATTAGGTCAGAGATCCTAGGTGTTAAAGGCCAGGAGCCTGTTGTGTACACATAAATATTCATATTATTAATATAAAAACATCATTGCATATAGACCGACCATGAAGAAAGAGTGATGGGGGACTAATCTCCACTAGGATGGGTAAGGGAGAGGGGGATGAGAGGTTGGAAAGAGGGGATAAGATTAAGGGCTTAAGTCCAAGAGAATAATAATTTATTATTATTCCAAAAGTTGTTTAGAAGGAAATGTTTTTATCCTAAGTTCCTGGGAAAGGAAATGAATGCTAAATGGAGTGCATGCAGCTCCAGGGAGACAAGTGTCAACCTGGGTGCATGCAGTTAAAGATAAAGAGTCATCTCATGTTGGGGGTTCTCTCCCCATTCTTCCATCCTCCGTCCAACTGGTTTGGCCTCTGTTGTCGACCTCTACACACTCACGCACCCACACAGGCACTCAGGAACTCACACATGCACAGAGTTTGGCTCATGCTTGCATCATATTGGCTATGCAAGACTAGTCTTCCTTCCTCCTCATGAGTTCTCTCGTGCACTAAGCATGTTGTAGCCAACCATTTCCTCCATTGATGAACTGTGACCATTTTCACCTCTATAAATTACTAATTCATCCATTGCCTTACCCCATTTAGCTATTGTGGATTAAAGAAGTAGGATTTTAGGCCCATGGGAAACTCTATCTCCAGGTGAAAGAGGTCTTTTTGGATTGAAGAGGCAAGTTGTCAGGCCTCTAAGATACTCTCTCCAGGTGAGAGAGTGTGTTGAGGAGGTGAGTTCTCCTAGAAGGAGTCCCATAGCTGCTACAGAGCTTTGAGAATTCTGGTCTGGGATTTTGTTGAAGCCCAAGGTAAGGGAGGTGGAGTAGTCGATGGATTGTGTGACAGTGAAGCTGTATACTCCTGGGATGGGACATGCATGTGGTGAATGAGATTCTGTGAGTAGTGGGTGTAAGTGCCTCCTGGGAGAGAATCCTTCTTCTGAGCTATGTGACTTTCTTGTTGACCTTACCTAGCCTAGGAATCCCTTACCGGTGGATTTTATTCCTAGCTCGGGGGTGACCTACTACTGAGAGTGATGAGCAGTGTGGTCTAAGGCTAGGAGGTTCATGGAAGGTATGCACGCAGTTGGTGGTTTTACTCTAGTTAAAAGATAAGTACCATTTATGTGCTTAATTATATATGTTATGCATGTCTGTGACTCTTGAAAGTATCATGTATTCCTTTTCATGTATGAAATACTATTTAAATCCATTTGAATTTGTATGGTACCAGTAAATATATGTTATTTTATTTAAATTCATTTAATATGCATTTTATTTATATACGTATGTTCCATGGTAGCATTGCCCGACAGTGGTGTTGATGGTCGAGGACGTTACACTACAACCCATTATATTGCATGAACCCCATGCCAAAAATTATTACCCCCATCCATGTCACCTCATCTGCATGACTTAGAGAAAGGTCTGCTTGGGAAACATAGATTGCACAATAGTGAGTGAATATGAAAATAGGTTTGGAAAATTGTATATTCAAACTATGATAGATTTGTGTCCTACAAATGCAGTTGTTCGTCTCCTTTACATGAATTCATTCGATGAAAAATTTTGTTTCATTATAAAGGACAAGAATATTAACACCTTGGCACAAGCCAAAGAGTACAATGCATAAATTGAAGAGAACCACCTTGAATCAAAGGTTGATTCCTTTCAGTATCCCTGTACTAAGGCAAAGACAAAAAATAAGGCTTCCAGTAGCAATGCTCCTGATCTAATTTCCCTGTTGAATCAGAAGATAGATTAGATGAGTACACAGTTTGTCTAGGAACATAATCAAATCATGGGCCAATTGATCACTTTGGAGATAAATCAATCTGCCTCCAGACCTCAATTTGCTAGACAATAGAGAGATGCTACGGGTTGGAAACCAAGGCCTCAACAAGAGGCAAAGGCCCATGATACATTGAACCCAGTTGGAATGGTCAACATAGAGAAAAAACCATGCTGATATCCATGTAAAAAACCTCACCGAGAGGATGAATCTCCTCGACAAGACAAAGACTCTCCCAACAATATGAACTTCATGGATATGATTTGTAACTTCCAAGAGGAGGTCACAAAGGAACATATTGATGAGGAAAAAAAATTGGGGGAAAGAGAGGGAAGACTCTGGGTATTAAACCAATTGACAGATGATCAGATAAATGAACTGAGGAAGAGATAATTTTTTACACACACTAGAATAAATAAGGCTTTAGTTGCCCTGTCACAACCTTCCATTCCACCTCAGCCATAGGAAATCGCTCCTCCTCCATATTCTACAGAGAAGGTGGTCCCACCACTTCCACCTCAATTACATGACTTTATTCCAAATCCAAATCCAACAGAATATGAGATTTAGTTTGTTGGCATGTTTTACAGGCAACGTATGCTTGTCATTGATGGCAAGTACAACAACGATAATCAGTAGTGCAGTGATAATTGGGGAGGAGCAGCAACAGTGATTGTTGGATCAACAATTCAAATTTTTTTATGGCTGTCAGATCTCAATGTAGACAAGAAGAGCACATAGATATGGAGGATAGATATTAGGCATTAGATATGAGTGCGAGGACCAACCATCGTAGGATATAGGATAATCTGCATGATATTTAAAAGTGCAAGGTGAAGTGAGTTCGCGAATCAGAGTTTCAGGAATTGCGACATAGAGAGTCAAGAAACAATACCACAGGAATGCCAAGATTGCGATATGCGAAATCACGACAAGATCTTGACTGTTGATCAAGAGGACGTGTGGCGAAAGATCAGAGCATCACAAAGACTCCACTTCGGAGTTTCACAAGTCATGAAATTCAAAGGAAAGAGATTCAAACTCATGAGATGAAAGATCACGATAAAATCTTGACCGTTGATCCAAGAGGGACACGTGGCAGAAGATCATAGCATGTCAAAGAATCCATTTCGGGGTTTCGCATATCGCAAATTGGAGTGACTAAAATATCCATCTAAGAACTCGCGAGATGTGATATTGTGAGTTAATCGCAGCCATCAAATCAAGATCATATCTGAACCATCAAATCATAGGACAAGTGGAAAGAAATTGGAATTTCACTGACTTGGTGTCAACGGAGCATGGTGTGGAAACTCATGAAATATGAAGCACCTTTTGGCACAGTGATGCAGGCATGCTCCACAGGGCACATCCGCTTACAGGATCTTCTCTTTCCTCGGCTCGAAGAACACTAACCAATCCTTCTATTTCCCTATCGGGAAATTTTCACCCACAACAAATCTCTCACGGGATCTCCTTTTATTATATCGAGAAATCAAACTTTGTGATATCGCGAGGTCTATGGTTGAGCGCTGGTGTTTCGAATCCCTGAACCCCGATGCAAGTCAATGTTGACCCGTTGTTTACCCTGTCGGGATTTCTCCTATCGTGATTTCGTCACTCGAAATGTCAAGCAAATGGATTTACCGAACCCCGAACCCCAATGTGTCGATACTCCGATGCACACGCAGGTTGACTATTCAACAATCCCATTACCTCGTCGGGATTTCATACTTCGGGGGATCACGAATCCTAATGCCAATGTTTTGGGACTTTACTTTTCCCGAACTCCGATAACTCATGCCACCTGTCCTCCACTAATTCCGCTGTAGCCCACACTATCCTTTAACTGTCAGGATATCGCATTCTGTGATATCGCGATTCCTGATGCAACATTTCCCTTGTCTCCAGGACTCCTGAATTTCCAAACCCCGACTTCTTCAGATCTTCCAACGTGTGTCCCTAATGATGGGCAGTTCAGATCGAACCTCAGACTTCACCAAATGGAAAATCAAAACCACTCACTCCTATGAACCCCAATGACCAAATCTATGATCAAGCGATAAACCGACACGTGTCTTACCTGAGATCCATGGCTAAGATCCCTCCATTGTTGCGAGACTCAAAGTGTCTCAAACTTTTAACTTCTGAACCTCCGATACACCGATGACTCCTAGTTCCTACCACCTATCCCAACAGATGGACGGCTCTAAGCTCTTCAAGATTTCCACGATGGATCTGCCGATCTCTGGTCCGCGGGATCCTCAATTTCCCGAACTCCGACGCCTCAATATTTCGTTGCTTCTCGAAGTTTCCACTCTACTCGCGGAAATTTAAACCCTACGCAACTCCTGTCAAACGGACGGTTGACGGGTAAATATGGGCTGATCCAATGATCCACAATCCCTTGAGCTTAAACTCCAGACGTAACCGTATCCTTCTCTCTTTTCTGGCAGATCTGACGGCTAGCGGGATTTCACAAATCCTCTCCACAAGATCCTGACCATCTATCTTGTCTTCCTCGATACATTCACAAGGTGAACCAAGGACTCCTTCCTGGACTTAATCAACTATGTCCCAAACCTACATCACCTTGAGTCACTCGATATGCTCAAACTCTTTGTGCTACCTTCAATAGCTTCAAAGGATTTATCCCTCCTGATCTTTCTCATGACTCTGAGTCTTAGAGAAGATTCTTGCATGCATTCCTTGCGGAAACTCTCAGACACTTCCAAGTGTTGAATATCTTCGACTCTGCACACTCCTGCAGCAACAGTCCTTCAACACTCCACTCAGATTCACAACTGAGACTTTCCTTAGCCCGCGCACTCCTTGCACAACTCCTATAACCCAATTTCACTTCTGGGTGAATGAGAACAAGAGTTAAACTATTTGAGCCTTCTGTCAATGCACTCCTTGCGGACGACTTCAACTACACTCCTTGCAACAATCCTTGCTCAAATAGAGAAACAATTGAAACTCATTTATTCTACTTTCTTTCTCAGGTTTCAAACACTCAACAAGAAATCATTCATACATAGCATGTAAAGCAAATGCATAACAGGATGTAAACCCTCATGAGCATAACATTCAGCATACATACACAGAGAACAAACACAAAACCATGGATTTGAATCAACCTCTTCTATTAATTCAAACTCTGTACATGGGTGTTCTTCCACGGTTCTCTGCTTCTCTTCTATGCTCTTCCTGCTTCAATCATAATACAAATGCACAATGAGGGTGTCTATATCCCGTTTCCCTCTTTCTTTCTAAAACTGTCTAATCTAATATTAAATTCTATCTACCTATTTCATCTCAACATAAATGCGTCTATCTACTTCAAACGAGAGAAGGACGCTCAAGGTCTGATTACAATATAAAAGTACGTCTCTCTTTAATATCACATTTAAGGTTGGTGCATTATCTTCGAGACAATTTCAAAACTTGTACTGGTTTTGTCCAGCTATTCACTTGCATTTCGCGTTGGCTCGCTTGTTGTGAGAGATGCTCCTACATCATACTCCCTCGCTTGAAAACTTTCATGGGCTCCTGTCCATGAGCTCCTGCATGGTATGTCCATGCTTCTGTATCTCCACTTTGCTTTCCCAACTAGCATCTTCAACTAGATGGTTCTTCCACTTGACTAGATACTTAAGGTATTCTTTCCTCTTGGTCTTCTTGCCAATTCTTTTGTCCAATATACACTCCATCTGTGACTTCTCTGCAACTGGCATCTTATTTTTCCACTGAACCTATGAATGTTCATCACTTCTAGTCTCTGTTCCCCCAGCTTTGTATGGGTATAAATCTGAGATATTGAATATCTAGGAAATTTTGATCCCATCAGGTAATTCAATCTCATAAGCATTTTCTAAAATTTTCTTCAAGACCTTGCAGGGTCCAGTTTTCTTCATCTTCAATTTATAATATGTTCCCCTCGGGAACCTTTCTTTTCTCAAGTGTGCTAGAACCAGATCACCAACCTCGAACTGAAGTTATCTTCTGTGATGATCGGCTTTGTGCTTATACTCCTAGCTTGAATTATGCAATCGCTCCTTCACCTAGCTGTGATGTTCCTTCATTGCCTCTGTGAAATCTTCTGCACTAGCGCTCCTAGTTGCATTCTGTTCTGAATCCCTCAATTCAGAAATTCCCCTCAGCTGTATGCCATAAACAATATGAAATGGACTTTGTCCTGTGCTCCTGTTGACTGAGTCATTATACGCAAACTCTACCAGCAACAATATATTGTCCCAACTACTGTGGTGCTCTGTCACCAAGCTTCTCAGCAAATCTCCTAGACTTTTGTTTACCACTTATGTCTGTCCATCCATCTGCGGATGATATGCTGAACTAAACAACAAGTTAGTTCCTAGATTCTTCCATAAGGTTCTCCAAAAATGCCCTATGAACTTTGTATCTCAATCCAAAACAATACTCCTTGGTAAGTCGTGAAGTCGAATGACTTCTTTGAAAAACAGGTTCGCGATGTGAGTCGCATCACTGGTTTTCTGACATGATATAAAATGTTCCATCTTGGAAAATCTATCCACCACCACAAAGATTGAATCACAACCTCTTTGTGTTCTTGGAAACCCCAATACAAAATCCATGCTAATTTCATCCCACGGCCTTTCAGGCATGGGAAATGGTTGATAAAAAGCTGCATTCTGCTTCCTCCCCTTCGAATGCTAGAAAATTTTGCATCTGTCCACAAATATCTTGATCTTTGATTGCTTCCCTAGCCAAAAGTATGACTCGCTCAGCTTTATGAATGTCTTGTCATGACCGAAGTGTCTGGCCAATCCTCCGTTGTGTTTCTCCTTCAACAGATTCTCCCTCATGGAACAATTTGGAATACACAGTTGATTGCCTTTAAATAGAAATCCTTCCTGGATCATGTATTCGGCCCATTTGTTGCTATCTCTGAGAAGTGGGTTCTCAGCTGCTTCATACGCTTCCTTAAAGTCTGGGTCATCTGCATAAATGTCCCTGAGATCATCAAAACCCAATGTTTTGACTCTGAACTCCTGCAATAGCAAACACTTCCTGCTCAAAGCATCAACAACTTTGTTAGTAGTACCAGAAATATGTTTAATCACAAATGTAAAACTCTGCATGTATTCAACCCACTTAACATGCCTCTGATTCAACTTCTCCTGTTGATTCACAAACTGTAATGCATGGTTATCACTGTATAAAACAAATTCCTTTGGAATCAGATAGTGCCTCCACTTTTTCAATGCCTGAATAATGGCATAAAATTCCTTATCATATGTGGAATACTTCACCTTCGCTTCATTCAGCTTCTCGCTGAAATATGATATTGGCCTATCTTCCTGAATCAAGACCGCTCCGATTGCAAAACCGCTTGCATCGCATTTTACCTGAAATGTCTTTTGGAAATCCGGTAACACTAAAATTGGTTGTTCTGTGATCGTTCGTTTCAATAGATTGAAACTCTTCTCAGCCTCTTCTGTCCAATGAAAAGATTTATGTCTTTTCTTCACTATATCCATCATCGTTGCATTGATTCCACTGAAATTCCTAATGAATTTTTGATAGAATCTAGCCAACCCATGAAAACTTCTCACCTCAAATATGTTCCTCGGTGATGGCCAATTTTTTATTACCTCCACCTTATCTGGATCCATCCTCAACTCATTTTCCGAAATAACAAACCCCAAATAAATGAGTTATGTCTTCATGAATGAGGACTTCTTTATGTTTATCAGCAACTTCTCTTGCTGTAATCTCTTCATCACAATGACCAAATGCTTTAGATGTTTAACTTCCATTTTACTGAAAATCAGTATATCATCTAGATATACGATAACACATTTTCCGATGAAATCTTTCATGACTTCATTCATCAACCTCATAAAGGTACTTGGCACATTTGTTAAGCCAAACAACATAACAATCCATTCATACAAACCCTCGTTTGTCTTGAATGTTGTTTTCCATTCATCACCTTCTCTCATGTGAATCTGGTGATATCCACTCTTCAAGTCAATCTTTGAAAAGTACTTTGCTCCGCTTAAGTAGTCCATCAAATCATCCATCCTCGACAATGGAAATCTGTACCTGATGGTTATCTTGTTAATGTCTCTCGAGTAAGTACACATCCTCCAACCTCCATCTTTCTTCGAACTGAGTACTATCGGAACAACACATGGACTCAAGCTTTCCCTGACCAAACCTTTGTCCAACAACTCCTGGACTTGTCTTTTGACCCCCTCATTTTCTTGTGGCATCAATCTATACATGGATTTATTTGGCAAACTGGCTCTTGGTATGAGATCAATATGATGACTCAGACTTCTCATCGGTGGCAACAAACGAGGTAATTCGTCCACTACTATGTCAGCGAACTCTTCCAGCAGTTCCTGAATTTCTTCTGGAAAATCATCCACTCTTGTGCTAGTCAGAACAATGTTCGGTTTCCTGACCACAAAGAATTGTGGATCCTCCTTCTTCTTAACTTCATTAAGGAGTTCCTTCCAACTCATGAGAAGTACTGTGTTGCTTACTTCTGGCTTCACCTCCTTATCCTTTATCGGAAGCAACATGTGTGTCCTCCCATTCTTCTCCAGGGTGTATGTGTTCATTCTCCCATCATGAATCACATTTCTATCATATTTCCATGGTCTACCCAACAATAGATGAAAAACATCCATAGGAATGACATCACATAATATCTTATCATTATATCCCCCTATCTTAAATTCAACTAAGCATTGTTTGGTGACATTTACCTGATGTCCTTTTTGTAGCCACGAAACTTTATATGGACTTGGATGTTCAGTCGTATCCATCTCCATCTTCTCTACCATCTCGGTTGAAACGAGATTGTCCATGCTACCGCTGTCCACAATGACCTTGCATACCCTGTCCTTGGTCTTGCAAGCAGTCCTGAAAAGTCTGGTCCTTTGGACTGAACTTTCCACCTCCTTCTTGGGCATCAAAAGGACTTTTAGAATCATGAGTGATCTTCTTCCTTCAACGTCTTCCGCTTCAACATCTTTCCTTTGTTCCTCGGTGATGTGAGCCTCTCCAGTTTCTTTCTTTTTCTCTGGACACTCATAAGACTTGTGCCCATTCTTTCCACATGTGAAGCATGTGATTACTCCACCTCTTCCTCTTCCTCTACCTCTAGTACGAGGAAAAGTATTGTTGTCAGCATATTCTCCTCTCTACTCATTATGATGTCCCCTCTGTTCAGCATATTTTTGCCATCGATGTGAGGTTACACCTCTCTCTGTCCGAGTCTGAGGTTTCTTCCAGTCGTCCCTGGGCTTCTGGGTTCTTTCCTGGGCAATTGATTTTTCCCTAGGCTGACTTCTGCCTCTGCCCCTTTGACTCTTCTTTCGGCTCAGCTTCTCTTCAGCTTTTAGAGACATATGATAAGCATCTTCCACCATTCGGATGGTCACCATACTCATTTCATCTTGAATCTTATATCTCAGGGCATTCATATACCTGGCCACTTTTTCTTCATTGCTTTCGTGATGACCTGCCCTGATATTCAATCTGTAGAACTCCTTAGTATATTCTTTCACTGACATCAACTTCTGTCTCATGTTCTGCATTCTCCTAAATAGAGAAATTTGATAGTCCCTGGGAACGAATTTTTCCTTCATCTTTGCAATCATCCTGTCCTAGCTCTTAATTTTTTTCTTTCCTTGGCAACGCCTATCCGCTTGTAGTTCATCCCACCACAAGGTTGTATGTCCTTTTAATGTCATGAGGGCATGCCTGACTTTCTTGTCCTCTTTGATATCTTCATAGTCAAAATAGGTGTCTAGAGCTCTAATCTAGTCTAGAAGCTCTTCTACATCCAGATTTCCCTCATAAAATGGAATGTCCACTTTTACCTTTGCCCCCATTCTTGCAACAGATTTAAGTAAGCACTCATTTGCTGCATCTTTTACTAGGATTTCTTCTTCTCCATGTCCATCATCATCTTCATTTTCGAACTCACTGATATCTCCTACATCAGTTGTGCGCCTTTGTCTTATCTGTTAAGAACCAAACATCAATATAGCATAGAAAAACCTCAAGAAAAGTACTCAACGCATTGAAAAAGAGATAATATCAGATAATAAGCCTCTTCGAGGGGGAAACCTCCTTTTAC
>JZKD02S1911875.1:327693-352482 GCA_000966675.3 Picea glauca
AAAGAGTAGAAAAGAGAAGGTCTAACCATCCATATGTCTTTGCTATTAAGTGTCCATTGAAAATAAATGCCTTTACAATAATCTCCACAAAAAGTCTCTATAGATCTCCAAATTTTCGACCCTCATATGGTATGTCTTTTCTCTATTTAAAACAACTATACCAGATCCTATTATCTAGGACAACTTTAAATGACTATATTCAAAGAGTATCTAGATCCTAAATTATGTCACTCAAAAATGAGCTCTTATTTCCAAAATAGTCCACAGCTCAACAACTTGATATAACAAACATTCCCAGCAATACCTTTGATTCTATAAAAGAGGGATTTCGTTTGACTCTATAAAGTAGATCGAAGTCTTAGCATTTCCTTGATCAAAACGAGTATTATTTTCTGTATCTCCTGGAGCACCTTTAAAGAAAATTGTAACCAATCTTCATGTTACCTTTAAGATAAAATTGTAGCAGAGGCTTTGGCATTTTTCTTCTTGCACTTTGTGTTTAACACAACATTGTGCCAGTAAAGTCTAAAATTGATTTCCCTAAGTTCATTAAGCAACGCCCTTTTCTCCTTCTTCTTCTTTTTAAGACTTTGAATTCTTTCCTACTGGCGAGCAATCCACAGTTCTATTTGCATCTTTTCCTTCTTCAACTGCTTTATGGTTTTCTAAAATTCTTTAATCTTTTCCTTTTCAGTTCTTATCTCGACCCTGAATCCTGAACAATCTTCAAAGGGTGCAATTTCATTCAGATTTAAAGTAACACTGGGTTCTTTGGCTTTAACTTGATATTTTGAAATCAATTCTAACCTATGTTCTTCTTCAGAACTTGATGAATCCATATCTCCAGGTACATCTGGTAAGCAATCTGAATCTTCCAAGTAATCCTATTTTTCTTCATGGAATTCAATGATGCCTTTAGCCATCTCTTTATCCTTATCTAATCTAGTTGAAGCTCTCATTACAGGGTCTGTAGGTGGTGTAAGTTTTCCCTTTCTTTTGCTGACAATTTTTTTGGGAAAAGGAGTGTTCTTTTCTCTTTTCCTAGTGCTTGTTTCAACATCCTCAGAATCATCATCAATGATTATGGTGTTTTCTTCTTTAATGGCAGGATTGAACATTTCTTTTGAGTTCATCCTATACTTATTAGTATCCTTGGTTGAATTTCTCCGAGGTTTTTGTGATACACACACACTTTTTTTCCTTTTTCCTTTGATTGCAATGTTCTTCAAATCTGCCAGCAAAACTATAAGGAGAAGGGATGTATCTATGAATCACCACCAGGGAAGTGTGCCATTCAGGTCAAACCCAGCTTTGAGGAATTCCCCTTCTCCAATCCGGATTTTGCTTATCTAGAAGGAGGAATTGATTCACAAACTCAGTGACCACGTGTTCCTTCTTCCACCATCTTTCCCCTCCAACCACGAGCCTACAAGCCTTGGCTATAGTTTGCTCTGTCACCAACATCAACATCTTGTTGATTTCGACCTCATGACCATCGAAGTTCAAAGCAAATTCCATGGAAACATGTTTGTCATATCCTTGAAATGTGGTGAGGAACTCAAACCACCCGACGTCTCTAAATCTTTGAGCCATCTGAGGGTAGGCTTCAAGGAGTTTGGCACCTTCTGGTTCGATTCTGGAAACTTGTCCGCTCCACTTTCGCACCATTAAACTCAAATCTGCAACTAACGCCCTCGAGTTCCAAATTCCCTTCCTGCAATTGTTTACATATGCCTGTTGCTTTGAATGTATACCTGTATTTCTCCTTGCAAGGCTGAACTTAAAACAACTTGAACCAATCACATAATAATCATTGAATAACAGGGGATTTTGAAATGAAACCTGCACGTGTGTATAGCAATTATGTTCTGAACTTGTTCCATCTAGAAATGATTACCAAATTCTCATGGGAACACATGAACTCTTAACTCATGATCTTGTTATCATAACTAAATCAGGATAGCAGGCGCACATTATGGCATGATTATTTGGCGCTACAGGAATAGGCTTATTCCCATAGCGCATTTGACAACTTGAAATTTGAAAAATTCCAACTGCATAAAAGAGACTTCTAGTTTAAACAATGTTTTTCATAATCAAAACTCAAATAAATCATCAAAAATTTTAATGCAAACCATGAAATATCAAAAATCTAAAAAATGAAAACAGATGAAAGCGGAAAATGAGGGATGGGTAAGGAGGGTTTAGGAAAAGGGTTTCTTACTTAAACCAAGACAAAAGTAGAGACTAACATTGGCTCCTTCTAGGGATTGAGTTTTGATACTAAACTCCAAGAACTGCAGACTTTCCTTTATCTCTGATTCATTTATTTCCCTGTGACTGTCTGCCTTTTATTCTCTGCATAACTATAAAAACAAGTCCAATGGGTATATGGAGTCTTTATTGAAAGAAAACCTACTGCACTAACTCTAACCTATCGTACCTTTAGATGAAATAATTCTTCAAGAACCTCCCATTCACTGGGCCCCCAAAAATTTCAGTGTTATCTAAATTATTGTTATTGTTCATTACCTTGGTTATCCTGAAAGGACCATACCACATATTATCAAACTTTCTATGTTTTTCTTTATCTTCTCTCCTGGCATCCCATGTCAATACCAAATCTCCTTCATTGAAAACATCTTTCTTGGTTCCTTTATCAAATGTAGCCTTGATTTTTTTCTGATGAGTGACAACTTTCTGATTAACCTGTTCTCTGGCCTCCTGAACTTCAATGTGATGAAAAATCCTTCTTTGTACATCATTGGGTTCTTCATGTTATTCTTGCAAAAACTTCAAAACTAGTAGGCCCAATTGAGTTGGAAGGATAACTTTTGTGCCATATACCATCTGGAAGGGAGATGTCCCAATAGCTTTCTTGTTGCTGATGTGATCAACCCATAAATAAAATTTCAACTTAGAATCCCATGCTTTTTTATTTTCTACCAATGACTTTTTGATAATCCTTACCAGTGTCTTATTGGAAGATTTAACCAATCCGTTCCCCTGGGGGTAGTAGGGAGTATAATGAAACAATTTGACATTGTATTTATTGCAGAATTCAAGCATGGAATTCGACTTAAAAGTCTGTCCATTATCAGTGACCAACTTTTTAGGATAGCCAAACTTGGAAAAAATATATCCCTCTAGAAATTCCATGATTACCTTGTCTGTAGTATTTCGAGTTGGAAATGCTTCTATCCACTTTGTAAAATAATTAGTGGCTATAAGAATCCATCTATGTTTCCCTGATGAAGTGGGATGAATTTCTCCAATGAAATCTAATCCCCATTGTTGGAACAGTCTGTGAGTAATGATTGGTTTCAGAGGCATGGATATAAGTTTCTATTTTCTGGAAAATTTCTGATAGGGTTCACATGCCCTGACCCGAGCAAAAATATCTGAAAATAGAACTGGCCAGTAATAGCCTGCTCTTAGAATTTTGAATTCAGTTTCCTTCCAATGATGACGCCCTCCGCAAACACCAAGATGCAGATCTTGAAAGATTTGTTTATCCTCCTTTTCATCCACACATCTTAATAGAAAACCATTGGGATCTTTCCAAAACAGGGTCTCATCAATAATACAATATTTTACAGCTCTCAACTTTAATGATCTGTATTTTGATTTATCCAATTCTGGGGGAGATTGAAAATTCAGCAAGAAAAACACGATGTCCTTATACCATTCTAAAGAAACATACTTGTTGTTTATTTGTAAATCATTTTCTTTAATCTGAATAGAAGAGTCCTGTGTCATATCTGAAAGATGGTATAATCCAAATTCTTTGTAATTGGATTCTGTCATTAATTTGGCGAGACCTTGTCCCTTTATTAGTTGGGTAGGCTTTATGGTGAGATCGTATTCCAAGATTTTGGTTATCCACTTCCCCCTCTTACCTTCACAATTGGGCTGAACCAATATTTCTTTGACTACACTACTTGGGACATAAGAAGTAATTTTTGATTGAAGAATATACACTTTGAAAAAATTTAAAGCCTTCACTAAGACATAAGCCTATTTTTCTATTAGATCATACTTCAGTTTTGAATCCCTGAGAGTTTTTCTAAAGAATGAGTTAGGATTCTCGTGACCTTGTTCATTTCTTTGTAGAAGAACAACAACTATAGTATTTTTTGATGCAAATGAAAAAATTATGAACTCCTTGGAAAAATCTGGGCTAATTAGAACAAGTGCCTAAACAATAGCTTGTTTGATCTTTTCAAAGGATTCTCTTGCCTATGGTATCCACTTAATTTCTGCATCCTTTTTCATCATATTAGTAATGTATTTGACAATCTCTACAAAGTTAGGTATAAACCTCCTTAAAAAATTAATTTTACCAATGAAGGACTGAATGGACTTTTTATTTATCGGAATGTCGATTAGCTGAATAACCTTTACTCTTTATTGATCTATTTTAATTCCTTCAGGTGAAACAATATGTCCAAGAATCTTACCTTCCTCCATGGAAAAATGTGACTTTTTGGGATTAAGTGATATGTCGTACTTCTTGCATTTCTCAAAGGTCTGCTTCAAATGTTGTAAATGATCTTCATCTGATGCTGGAAATACAGTGATGTCATCAAGGTAAATTACCACAAACTTGTCTTTCTCGCCAATGAAATCTATATCCATAGCTCTTTGAAATGTATTCCCAGCGTTCATCAACCCAAAAGGCATCTTTTTGTACATAAAGGTGCCCCATGGAGTGGTAAAAGATGTTTTATTTTTGTCTTCTTCCATTACTGATATTTGATTGTACCCTAAATATCCATCTAGCATAGAAATTATTTGTGCGCCAACAACCTTTTGTAAGATATAATCCATTTTTGGTAATGGATAATTATCTTTCAGAGAACACCTGTTCAGATTCTAGAAGTCTACACAGAGCCTTATCTCTCCATTCCTTTTCCTGATGGGCACAAAGTTTGCTACCCATTTTGAGTATCTTAGTGGCACTATGATTTTTTCTTCTAGCAGCCTCTTCAATTCCTTTTCTATTATTGGTAACAGTAAAGGATTGAATTGCCTGAATTTCTTCTTTACAGGTTTTGATCCAGGATTTAGAGGGATTTTATGTTGAATGATTTCTGTATCGAACACTTTCAAATCTTCATAAGACCAGGTGAATATATTTGAATATTGTTTCATTAATTCAATATATGCTTCCTTTTTCTTTTTTGATAGTTTCCTGGATATTTTTACCAACCTGGGATTTGCATCTGAACTAATGGTACAATCTTCCACGTTTGTTTCTTCTGTTTGGATAACAACCTTCTTGGAGACATCATTGTGATCGAATAGTCTTTCTAATGGAACCAAACCCTTAGGCAGATGGTTTGTCTTCAATTCGATGATCTTGTGACCAACAATAGTATCTTGAATAATTTATGTAGTGTATTTCTGCTTCTGCATCTTCATCATCTTGATCAATTAAAATGTTAGAAAACTCCTCAATGGTTTTCATAAATCTATGAATTTCCTCATCATCTTTAAAAACCTGCCAATGTTTTATATTATCTGGGATTGCAGGTCTATGGCTGACTTCAATTTGAAACTTTAGATTAGGAAACACCGGAGCTTTAAAATTGCTTGCTACAAATGCCAAAGAATCAGACTGTTGATTTAAATCTCTATGAACAAAAGTAATATTGAATGCCAAGAAGAAGTTATCTATATAATCCCACACTTCATTTCTGTATTGTTTCAATATTTGCTACTTGGTTTGATATATGTTTCTAACCTGGTGAATAATAAGTTCAGTCTCCAAAAACAGACAACTCATTTATTCCCATGTCTCTTGTAGCTTTCAAGCCTAACAACAAACCTTCATACTCACTGATATTATTAGTAGTGTCAAAATAAAGTTTATATGACATTGGAATAACCTCCTTGGTAGGGGAAATGAAGACAATACCAGCTCCAAAACCTTCTTTAGAACTAGCCCCATCAAAATACATTTTCCAAACAAAATGGTCTACACTATCTCTTACTGTAGTTATTGACTTTCTGACTAATACTTCTGCCATTTCCTCATCCATATAAAAAATAGAAGAGCCCAGATCATCTTCTACAACATATATAGGGTGATTAGTGGGATTATCATGATCACTTACCAAATAAGCCAATCTAACTTCTCTGTATAATCTTCGTTGTTCGCCACCAAAAACAAGTATGGTTGCGTAGCTTAGGTCCATATGGAGAGTGCCACCTACCTTTTTAGCCCAAGATCTTGAAAGAAGCATCCCAAATTTTGGTGGTATGTCAGCCACGATAACATATAATACCACACTCTTCATAGGTAATTGGGAAAGAGTTACGACCACATCTTTCATAAGCCCAAGACATTTGGCTTTCTTAGAATCAAAAGAATATAGATCATGATATGGTCTAGTAATCTCTAACCCTAATTCTTCCATCACCACCTTAGGCATGCCATTATGCAAAGCACCAAAATCCATTAAGAAATTGTACAGTATCTTGTCATGAATATTTAGTGAAATGTAAAAAGGTGGAGAGGCATCAATTTTGTCTTCAATGTGAGGTCCAATAGTAATAACGGGATTTTCATCTTCAAGGTTGACTGTATCTAAGAAAGTGACATGATTTGTAACTTCTAGAGACTTAAGGACAGTTTTTTTGAATGGTTCTGTTTTCAGAAGTTCTAATAATGGTACTGGAATCTTAATTTTGTTGATTTCATGGTCAAGATTGAAAGCAGAGACATTTTTATCTGGTTCCTTTATATTAGCAGTATTATCTTTGATAGGTTGCTTCAATGAATGATCTAATTGAACATTAGGAACACCTTTGATTGCACCTGCCTTCCCTGAAGTACTGGATTTCTTTGTAGAAATAGGTATATCTACTTTAGGTGCCTGAGAACTAGATCTGAGATTGTATCTTTTCCCTATAGGTTCATGCTGGACAATCTCCTCTCCATCCCCTTCCTCAAACTGATTTGCAATCAAATTATCTTCATATTCTTGTTGTGTTACATGTAAAGGGACCAATTCAGAATCAGTCAAGTGAACTGCAGAGTCTTCTTTTGTGCCATCATTATCTTCCTCCTCATCTACTGCATTATTATGAAATGGAGGTAATACCTTTTGGTCATCTGGATTTTTTCTTTCTCTTGGTAAAATCTGAGGTACATTGTTTGGTCTCCTGAATTGATTAGGATTTCTATAACTGCCCTCTTGTGCAGGTCTATTGGGTTGTTTTTGTTCCATCTTCAACCTTTCCATCTCAGAAGTCAAAGTTTTCAACATTTTCTTCATTTTGTCCATTTTAATATCAGATGCTGAATTAGAAGATGAAGGCAACTCTTCTTTTTTCTTTTTTCTATCTCTGTCACTTCTAGATTTCAATTTGTCTACTGCTAATATGTTTGATTCCACCTCAATAGCTGCATCTTGCATTAGACTAAGGGTAGTGGATCTTCTTTCCCTAAATAATAAGGAAAATTCATCATCGAATGCATTAGCAAATGTGATTTTGGTTGATGCCTCTGAAGGATTTATCTCCTCTGGAATTTTACCATACATCAGGTTGAACCTTTTGGTAAAATAAGGAACCGATTCTCCTTGTTTCCTCCTTAAAGCACCAAATTCAGTAAGGTAATACTGAAAATGTTTTTTATCTACCCATTGATTTAGAAAAGCCTCATCTAAAGCTATAATATCAGCTATTGAGTTAGCATGCAAACTTCTAAACCACTTCATCTCTTCCCCATCTAAACTTTGTATGAATAATCTCATCCATACCTCAGCATGCTCTACATTAAAATTGTCTACAAAACTATAAAATGAACTCAAATGTTCTTCAGTAGTAATTGATCATTCTCCATTAAATTTGGGAAAATATCTCATATACTCATTTGGTGGAAAAACATACATGACTTGAGGAAGTACCAGAGGAGCATACCTAGCTGCAACTATTTGGTCCATTTTATCTGTGGCCATGTTAGTTGTATTTAGAGTTTGGGGGATAGGCAAGATTGGAGATGTCGTGGGTGAAACAATCCCTTGTGTTTTACAACTTATATGTATTGTCCCTGAACCTTGTCTTTCAATAGATGTAGATTTCTCTTCTGGACTTTGATCAACTAATGGACTGAGAAACAGAGGATTATCAAAATAATAGTAATGTGTTCTGAAATCTTCAATTGAGAAAGATTCACAAGATGATGCATAAGTCTTTGTTTCACTTTTAACACTTGTGCTAGGAACTCTCAAATCTCCAGTTTCATACAACAAGTATGGATATTCCTGTTTAATAAGTTCAATAAGAAAATTCCTTTGTTCTGAACTTAATTCTGAAACATTTGTTGGGAATGAAATTGTATTAGACTCAACAACAGGCTTAATTTCACTTTCGGGTTTCAAATTGTCATTTGCTTGGGTTTTAATGATCTTAGAAGATTCTGTCTGAGAACTTTCTGAAGATATTTTCCCTTTTGAATGTGAAGACTGACCAGGAAGAACTTTAGGCTTTCTTAGTATTTTTTCAGGGTCTGGCACTGCTACTACAGGCTCGAGATCTGGATTTTTCCTTATTACTGGTCTCTTATTTGATGGTGGAGGATTTTTTGGAATTTTAGGTCCTTTCCCTTCTTTATTAGGAGCCAGAATTACTACAGTGGAGTCTCCAAGTGAATAATCACAGTCTTTAGAAAATGTCCAAAATTTTGTTCACCATCAAGATCTGAATCTAAACTTGTCATTTCCCCAAGGAAGTTATCTTTGTTTCTTCGCTCCCCGGCAATGGTGCCAAAAAAGTTAGTCCCTAAAGTTTCACTCGACTGGTAAGGGAAAGCTAGGGCATCATTGATTTTATTGCAAAGTATTTTTTAAGGTTTTTATGATTTTGTTTTTGGTATAATGGTTGAAAATTGGTCAAGCTTACAACATGGCATGAAAATCAAGATTAAAACATTGCATATTCGATTGGCTGAATAATAGGTAGATACATAGATGGAGTAAACCAATTCAAGAAAAAGAAAGTGAAATCTTCAATTTGTCAATTTCACAAACTTTAGCTTCAATATATTATAAAGAAACATGGGTATCATCTTGAAATCATTACTTGAAAATTATCTCTACAACAAAATCTTCACTGTATAAATTAACATTCAAGAACCAAAAGCATTGCAATTTAAATAATAAATTCAAGCATGAAAAATGAAAAAACAGAGTAGAAAAGAGAAGGTCTAACCATCCATATGTCTTTGCTATTAAGTGTCAATTGAAAATACATGCCTTTACAATAATCTCCACAAAACGTCTCTATAGATCTCCAAATTTTTGACCCTCATAAGGTATGTCTTCTATCTATTTAAAACAACTATGAAACTACCAGATCTTGTTATCTAGGACAACTTTAAATGACTAGAATCAAAGAGTATCTAGATCCTAAATTATGTCACTCAAAAATGAGCTACTATTTGAAAAATAGTCCACAGCTCAACAACTTGATATAACAAACATTGCCAGCAATACCTTTGATTCTACAAAATAGGGATTTTGTTTGACTCTGTAAAGAATATCGAAGTCTTAGCATTTTCTTGATCAAAACGAGTATTATTTTCCATATATCCTGGAGCACCTTTAAACAAAATTGTAACCAATCTTCATGTTACCTTTAAGATAAAATCGCAGCAAAGACTTTGGCATTTTTCTACTTGAGCTTTGTGGTTAACAAAACATTGTAACAGTAAAGTCTGAAATTGATTTCCTTGAGTTCCTTAAGCAATGCCCTTTTCTCCTTCTTCTTCTTTTTAAGACTTTGAATTCTTTCCTGCTGGCGAGCATTCCACTATTCTATCTGCATCTTTTCCTTCTTCAACTGCTCTATGGTTTTCTAAAATTCTTTAATCTTTTACTTATCAATTCTTATCTCGACCCTGAATCTTGAACAATCTTCAGAGGGTACAGTTTCATTCAGATTTAAAGTAACACTGGGTTCTTTGGATTTAACCTGATATTTTGAAATAAATTATGAGTTATGTTCTTCTTCAGAACTCGATGAATCCATAGCTCCAGGTACATATGGTAAGTAATCTGAATCTTCCAAGTAATCCTGTTTTTCTTCAGGGAATTCACTGATGCCATTGGCCATCTCTTTAGCCTTAACTAATCTAGTTGAAGCTCTCGTTATAGGGCCTATAGGTGGTGTAAGTTTTCCCTTCCCTTTGCTGACAGATTTTTTGGGAAAAGGAGTCTTCTTTGCTCTTTTCCTGGTGCTTGTTTTAACATCCTCATAATCATCATCAATGATTATGGTGTTTTCTTATTTAATGGTAGGATTGAACATTGCTTTTGAGTTCATCCTGTACTTATTTGTATCCCTAGTTGAATTTCTCCGAGGTTTTTGTGATACACACACACCTTTTTTCCTTTTTCCTTTGACTGCAACGTTCTTTTTGCTGGTGGATGGCATTTTAGACTTGACTGCAGTTTGAGCAATGAGATCATTATCCGACTTTGTCTCTTCTTTGACATCTTCCTCAGGAAGCACTTCATGTTCGGGCCCCCATCTAGGTCTCTTACTCCTACTCTTTTTAGTTACCTTGATATCAGAAGATTCATCTTTTACAAGGTTTTCATCAACAATATCTTGACTCTGTTTAACAGTTTTCCTCCCTTTGCTCTTTTTCAGCTTATTGGATTGAGTAATAGGTTTTAAGGATTCCATGAGCCAATTCCATGGTTTCTGTAGTTCATTCAGGGTAGACATGACTAGGTTTTTAATTAGGAATTGATAAAACAAACTGCCTTTGGCATTAGTGGAAATCGACTGCACCTTCTTGGACATTTTTGTCAAACTTTTAAGCAGGAAATAAGGAAGTTTTAAAGGATAGTCACCATTTAGATGCATCAGTATTCTAATATGGTAGATGTATATCAAAGAAAACCTCCCTTCGCAGGTGATGTATCTGTGAATCACCACCAGAGCAATGTGCCATTCAGGTCGAACCCAGCTATGAGGAATTCCCCTTCTCCAATCCATATTCTTCTTATCTGGAAGGAGGAATTGATTCACAAACTCAGTGACCATGTGTTCCTTCTTCCACCATCTTTCCCCTCCAACCATGAGCCTGCAAGCCTTGGTTATATTCTTCTCTGTCACCAACATCAACAACTTGCCAATTTCGACCTCATGACCATCGAAGTTCAAAGAAAATTCCATGGAAACCTGTTCATCATATCCTTGAAATGTGGTGAGGAAATCAAACCACCCGGCGTCTCTAAATCTTTGAGCCATATGAGGGCAGGATTCAAGGAGTTCGACACCTTCTGGTTTGATTCTGGCAACTTGTCCACTCCGCTTTGGCGCCATTAAACTCAAATCTATAACTAACGCCCTCGAGTTCCAAATTCCCTTCCTGCAATTGTTTACATATGCATGTTGCTTTGAATGTATACCTATATTTCTCCCTGCAAGGCTGAACTTAAAACAACTTGAACCGATCACATAATAATCATTGAATAATAAGGGATTTTGAAATGAACCCTGTGCGCGTGTATAGCGATTATGTTCTGAAATTGTTAGATTTAGAAATGATTACTAAATTCTCGTGGGAACACATAAACTCTTAACTCATGATCTTGTTATCATAACTAAATCGGGATAGCAGGCGCACATTATGGCATGATTATTTGGCGCTACGGGAATAGGATTATTC
The DNA here is from genome assembly GCA_000966675.3 of Picea glauca. Taxonomy (NCBI): domain Eukaryota; kingdom Viridiplantae; phylum Streptophyta; class Pinopsida; order Pinales; family Pinaceae; genus Picea; species Picea glauca. The sequence goes on from JZKD02S1911875.1 coordinate 339,383, forward strand.
CCATAGCGCGTTTGACAACTTGAAATTTGAAAAATTCCAACGGCATAAAGGAGAGACTTCTAGTTTAAACAATGATTTTCATAATCAAAACTCAAATAATTCATCAAAAATTTTAATGCAAACCATGAAATATCAAAAATCTAAAAAATGAAAATAGCTGAAAGCGGAAAATGAGGGATGGGTAAGGAGGGTTTAGGACAAGGGTTTCTTACTTAAATCAAGAGAAAAGTAGAGACTAACATTGGCTCCTTCTGGGGATGGAGTTTTGATACTAAACTCCATGAACTACAGACCATTGCCTTTCCTTTATCTCCGATTCATTTATTTCCCTGTGACTGTCTGCCTTTTATTTTCTGCATAAATGTAAAAACAAGTCCATTGGGTATATGGAGTATTTATTGAAAGAAAACCTATTGTACTAACTCTAACCTGTCCTACCTTTAGATGAAATAATGCTTCAAGAACCTCCCATTCACTGGGCCCCCAAAAATTTCAGTGTTATCTAAATTATGAAGAAGGAAAGTGTTATTGTTCATTACCTTGGTTATCCTAAAAGGACCATACCACAGATTATCAAACTGTTTGTGTTTTTCTTTATCTTCTCTCCTGAAATCCCATCTCAATACCAAATCTCCTTCATTGAAAACATCTTTCTTGGTTCCTTTATCAAATGTAGCCTTGATTTTGTTCTGATGAGCGACAACTTTCTGGTTAACATGTTCTCTGGCCTGTTGAACTTCAATGAGATGAAAAATCCTTCTTTGTACATCATTGGGTTCTTCATGTTCTTCTTGCAAAAACTTCAAAACTAGCAGGCCCAATTGAGTTGGAAGGATAGATTATGTTCCATATACCATTTGGAAGGGAGATGTCCCAATAGCTTTCTTGTTGCTGATGCGATCAACCCATAAAGAAAATTTCAACTTAGAATCCCATGCTTTTTTATTTTTTGCCAGCAACTTTTTGATAATCCTTACCAGTGTCTTATTGGAAGATTCAACCAATCCATTCCCCTAGGGGTAGTAGGGAGTAGAATGAACCAATTTGACATTGTATTTATTGTAGAATTCAAGCATGTAATTTGACTTAAAATCGTATGCATTATCAGTGACCACTTTCCATATAATTTACCCCTAGGGTCACCTGGGATCCCCCCCTTGAGGTGATCATTTCACATTTAAATTGATGGGAGTACCTATATTAGGTGACAATGGGTAGGTATTCCCTAATTTTTCTCTATCTTATGGACTGGATCGGGATTTTCCTAACCTACAACCTGTGCGATAAGATTTTGGCATTGTCGTTGGGGAAGATTTTGAATCCTCTTTCATGCCCTAACGAAACTTTGGAAAGCTATCCCAAAGCCATTTCCTATATTGCATGGTGAATCCACTTGAAGGAAGTTCCCCTTCCACTCTTGATGATCTCTCCTTGAATCTCATCTTGTGACTCCACCTTCTCAGAATCCAGCTTCCCTTAAGACATTTCCCCCATAGAGATTCAAACCTTCTAAGTTTTACCGTAGAAGACCTCCTCTCAACTCTCTCGTTGTCAAAACCCTTTTCCATGATACCCTTACCCTTGCTCCAATAACTCACCCTTGGGGAGAAATACCTTTATAAACCCATGAACATGGCCACCATCCTTGGATACCCCAACACAATGCTGACGGAGTCTCATAAATGGTTGCCAAAGATTCTAGGAAATAATGTGTTCACTATTGACGATCATCTCTACGCCATAGGCTGAGACATGGAAAATGAAGAAGTGGAACATGAGGATGTAGAAATGAAGCTACTTTCTTCATCATTGACTGAGGATTCTTTGAGATGGTTTAGAGGACTTTGTGATAATCACATAGCATATTATGTAGACTTTTCCAAGATATTCAAGAATAGATGGACAACTAAGAAAGATAATGGGATGCTCATAGCTAAGTTCAATCAGATAAAGAAAAAGAGGAATGAGACAATGAGTGAATTTGAAAATAGGTTTGACAGATTGTATAATAAAATTATGACATATTTGCATCCTGTGGCTGCAATTGTTCATCTCCTTTACATGAATGCATTGGATGGGAAGTTACGTTTCATTCTGAAGGAAAAGAATCCTACCACCTTGGTAAAATCCAAAGAACACAATGCATAAATTGAAGAGAACCTCTTGACTCGAAGGTTGATCCTTTTTAGTATCCTCATACCAAGGCAAAGACAAAGAATAAGGCTTCTAGTAGCAATTCTCCTGATCCAATTTCCCTCTTGACTCAGAAGATAGATCAGATGATTACTCAGTTTGTCTAGGCACAGAATCAAATCATGGGTTGATTGACTAGTATGGAAAGAAATCAATCTTCCTCCATACCTTAGTTTGATAGATAGAAGAGATATGCCACGGGTTGGAAACTAAAACCTCAACAAGAGGAAAAATCCCCTGATACATTGAACCCAGTTGGAATGGTCAACGTAGAGAAGACACCATGGTGTTCTCCATGTCAAGAACCTCACCGAGAAGATGAATGTCCTCGACAAAAGGAAGACTCTCTCGACAGTATGAAATTCATGGATATGATTTGTAACTTCCAAGAGGAGGAGGTCACACATCAACATACTGATGAGGCCAGAAGACAGGGGGAAAGAGAGGGAGGACTTTGGGTATTAAACCAGTTGACATATGATCAATGAAAGGAACTGAGGAAGAGGGAATTCTTGACATTCACTAGAAGAAACAAGGTTTCAGTTCCTCCATCACAACCTTCCACTCCACCTCAGCCACATGAAATCACTCCTCCTCCATCTATAGAGAAGGTTCTCCCACCACTTCCACCTCTAGTACATTAGTTTATTCCAAAGCCAATTCCAACAAAAGATGATATCTAGTTGAACATAGAAGTTGGAAGCATGTTTGGGAAGTTGAATATGATGACCCCTGTAACAGAAATGTGCAAAATTCCTTTTGTGAGAAGGGAAATATTGAATTTATTAAAGGTACAAACCGAGAAGGAGGATCCTCCAATTATTTTGAACACCGTGTATATTGATCGGCAAAGGGAAAACAACCCTCCTTTCTATCTTTCCTTGGGCATGAATGGCCTCCACCTAAACAATTGTATGTTGGATTCTAGGGCATCAACAAATGTCATGTCATTGAAGGTAATGGAACAACTTGGCTTGAAGACGACCCGAACATATGGAAACGTGTGTGGCATTGATTCTAAGAGTGTCAAGATTTATGGACTATGTAAGAACGTTGAGGTATTCTTAATTGATTTTCCACATATCATCCTCATGAATATAGTAGTAATTAATGTCCAAGAGGCTTAGGGGATGCTCTTATTGAGGCATTGGCCTATTTCTCTTGGAGGTTTCCTTAGCATGGACCTCACCCATGCACACATTCCCATGGGAGATGGCACTTTTTAGGTATTATATAGTCGAGAGCGAGCCGACAAGCATTTGATGGATCCCAAAAATATTAATTATACAAGTGAGGATGAGTTTGATGAGGTTCCAGACACCATCGAGTATGATCCACAAGATTTAAATTTCATGTAGGAGGATTGTATAGATACACTGCTCCCTAGGGAAAATGAGTAAAAAGAAAGGCTTGTGAATTTCCAAGGGAAAGTGTGAGGGTCCATCCAAATATTGAAGAAAGAAGATAATAAGGACAAAGAATGTGAAGAAGCCATAAAAAATGCAGTCAAAATAGGGCCTCCTTCATATCCTGACATCGAGAATATACCTGACATCAACTACAATGAAGGAATTCTTACGTTCATTCGGGACAAGAAGAAGGGAAAGACTAAATACGACCAAATGGATAACAGCACTTGACTTGCCCTTACATCATCAAGAAGAAGTCTAAGAAAGAGAAGTGTTATTTGATAGCTTTGGATGGGATAAAGATGCCATTACGAGTAGATGGGTCTCTTCTCCGACCCTACATTAAGGGAATTTGACTTCTTCAGGGATCAAGGCCCCAAGTAAGTAGGTAAATAATTTTTATTTCCTACATTTTCATCTTGATTTCTCATGGTAGCTTAGCTTCATTTCATATTTCGTTTTTCTCTACTTACATATTGATTGCATGTCTAGTTTAGAAATTTTTGAAAAATGCTAAAATTTACTTTTCTAGATTAGTTGTAATTTTGGTTTTGATATATATGGGTGAAGGGTGATAGAACCACCCCGGATTTTATGGTTTTATGTTTTAGTGTAGGCACAGGTCCACTAGGAGTGTTGTCGTTCTCATGCACTCTACGATGAGTACATGTCCCCAATTAGGAGCTAGATGTTATCCCCAACTCCTAGGGATAACTAAGTAGATGATGTCTCGAGGCCCTCGAGTTTCATACATGGAGTACCGAGAGACAACTTGACCAACAATGTCCACTTGCACAAACAAAAACCCACCTCACCACCACAATTTTAGGTTCATCACGATGGTATCCACCACATCAGTTGGCTTCCGAAAGACAATGGGTATTTATCCATGAGGTACAAGTCAGGTATTATGGCAAGTTTCATTTCAATATTTGAGGCATTTGATTTTGTTTCATTTTAAACTGTTTTTTGGTTATGTAACGTTTGCTTGGAAATTATGCTCTTTTCCATCTTTCACTTTGGTGGTTGACATTGCTCCCTAGTAAGAGGGTTTCCCTTAGGGATAGGTTTTCTACTGGGAGGTCCTCTTGATGAGTCATCATGCCATTCCTGACCATAATTGTCACTTTTCACACTTCATCCCCTCATCTCCTTACCTTTTGACATTTTTGGGTGTACTCACCCAAGAGGGGGTTGTCCCTCATTTCATGGGAAGAAGGGGTTGAAGGCCTACATGCTTGTAGTAGAAAAAAGATAAAATCCAGTCATTAAAATTCTATATGCTTGCTAAGGGATATCGAGGAAAATTAAATGTCTCCCATAAGAAAATGATGAGACACATGAAAAATAACTAATACAAAGTGCCAACCAAGGAGGAGCATGTTTGTGCACTATTTTTAATGCTTAGGTAGAAGCCCCACACAGGTTTTCAACTTGGGGAAGCATGATGTGACCATGGTAGAGTCAAGGTGGGCACTATTTTACATGCTTAGGTAGAAGCCCCACCTTGGCTTCAACCTGGAAACATCTTAAAAGAATAAAAGTCAATAAATGGGCTTGGAAAAAGGTTGCATTAAAAATTAAGGTGCAAAACACCCTCTACAAAGGCACCCATAAATGAGATACTAAAACCCTTTGTATGTCATGAATCCCATGCCTAAAATTATTTCTCCCATCCATTTCACCTCATCCACATTCCTTCGAGAAATTTATTCTTGGGAAACACTCCTAACATTTAGGTATGATTCACCCAATAGGTCACTTTGTCAACCTACCCATACCTAAAGTTGGAAAATCGCATACGGTATTTGAGCACTTGTATATTTTGATGAGGTAGTTTGGATGTACATAATTAGATGGCTATTTTATTGATTTTATTTACTCATCATGGTGCATTTGAATTGATATCCTTGGAGGGCATATTTATTGTCTTTGCAGGACCTAGTTGGTGGACTAATTTGTAAGAACAAGCCTAGCTTTGGATTCCTTGGGGCTTGAATCCCATTGGTTGGATACCATGACCCACAAAATGGAAGAAGATGTTATACTTTGGAGGCTTGACAATATACCATGGATGACATAACCCATCCATTGGCCAGCCCAACGATTTACTGTTGAGGCTAAAACCTCACTTTTAAGGAGGTTGACGTCACCCTAGGGATAGGGGGTTGGTGGTGGTGTTGTTGCTACTTGAAACTTGGCACATTTTGATGAGAGGAGTTTTGGATTGAAGGAGGAATACCTAGAAATTTATAGTGAGGCACTATAAGGCCCAACAACTTCCATCTTCTACTCTGACGACTTGCAAAAAGTTCCAAAAAGTTTCCCTAGGAGGGTGATGTCTTACTTTTGGGGTTTCTTTCATGTGCAAATTATGAATTAAATATTATTATTATGTAAAAGGGGAAAAGTAAAGGAAATATTTACTCCTTAATTTGTGGTTTACCCTTGTATGTGTACAAATTACGTTTAGGAGGTTGATATAAATAGATATCAACCTTTTTTCATTTTAATCATAACTCTCTCACTTGAGAGAAGACATATTGGCTGAAATTTGTGCCCTCTTGAGAATTTTTGGTATCTCTCTCATGTGAAAATTCTTGTTGGTGATATTTCTTGGTTAATTCTTGAGATAAAGTGGTTCTCCCATCTTTAAGGCTTATGTTCTTTCTCTTGGATGGTAATTGTCCTAGTGAACTAGGGTTTGATCTATCTCTCTCTTGGAATTGGTAAAGAAAATATGCATTTGTTAGTTCTTTATTTCTTATTCTTGGTCATTTTTAGTTGAAAACCTAGGATGAGTATGTTGTATACACCCTCCATTAAGATTCATCTTATTTTCTAAGTTTATAAGTCATTTGTGGCAAGGGTTGCTAGGAGAAGTACAAGTGTGTACACCCTCCTAGAGTTACCCTAGTTTGATTGGCATTCCCTAGGGAGTAAGATGATTTACACCCCTATGGATATTGTTGATCTAAATTGTGTTTTAAAGACTCCATTCACCCATTTTTAAAAGCACTAATATGAATTTTTGCATTGGAGAAATAATTTTTTTCCTTGGTAAACGTGATTTAGTGAGATATTAATCTTGTTCAAGTTGGAAACTTTTCTGCATGATAAGAGTTTTTCAAGGCCACTAGGGACTCTTGATTGGATTGGTATTCTTAGAGATGAAACTCATTAAAATATGCATACATTAATGCTACAATAAATCTTTCTTTTTCTAACTAACAACTCACATATAAACCGTAAACAATTTATAATAATTTGCCAGCATAATCTACTAATCCTAGCACATCTTTTGGGTTTATATTTGGAAAGTTTTGGTGGATAATTTTTATGCTGTAACAACTTTTTTTCTACATCCATAAGGATGGATAATATCTCTTTAGTACTTTTTTCTTACAGCCTTGTTTCATTTCTAAAGTCTTGTGCTCTTGTACTACAATTATACTTGTGTTTAGATAGCTTATCTCTTGCATCATTTATCAGACTTTTAACATTTTTTTAGCAACCCTAACATATATTTACTTGCCGATATATATATTTTTTGATTGCTGCAAATAGGGAAAGAAATATTAACTTGATTTTCCACCTAACATATAGCTTGCATTCTTGGCTTCTCTGGTGTCTCATGCATGTAATATCACCGTCTGCATGTGCTTAAACTTATTGGAAACCATTGAAATTTATAGAGACTCATTTCAAATCCTTATTCCAAATAGCATCTTGAACTATAAGGGAATCCATTCATAAGTACCACTTTCCATCTCTTTTCCCCCTAGGGTCACCCAATATTCCCCCCTTGAGGTGATCACTTCACCTCTAAAGTGACAAGAGTACCTATCTAAGGTGACAGTGGGTAGGTATCCCCTTATTTGTCACCATATTGTGGATTGGGTTGGTATTTTCCCAACCTACAACCTGTGTGATAACATACATCATTTTTATTTTACTTTTGAACATTACAAAGGCCAATTTTTATTTTCTTTTTAACATTATGGACCTCATTTTCTTTCATTTTGGTTTATAATTTTTAAACACATTACACATCTCATTCATACTATACTCTAGAGTGCATATTGTTTCTCCTGGTGCAATCATTCTCGATGTCTAAATTAAATTAAAGATTATATGACTTGCCATTGACACTTGGACATAATATTTGTATTGACATCAACCAAGAAGTTCTAAATATCTTTAAAGACTACAAGCCTTGTCGTTTACCGATAATGAATTATGAATTTTGTGGATTAACATAGAAAAAAAATTAATATCATGTTGATATGTGTGATATTGATTGAGATGTACTAAATTTCTTCAAAGTTGGTAAGACTTAGCACTATCCACAAGGGAATTGGATTTTTGTCAATCAATATAGAAACTTGGATCAATAACATGTCATTTAGTGTGATAGAAATTAAGATGTACTAAATCATTTCAAATATAATTTAGGACTTTGCATTTCCCATAAGGGATTTATATTTCCATTGAGCGATATAGTAGCATCCATCAATACCATTCCTCTACTCCATAATCTGAGCGTAACTCCTCTACTCCATCATGGAAACAACTTCATTTGAAACTGAGAGTGTCTCAATCACTGATACTGAAGGTAGCTCTTCTTATTTCATGAAGGTAACACTATCTTTTATTGTATTCATGTTTCCATGACCCAACTAATGTGCTGCACTAACTGCCACTAAATTTTAAATATGGGGATTGCCCCCCCTACATCTCATACTACATATGAATCATGGTTGTTCTGGTTGTCTTCATGAATACTGGAACTATTTATTCACTTACTGGAGTAAGTGTCTCGTCATAGTATTCTCCCTCTTGCCGGGAGAATCCTCTGGACACACATCAATATTTGTGCATCTGCAACATGCTTGATCTGTTAGATCAATCTTGGAAGTCAATATTGACTTCTCTTCTAGTCTCATGGAAAAATCCACATCCTAGTCTTTCTGACTGGCTTCTTTATCTGTCACCGAAACAAGGGAATCTTCTGAGGAGATTTCATATCTCCTAGAAGTTTCTAAAGATATGATCTAGTCTTCTCATGGAATATGTCTCCCAGTCCTGGAAGTTGTCTCTTCATCTAATCATTTTTGAGATTAGGCTTACTCTTGATTTCTTCTGAGTCTACAAGGACTTCATCATCTCTTACAGGGTATACTTGGTGTTGAATACCAATTCTAAATATGAAAATATGAGTCAAACTTCAAGTGAATTCTTCTTCCTGTCAAGGTGGCTTCATTATCCTTTGAACAAGTCTACTGTGAGTTCTTGTTCTAATGTGTGGTCATATTTGGAGCCTTATGTGCCTTACAATCAATCTCCATATGAGATACTCTGGATCTCAAAATATCTTCTTATTCATATTCTTGGTACATGAATGTATATGGCCACGTACACAGTCTTTTTCATGTCCCATCTAATCTATTGACTTTTGCAACCTTCACTATAGATTCCTCAAGGTTATCACCTGTGACCTGAAACAAGGTCAACAAAAAAATAATAAAGAATAATACTCCTTTGATAAGAATAAAATAATATAAAAAAGAATCGTCGCAGTAGCTCCTTTATAGCTATCACTTGTCACTTGTCTTAAGAAAAGATCAAAAGTAAGAAATACAATATGAAATGAGATCAACGCTCTTCTAGTGTTGTGATCAAACATTCCTCCATGGTAACCTGGGACCAAAACAAAAAGTTTCTCCCAGAGGATATGTTAGTTATATGATTACAATAAGCATTTATATCAATATGCTCACATGCTACCAAGTATGCTATCTTCAATTATGAGGTAGCTATCAAACTTGTCATGTGCAAGTTTGAATCTTTTCAACTTAATGAATCAAAATCGGAACCTGAAGTCTTTGTCCTCAAGAATGAGTGTTGTTGCTTTTCTTCCAAGTATCCTTCACTCAAGATGACAAGTGATTTCTTCAACCTGTCCTTTGTATTAAGACAATATGCTATTTTGACAGAAATCTAAGTTAGAGAATAAACTCTAATCTCAATCTAATACCTTGACTTTAATTTTGACCAAGGTTTAGTATGATGGTCATAACTTCAACATATAATATAGATGTTCATAAGGTCAATATAATGTCATAACAAATAGATTCATATTAGAATGATCAAACCAAGGGTGCATTATTCCTCTAAATGGGTTGGATCTGAGATCCTTCTACATCTATGACAAAAGATCCCTTCTCCTTCAAGTACCCTTTAAAATAATAATGTAGTTTAAACATGTGTAAGTACATACCTATGATAGTGTCTTGCTAGAGTAAGGTGCACTAAGACAGTAAAACAACAGTCCTAATGCTTCACAACTTTTACTGCAACTGGTTCTGCAACTACAACTGTAACTTAGGGTTTTATGAGGAAACCCTAATTTTTCAACTTTTGATTTTGGAAATTTTGATCCAAGGACTAGATGCACTGGGCTGAGGCGAGTAGGCTGGTGCAGTCGGATTTTAGAAAATCCAAGTTTTACCCCTTGAAACTTGACCTACACAAATCTAGACTTGTACTTCTGGTACTGGTTTTGGTTTTCTTGTACTTCTAGTTTTCTAGTACCAGTCAAAACTAGGGTTTGACCTTCTGAAGGATCTATCCACTGAAAAAGTGTGCTCAAGCTACCAAAAGATTCACTAGGGTAGGGCACACATTTATAGATGGTTTTTAGGAAAACATTACTCTCCAACAAAACCCCCTAATTTTCTTGTACGACAAAAATGACATTTTGGCTTATCCAGTGAAAGGTGTTCCCTTCAACTTAGATCTTATACCATGTTAAGTTTTGAGCTATTATTAGGTTTATTTTCAATTTACTAGATAACAATATCATAGGTAGGATCACTGAGAGAAACATAATCACAAGATACACAACATATATCCCAGGAAACCCTTATGGGGGAGAAAAGCCATCAAAACTTCCTTAATATAGATAGCCAATACAAATCCAAGACAATAAACCAAAACACTAAAGAATATCCAACACTGAGCAATGTGCCTCTCTCTCCCTTCTTCTCCCAACTCCAGCTACCAAACTTGTGCACTAGATGAGTGAATGAGTGAGTGTATTAATGAGGAGTTGACTTCCTTTATTTATACAAAATGGCAGGTGTTTGTTATCAGACTAATCAGTAGGTGCGGACACTAATTGATCTCCCTAGATCCACCTGGATCTAGAACAAAATAGGACAGGACATGACTCTTTCCCTAAGTTTTGACCATTGAATTAGCTAGTAGGAAGGAACAAGTAACATACCTTTGTATCGCTTCCTAGGGTCTCTATTGCTTCCGCTTCACTCCAGTGCTCTCATGAGGTCAAGACCAAGACAACACAAACCAACAAAAGTGAAGATAGAAAAATATATTCAACTGTCAATTTATGCATATGATCAGGGAATTACATAATAAATTGAGAATGACTTTATGGGAAAAGGGCATGCCACTGTATCATATTAATTGAAAGTAGAAGATTACAACCTGGTTGCCTTGATGTCGCAAGATTCCTTTCGGTGGATCTTGGCTCCAACACACACACTTGCTCGATCCTTGCATGAAGAAGATCAAATCCTCTTGATAGACTTGCTAGAGTCTCCAAGCTCTTGTTCAAGCTAAGTCCTTCACGCAATTCTTTCACCAATTCTCCAATGAATCTTGCTTAACCTTTTCCATGAGAATTCCATCAATATATAGGAGAGAATGAGATGGTTACTTAGATAAGAATGATCCCACAATATCAGGGAATCCAGTACAAGGATAACCATTCGAATGCCAACCCATTCTTCTAGAAGATTCCCTTCTAGAACCATCAATAATTCATCTTTTTCCAAGCTTTAGTGAAGTTTCGCACCCTATCTATGTAGCACAGTGCAAGAATTTCGCACCCTAGCTTAAGGAAGCCTTCGAGAATGGGTCATTATCGCACCCTGTTATATTAGCAACCTGCGAACTCTCTTCAAAAGTAAGTTTTCTGGGAAGAGATGAATGACACTTTTCTCAGGAGAAATTTCTTATGAGGAGCCTGAGTACACCATCATCAATACACCATCATGATGACAAAAATCATGGGTAACAAAATTCCCCCCAAAGTATGAGGCTGGAACTAGTGACAACTTAAAGTCTTTGTAAACTGCATATGTGTGTCGGAAACCTGGAGCACACCTAATCGAAAACTTGTGAACAACCAAGCATCTGCAGAATATCATATATACCAATTCTGAGGTAGGCATTCCCATACTCAGATCATAGATGGATGACATTGTAGACATAAGTCATGGCCACCAATCATACAATGTGGATCCATGCCATCAAAATATAGCATAGCCACCGGGAATACACTGTGGATCTATGCAAGAAAATTCAAATTAAGACGGCATAGCCACGAGACATACAAAGTGGATCTATGTGTCGTAAATTATACCTACTCCATTGCAACCTGGACAAAGAGATGATATCCAGGGTCTTCAATCTCATCGCCCAAAAGTATGAATCTAACCATGTGATTACATCTGTTGAAGTCAAACATGGCAGAAACCACTTGATTACCAGTCATTGATGAAACCGTTAACAAGTGAGATGGAAATCACCATTAATGTCAATGAATCCCAAGGTACTCAAGTACAATACATCGAGTGTGAATGAATGAGTTGAAGTCGAACATTCAATGGAATATTTTGATCAGGGGTCAATGATGTAAACCCACTGTCAAAAGAGAGGAAACCTGCCATTGAGGCATGCAAGTTTCAAGGTACCAAAAATTTTTAAGTCTTGATTCTAGATAATGAGATGAAGTCGACGGAACAAAAATTTTCACAGGAGGGCCTTGATGTATACCCCATCAATGACACGAAATGAGTAACAGATTTTAGAGATGAAACAGAGTATGATGTAAATTGGACTGGACATAGGGAAGGCCGACATGGAGAGAATGGACAACTGCAGATGGTCGACTCAATAGAGGTTTCATATGAACTTCTCTTGAACATATGAACGACACAACCAATGATTTGGCAACATTGACTCAAATATGAAATAGGGAATGACCTTGTAACAAATCGAATGAGAGACAAATGGATTTCCCAAACTGGTTTCAAATATAATGAATAGGGGGTGTCATGTTCAAGAGTGACGCTTACTGCTAATCAATATGAAGATGAAAACATATCCCTTTCCCAAATTTTCCCCCACCATTTCTGGCGAGTACCTCTTTATTTTTACGCAATCTTGAGGAGTGATCTGAAAATAGAAGGCTGACTTATTATGCTATGCAAGCACCCCTACTTCATTAAAATAAACTTTATAGGACCTTGCTTCATGTGTATAAATATGCAATATCACCTTATGTGTTAAGTTCGTGCTTCTTCCTTTAAATGTTTATGTATGAGGAAATGTTCTTGTAAATGGTTAAATATGTACTTCAAATAAATACACAGCAACAATACTTGCAGCAAATAAACCATCAAACGCACA
>JZKD02S1911875.1:356521-370434 GCA_000966675.3 Picea glauca
ATGCATGTACTTGGTAAGGGTTTCCTTTGCCTCATGGAGTTGAATCTCCATCTCATGCAACCTTTGCAAAAGCTGGTCTTTCTCCTACTTCATGGCCATCAACTGCTCTTCAAGAGCAATGCGCACATCACTGTCTTCACACAACTTTTTCATCAAATCTCTAAAAGCTAGAATCTCTTCTTTGTCAAAAAATGAAGTTAATGAAATTGTATGAGAACTATTAATGCTTGAAGCTTCTGCCATCCTTGCAAGATATCAAAATTCAACACAAAACTTGCACAAAACCAATAGCTAAATCTCAATCTATCAATGGCAAACACATGAGAAAAACAAACTTGTGCTCTGATACCACCTGATCTGAAAATAGAAGGCTGACTTGTTATGCTATGCAAGCACCCCTACTTCATTAAAATAAACTTTACAGGACCTTGCTTTATGTGTATAGATATGCAATATCACCTTATGTGTTAAGTTCATGCTTCTTCCTTTAAATGTTTATGTATGAGGAAATGTTCTTGTAAATGGTTAAATATGTACTTCAAATAAATACACAGCAACAATACTTGCAGCAAATAAACCATCAAACGCACAACAAGAACAACATGATAAAGGAGTTCACCCCCCTTCGGGCTACATCTCTTTGAGCCTCCATAATGGACTTGGCTCTCTGGGATTAATTAGTCAAAATTTCTTTTACAAGCTGCTGCTCAACTCCAATGGGAAAACAAACTGTACCATTGAGATCAAAACACATAAAAACCCCAAAAATGACTAATAGAACTCTGAAAACGGATCATGGCTCATCTGGGCATGACCTCCTCTACATGTGGCCATAAGCTTCCCTGAGCTTCTCTTTGGAAACAACACCTGTAAAAGTCCTCAACAGACTTTGATACCTGTCCCAATGTGTTCATAGCATATCAATTATCCAAAAATGATTATTCAATCACAGAAAACAAACATAGGCTCACCAAACCATGTCCTCCATCAAAGAGGGCTTCAAGCTCCCTAGAGCTTCCTGGAACTTCAATGGTGAAAAACTTGTAGAAGAAGTCATCAAATGGCCTTGAAAATAGAACCAATGGATCCAACATGTCCAAAAACCCCTGGCTGGGCTTTTACGGCACCTCAATCGGCCAAACGATGAAGAAGTTAGGCCTCCTCCATTTTCCTCCTTCAAGCTTTGCTGGAACTGGCTCTACAAAACGCACCTATGTGTGCATGAACCAAGAACACGCTTTAGAAACACGTTAAAACCTGGAACCGGGGGAAATTGTGCCAATGGTGCAAACCGTACAATGGTTAGGGTGCCTCCAGCCCCGAACCACCTAGCTCTTAGGCACATGGCTCATAAAACCTCAGGCTATGGAAAAAAGTGCTAACGGTTTTAAAACCGTGCCAACTGTTTGAAACCGTGCGCATTATTAAACCATTGGTTAATAACAAAAATACACAGGTTATGTTTGAACCCGGTGCTAATACACAATGTTCAACACAATAAATAACACATATATATCCGCGCGCCATATTAAACATGGCATAAACCATAGTTTTAAATCCCGTGCAATATAATAGAGCACGGTGATATAGTTTGAAACCCACGCATATATATATGGTCACATCAACATTCAAAACGACCACAAATTAAAAACCCGCATGCAAACATATTAAATAGTGGTCATATGTAAACAGTAATACGTCCAAGGGTCGGGGCTAGGCCCCGGCCCGACCCCTGCCATTTGCAATAATACGTGAATTTAAATAACATAATACCCACATATATGGTAAGAAACAATGGGCGGTATAATGGCTAGCAGAGTTTTGTGAAGGCGTTGAATAGTGGGGAGGTCCGGGGGTCGAACCCCATGGCCTCCATAAAGTTTTAGTAAACGAACCAGACACCAACAGCCAATAAAGGGGTGCCACATGGCAGCCCATGATTGGGCCACATGGCACCCTGCCATTTGCCCAAAATCTGCCATGTGCCAATACCACATTCGTCCAAATGCTAACCAATAAATGCATGCCACGTCAGCACTGTATGGGCATCGTACAGACTGTACAGCCTTTCCACGTCACCACTGTACGGACTGTATGGACAGGTACAGTCAGCATCAAATTTTTTCTTGTTTGCCTTGGCGAACAAATCATGATAACTTCTCCATACGGACTCCATTTGAGAAAGTAAATATACCACCAAAATCGGGAAGACGAGACGAAATCAATGGAACCATTTTCATCGCATTCTGAACACTTTGAAAATTGAGCAAAATTTTGCCCCCTGGTCCAAATTTTGATCAAGGAGGATAACATATTCTTGTTGATATAAGATTATCCTTCAGATAAGTCCTTTGGAGTATGTTTAATGAAACCTAAGAAGGAGTGGTTCAGTCCCATTACGGGTCTGTCGATGTTTGTTTAACGAGTCCAAAGATAGAAAACTCGAAGGTTTTTCATGATTATAGAGTCTGGAAAAACACTTAAAAGAGAACTCTCTCAGTTCCTTTTTCATAAGGTAGTCTGATGAGACCAAAAAAGAGATAAATTATCGCCCACCAGATTCTTTCTTCAAATACTTTATCGAGCGTGAAAATAGCAAGGTCGCTTGGCTATCTTTTCATGTTTAGAGAGTCTAAAAAAAGCTTAAAGAAGACTCCAGGGGGGTTTCTTTTTCGTATAACCTTGTTGAGCCCGAAAAAGTGATAAAAGTATGCTCAATTGCGTTCTCATGTATTTTCGAGCGTGAGAACGGACAAAGACCAAGCTCGAGGTTTCATAAAAAAACCATAAAAAACAATCAAAACATGTGATGAAAAAGAAAAATTATGTCTGTATCCATGTACATGAACATCGAAGTAGTTATGCCTACAAAATTTACACTCAAAAGGGCATTAGGGATTAGGTTTTAATCAATAAATAATTATAAAAGATTCAATAACATGGTAAAAGTAAATATAAAGGAGTAAAACTCTTTTTACCATATCATTTTCACTTTTCCACTATTTGAGCCCCAAAACCCCTCTTTTACCCTCGAAATTTGGTGTCAGATTGTAGGAGTTATGAGCATCCATTCGACGAGCCGTCAGCGAAAGTGAGGTAGGCTCTTGATCCTCTACTCTTGCATGGTTTAAATTTTCATTTTCATTGGTAAAAACACATTATTGAGTTGGTTTTGTGAGCCATTCTTGCGCTCAACCATTCTCGCAGGTGGGCTACACCGGACCTGCGAGAATGGGTCATTCTCATAGGTGATCCCATAGTAGCCTGTGAGGTTCTCACACTGTGCCTAAAGGGAACCTGCGAGAACCACAAAGCATAATTTTTTTTTGAAGTTTTGCTCAATGAAAGAGAACCAATTTATGAATAGAGTTACTAATATTCTTTTTGTGCTTCTTATGCAGGTAGTTGGCCATCAAAATGGTTCTTGAATGGCACGAAAGAGAGCATGAAGAAGATAATGAAATTTCTGGAAATCATCCGCCCACTATTGTTCCTTTGAGAAACTGTGGTCTTCTGAAGTACTTTCGTATCCCGGGCATGAGGGCCCAAATCAGGTTATTGGAGTACTTTGTGCATATGTGGGATCCCGATCAGCAAGTATTCCATGTAGGGGTCCACACACTATCCTTAGATATTGAGGACATTTACTTCTTGACTAGACTGTCATGACATGGGTAACACATGAGCCTGACTGGTAGCAGAGGTGGTGGGCTGCCTCTGAGTGAGTACTTCCACTTACACTGTGTTCCCGAGGCAGAGAGGAAGAAAGGGAAAGTAGTTATTTGGGGAGTGCGGGATTTGACCCTTCGCACTATTTTGTTAACCATTGTAGGTATGGCTGGGATCTCTGCTCCTCACATGGTGCTCCAGAGTTACTTTTAGTATGCTATAGAGTGTACTAAACTTCATTTTTTTAACTGGGTAGATGTTGTGCTTTGTAGCATGAAAAGACAGTTGACCAAATGTAGACGAGGCAACCTGAAGCAATTCAGGTACGGGTCTTTGTTAGTGTCCTTATTTCTCGAGAGGGTTCCATTACTGAGGCTGCAAGTTGAGTGGAATTTACCGGCTCCCAGGGGTCCAAGAATGCCAAGATGGTGTCAGCTCATGGCCTGACATGTAGCTAGACCAATTATCAAGTATGATGATACCTTCTTCGACTGGCTGTGACCACAGATGTTGATGGTCGACGATTATGCTTATTCTAGGTTGGATTTCCGAGGAGATCTAGACTTAGTCCTTCTAGAGGATGCTCAGTGGGGGGAACTTGGTAAGAAGTACACAATTTTTTCTTTTTTAAATGCTTTTATGAATTTTATCATATGCAAATGTTTTTTATATGTTCGTCCAAAGACTAAATACAAAATTCATTTTTTGATGACACATATGTGGGGCCTTATCGACCTCCTGGTACTTCTCCCATTCATTGGTGAGGATAGGTAGCGCTAGTGCCACAATGGGACGTCGAGGATTATCAAGCAGTGGAACAAAACCTAGAGGGTTTGACAACAGATATTCCAGACATGCCTCTTGGAGAGGTTCCACGACGTTATCAGCATCACACAGTAGATGTGTCAGAGTCCATAGGTCAACTTCTCTGTAGGGTTGCCTGGGCAGTCATATGTTACCATGAACGATATCCATGACATCATTTTGTAGAAGCTATGAGCTTCAGATTTTGATATTTTGGTCTTCGTACAATACTTTTTGTAAAAAACTCTTTTGATCGTTATATATACATACGGCTTCTACCAGTTTATCTTGTGTTGTGAAAATTGATGTGATTGATTTATAAATGATCCAAATGTTTGTCTAATACATAGTTAGCCAATGCATCAGTTAATGTATTTAGACATCTAGGAATATGTTGATATTCAATATAATCAAAATAACGTTCCAAGAGGCGAATTCGCAAATACACCTGTAACAAAGTAGGACTTCGAATAGTATATACATTACTTAACTGTAGTACTACAAGCTGCGAATCGAGTCGCACAACCAAATGACGAATTCCGAGCGAGATAGAATCAATCAATAATTTGATAACGACGCTATACTCTGCAATATTTTTGGTTGCACGTCCGAGACACACACCTCGAAAGGAGACAAGTTCGTTTGTAGGGGCGTAAATTGCCCATGTAGCGGAAGCAAGGTTCTGAGTACTATGGCTAGCACCATCAGCAAAGCCAATATAGGGTAGCGAAGACTCCAACATTTGGAAATCAAACACAATTTCACATAAGGGCAGAGACCAGATAATGACAAAAGCAAGCTATAGTAACACACAAGAAGTATGATACGATAAAAATACAAGTACTCATACATAGATGAATTTATGCATAGTACTTCTTCAAGTACAACCCATTCCTAGGTTCACTCAAAGGGATACCATCGTAATCTACTAACTCATAACCTCCTTTTTCCAAAACTCGTCGATCAATATAAGGGCCTCACCAAATGGCTTCGAATTTTCCAGCTCCTAGCATATCTCGATCTTGTTCATAGAGGAGAACAAGATCACCTTCGGAAAAAATGTGAGGCTTGACATGTTTGTCGTATTGGGCCTTGACACATTTTTTCTGAGCTTCTATGACTAGGGTAGCATCGCGTCAAGTTTCTTCTAATCACATAAGATACAATAGACATTCTTCCTCAGCAGACGTGTTTGGTAGGAGTTCAACAACTAGTTTTAAAGAGGGTATCTCACATCCAATCGGGAGAATGGCTTCCAAACCATAGACTAACCGAAAAGGTGTAAACCCAGTAGCATACTTGAAAGATGTTTGGTAAGCCCACAATGCCGAAAACAACATTGTGTGCCAACTTGTTTTTTGAATCCCTATCATTCGTCGGGGCATAGTTACGAGAATTTTGTTAATTGCTTCGACTTGGACATTGGCTTGTCGGTAATAGGGCGTCGAGCTATCATGGTGAACATAGCTTGGGGAACACCAAAATGAGCTATGACGTGATTAAAAATGAATAATGTTGCGGTCTTTCCAATGTTGTCAATTGTCGGCATCGCCTCGGCCCATTTCGTAAAGTAATCGACGGCTACAATAATGTATCCATGCCCCTCGGCCAAGTGAGGGTGACATGTCATGAAATCGATGCCCCATTTCACAAAGGGACCAACGGAGACCACAGGGTGAAGAGGAACAAGATGTGACCGTATCTTGTTATTATAGGTCTGGCAAGCATGGCATTTTTGAACGACGATTATGCAGTCGTTAAATAAAGAAGGGAAAAAATACCGTGCTTGTAAAATATTTTGGGCAGTAGCATACCCAGACATATGACCACCACAGGCTCTAGAATGGTAGTCATTCAGAGCTTTCTCGGCTTCGTCGAATGTTAGGCAACGTCAAAAAACAGAGTCAATCCCCCCATGATAAAGAGTATCCCCAAGGATAATATATTGACGGGTTTGATAGCGTATGCGACGTTGGTCACTACTAGACAAAGTTGGCCATAAATTCTAGGTCTGCAGATAGATATTGATATCACCATACCAAATATCATCAGTACTGATAAGGAAAAGAGATTCATCGGGTAATGAATCAGCTGCTACATTTTCCATTTCATCATAGGGAAAGTCGGATATCAACTCAGCAAACACTAAGGACTTCTTGGACTTGGCGTGTTCGAATTCCAAGTCAAACTCTTGGAGTATCAAAATCCATTTGGAGTATTTTCCCCCTAGAAATTGACATGTGAGAATGTGTTACATGGGGTTGCAGTTAGAAATCACGGTAGTCTTGCGTGAGAGGATATAGTGCCAGAAGCGTTGGATGGCTTGAACGGTAGCCAAGGCTAGTTTTTTGACATGTAAATACTTGATTTCGGTAGGCGTTAGACTTCGACTCAAGTAGTAAATCACATGTTCGTCGTTAGCATCATCCTATTGGACGAGAACCATACCAATGGTGTAATCCGAGGCAACAAGGTAGAGGAAATAATCACGACTGTAATCGGGGGGAAAGAGAAGTGGAGCACACGTTAGGGACAATTTCAAAGATTCAAAAGCATTGTTGGTGATGGTATCCCAGATGAACTCTGAACCCTTTTTTAAGAGCCGTGTAAATCCATGAGTTATCTTGGAATAATTTGGGATAAAATGACGAAGAAAGTTTTCTTTCCCCTGCAAACTTTGTAACTGGAAAAGTGTAGAAGGAGGAGGAAGATTAAGGATTGCCTCAACATTTAAAGGATCTACCCGGATCCCTTGACGTGAAACAATAAAACCTAGAAGGCAGCTAGATTCCACACAGAAAACACACTTATGAGGATTTAAACGTATACAATAAAACTGATAGCAGACGAAAATGGTGCAGAGGTGGGTTGGTTGATCGACTTGGCACATTGAGTGAGCGGGTAAATCGTCTAGATATGGTTGGACGATGTACCTGATATCATGGAAAGAATAATACATAGCGTGTTGAAAAGTTGCGCCAGCGTTCTTGAGATCGAAAGGGAGTTTCTAATAGGAAAAAGTACCCCAAGGACAAATAAAACCGGTCTTATGTTGATCCTCGGGAACAATGTTGATTTGATTATACCCGGAGAAACCATCCATGAGAGAGAATATTTCACTTCCGGCGCAATTGTCGACAATCTGATCGACAAAGGGGGTAGGAAAGTTATCTTTGGGACAAGATTTGTTGATATCCCTATAATCAACACATACACGAATGGTGCCTTGTTTCTTGTCAATCGAGACAAGAATGGAAATCTAGTCTATGAGAGCCACCAGATAAATAAAGTTGGCTTTAAGAAGTTTCTCGACTTCGAGCTTGATAGAAGCCCCTTTAAGTGGGTGAACTAGACGAAGGCGTGGCCCGACAGGTTTAGCGTCAGGGTATGTATTAATCTCATGTATCACAATCTCAGGGTCAATACCCGACATTTCTTTGTAGCTCCAAGAGAAGATGTCACAAAACTCTTTGAAAAGGGATGTGTAGGTGACGATTTCATCAGAAGAACATGAAGCTCCGATATGGACATTTTCGACAATTCCAAGTTTGACGAATATGTCGAGGGGAATAGTGGGTGAGATATTGCTTAAGTTCCCTTTAGAAAACACATCGTGTGTGGACTCGGGAATGGTTTAGATAATGAAAACGGTCGATGGGGTCAATATCCGTTGGTAGTTCTCAATGGTATGTTGCTCCAGAAAGAGGATGGAACGATGATGTCTATCATCCCAAGGGGTGTCTTCCATGACAGACATGATCATTTCATCGGTGGGAAAAATGACACGAAAAGGATCGAGAGACAACTCACCAAGAGAAGGGGTAGAAGGTGTTTCCAATTGAATGGCCTGATAGGCAGGTTCGACTGGACTTAACGACATTTCCTCACCGTAACGAAGATCATCTCCAGGGTCAGGTACTATCCAGGGGTCGTGAGACGTAGGAATTTCATGAATCGAGGTGGAGATCATGTTGATCTAAGCAATAGACGAGCGTGGAACATCGGGTAGTGGAATGGGGAAGTACCCATTAACGAAGAGTCTTTTAGAAGGCCTACATCGACATTCTCATAACCCGGTGGGGTTTTAATGATGAACAGTACGTTGCCAGTACAGGAATCAGAATTGAAGAAGGATAGTTGGTCGACGGTGATGACCTTTCCTCAATGTGGGAAACGTACCACACGGAAAAGGGTCAACACAACTACGCGCATGGAATCGATCCAACTGCGGCCAAGCATAAGATTGTAATCAAGAGGAGCGTCAAAGACTTCCACTTTGACTTGGACCTTTTTTCCTTCTAATGTGATGGGCAATGAAGGAAGGACACCATAGGGCTTAAAACCAGAGCCATTGAAGGCTTTGAGAGTGTTTTGGGATTCATTCAAAGTAGGAGAGCCAATGGATTTCCAGCAAGAAAAATACATGACACACGTCGAGGCACCCTCATCGATAACGGTTCGGCAAATGTTTTTGTCAGAGACAACCACTTGGATCTAGAATGCGAGTTGAGGGGGTAACCTTGGAATGTGATATTCCAAGTCAAAAATTATTAAATTCATATCTATCGGATCGATTCCACCGAGAGCTTTCAACAGTGCCTTTCGTTGTGTGGGACAACTTTGAAGGACTTCGAGGGATAACATCACAGAAGGTGCTTGGTCCAGATCTTCAACAATGTTGTAGTTCTAGGTAGCATGAGCATGAGGATTGAAATTCAATTTTCGAACGACGCCCTTTGGGGGGGGTTGAAGAACTGTGTCAAGGCTCAGTCGTTCGAGATGAAGAGGACCATTGGTAGGTGGAGCTGCGGGAGAGGGTTGTACCCAGGAAGGAGGTATATCATCCACCTTCTCTTTAGAGGGAGAATAGTCTTGGGATCGATTAGTACGTGCAACGTAGCTCTGGTTTGAATCACCAATACACATCAATATCTAGGATGTAGTAGAACATGAGGGTTGATCATGAATGACCAACTGAGCTTGTTGTTGAGACGGGAAGGGTTGTGACAAAACGGTCGGAGCAGGTGGTTTTGGAGCTCCTTGAAGGAACTTACTGACCTTGGCGCATCGTGGACAATCCTTCGTGTAGTGATCGTCACCATAGATAAGACAAAGGTATCGAGGTTTTCACTTATCCTGATCATCAATAGGTGTAGTTTTGGTTTGCTCTGCTTGAGAAGTATTTTTGTCCTCCTTATTCTTACCCCTTCCCTTATTAGATTTGTTTTTACCAGCTAGGGTAGATTGAACTGCATTTACCTCAGAAGTCTTGCCGGTGGGAGTGGCAGGAGATGGAGCATTTTGAAAATTAGAAGAAGCAATTTTGGGGTTTGCGCTTGAGGTGGAATGTGGTTGGGCCTGGAAAGTGCCAATCACACCATTAGCTACATGTGAAGCAACTGGAGTAGTTGAAGTGGTGTAAGTGGAAGGATGAGGTAAGTCAGGTAGTAAATCATAAAGGGTACCCGTTTGTGAGCAAACAAGGTCAATATATTGAGCACAACTTATAGCCTACTCTTTCATGACTACTCCACCCATGCCAATGTCAGGACCGATGTCATTCACAAAGGATTTTGTGAACTATTCTACCAGCAACTGATCAGGGAGTTCAAGTTTAATGAGACGTCGTCTCCGTCACCACTCATGAATGTGATCGGATGTATGAGTGGCTTTGTTTTGTTTGAAAGAAGTCAAAATCTCAGTCCCCGTGTCATAATGAATCAGTAACTGGTAGTGTGTGAGGAAAGCCATAGCTAGGGTGTTGAAGTCAGATAAAAAACCTCGTGGAAATTCTATATACCACTTCACAGCAGAAATTGTGAGGGTTCGTTGAAAAAGACGTAAACGAGTCATCCATAAATGAGTTGGATGAACACCAGAGGTGAAAATTCATGATGTGATTGTTCGGGTCCTCTTCCACTTTTCCATCAAATTTATGAATGTCCGATGGTAGCTTGGTTGGTATAGCGGGCCATTGGGGAGAGTGACAAATTGGATCATTTAAAATCCTTGAAAAATCTGGAAGATCCAAAGTGGCCAAAAAGAGTAACTATCGATTCACCTGTGGGTACTAGTGGCTTTGGGGAGGAAGCCCCATCGACAAACCAATAGGACCATAAGAAGTGTGCATATAATGTGAAGACCCAGGCAGATTCGATGGTGGTTAAAGAGGATAGTAGCTCATAGGATTGTACCCTGGAACAGGGACTTGAGGTTGAGAATTCGCCCCCCAAATGGGATTGAATGTACCCGGATATGGTTGGCCCATACTAGGGGGTATCATAGATGCAGCCAGAATCTTCTACCCCCCAGTTGATTAAGGAGGATGTTGTATCAAATGATTCCAATACTAGGCCAAGGACAGAGGTATGTGTTGTCCATAAGGTGGGGTCAGTCCTCCCATCGAAGGTGGTGTTCCAATTGGGGGTAGCGTTCCAATTGGGGGTTGTGTTCTAATTGGGATTTGCATTCCAAAAGGAATTTTTGCGCTGAGAGGGCGTTGATTCATACCACCTTGAGGAAATTTTCCACCGACTGGAATTTGATAATTTGGTGTGAATGACGAAATAGTGCCATTAGTATTAAGACTGCTAGTAGAAGATAAGGAAGGTCCTCCAAAAGGAAATTGAGGGAGTGTCGAAATAAAATCGGGAAGAGAGTGCCCAAAAGAAGAAGGACCACCAGGAGAGCTAGATGGTGATTGCGTAGGTGTGTGAATGGAAGCATTCAACGCATGGTATCTAGGTGGTAGTGTTGGAGTGACATTGGGCGTACGCGGTGTGCTGATGGGAGCGAGACTAACCACAGTAAACCCGGTTGGAACACTCGTAGTATCTGTGTGATGGGCCATTTTGATAGGGATGGTAAAGTGATAGGCGGTAGTAAACGGTACTGTCTCTGGACTAGAGATTTCAGAAATCATGGGCCGGAGGGGGGGGGGGGTGATTTTGGAAATCATAGGTGAGCCTGGACCAAAAAGGTCCCGTCGAAAAACACCTGTAGACCAAAAAAGATCTTGGCCTTATATGCCTGGAAAGGGTCCAATTGGTGATCCAGAAGACGTAACAACTAAGTCTCCGGAAGAATTCAGTCGCATAAATGTTCACTCAGAATCAGGGTGAAGTCGAAAGTCCTCTCTAGTATTTGTAATTCGAAAATGTTCTAGATAGTCAGTTCGTTCCACTTGTGGCATGGTGACAACTGGAACTTCATTTTGCCTAGGAGAGCCCTCAGGTGTACTTGTAGGCAAGGGTTGAGAACCTTCCAGATGCTCTGGAGATAACCCCTGCATTCTACATGAACGATGTAGAGGAGCTATTGTAACCGAGTGACAAACTTCACAAAGAAAATCTTATGGTCAACTTTGGTAAAGAAACAACACGCGCTAGTAAACAAAATCTAGGAAGCAACACCAAGCAAACAAGACCTTCTAATTTTGAAGTCACTAGTTGGTGATGAAATCCAACGTCACAACAATGAGACGAGAAGGGGTTGGGCAAGGGTGGAAAAGTTATGCTAATGACCTACTTAATGGACTAACACCCTGGTGCAAGCTCCCACACATAATCATGGGTATACCCTCCAAGGAGCCTGAGTGAATTTGGTCAACGTCGATTCCAGGTACTGTGAAGACTTTCCCCTTCATAGTCACCTTGTGTAAGAACCTAGAAAGATAGGCCACTAAGGTTACCACCGACAACAATAAATCCCGGGGGGACAGTTGACAATTCGATCCACACGCAAGGGCAGGGTATCTAGCCCAAATCCAACTCAAAAGGATTCCACTCTTCATTGTGGGTATACCTCCAAGTGATCCTCGTAATACGTGCAATCTCTACACTGATATCAACAAAGCAGGGTGAGTAACTTTGTCAATATCATTGCGGCCTCGTGCTTGACCCTTGTGTGAGAAGGGATTCCCAAGACAAGATGTTGTAAATGGAATTTACCACTCCTTAACACAAGATGTTATTTTTTGTTTTGTGCTTTGGAGAATGTATCTCTCTTCCTATTCCAAAGCACTAGCCTAGCTAAATGTTGGTGTAATAGAGCCTTAGAAAAGAGTTACTAGTTAAATTTTACGATTGCGCAGCATTATTGAGAGTTGTTGTTACTCAAAGGAAGCGGAGATGAAACTAATGTTGTATAAGACTCTGACCCAACAATGCATGGATGAGAATGAAATATATCAATTTTTGTTCAAAGAATCCTATGTACGAGAGGGAAAGAGAAGTTTTCCGGATCAAACTTGAACTACAAGACACAATTTATTTAAAATGCAATTGCAACAAATCACGCAAAAATAACAATTCTCTATTGTTTCTTTTTCAATAATTTCAACAATTGATTTTCAATACTTTTGAAGACGAAAATAATTTTGAAAGAAAAAATTTGTTCAATTTTCAAAAAGGACCTACACCATGATGGTGAGAGTGAAAAAAATAAAAAAACTAATGAACAAGCAATAGATAAAAACCCAAACCACTCTTTCAATGGAAACAAAAATAACAAGCAAACCAAACTAGTCTTTTCAATTGCATAAGAAAAATGAGTTTTCAAATAATGAGAAAATGATAAAGACAAAGAAGCTCAACTTTCAACCGATCATCGGTTCTTAACCAAACAAGCACACTCAGATCCCGAAATCAGAGAGTATATCTTTGCAGAGAAAAGTCAAGAAACGAAACTCAAGAAAAATGGATAGGAAGAGTCTTGATTTCCTAAGACTGTTCGTGCACAAGAACGAAGACAAGAAAACATCAACCAAAGGTCCAAAACACTCTTGTTAGGCACCTAAACTGATCTGGGTAGTTGAAGATGAAAAAACTCGAATCCAAAATTTTGAAAAAGAGGGTTCGCAGGCTAGCAGTATTACACAGTGCGAGAATAGGTCATTCTCGCAGGTGATCTTCGAGTAGAGTGCGAGAACCTCACACTGAACCTAAAAGTAGGGTGCGAACTCAGCATATTCTCCCAGGCCATTGTGGAGTGTGGTGAGAGAATGTCTAAAACTAATCAAATTTTTGGAAAAAGACACAAAATTTGAAGAGGCCTATGGACCCAAAGGGTCTATCAACGTATCCTGAAGACTCAAATATTGATATGAAAGGGGAAAGGTAAGGCAATAGAAAATGGCCAAGAAAAAATACCAAAAACCACAAAGAAAAGGGGTAGATCTCCAGTGGAGTCATCAATTTTGTTATCGGACTAATCGGTAGGTGCAGACACTAACTGATCTCCCTAGATCCACCTGGATCTAGAACAAAACGGGACAGGACATGACTCTTTCCCTAAGTTTTGACCATTGAATTAGCTAGTAGGAAGTGTTATCACCCCATAAATTATGGGAATCAGTCTTCTGACTAATATGTATCTATTTGGCATCTCTCCGGGTGACGAAGTATAGCTCAGGTGATTCTGTTTCCTCCCTCCACTCTTGT
>JZKD02S1911875.1:375936-393930 GCA_000966675.3 Picea glauca
CTTCTAAATATCTTCAGTTAAGAGATTCTTAAGTGCTTGTTGATTGGAGTTATTTCCTTCTCTTTTCTTCTGATCATCACTTTAATTATTGAAGATCCAGTAAGTGTGTTATCTTTCCTTGTGGAGGATTTCTTCATCATTTCTGGTTGTATTTCATTCCTAATTAATTTCAGACTCCATAGCCCAATGGATGTGCAGTTTGTCTCAACCAACCTTAAAAACCCTTTTACAACAAATCCTTGTTCTTCATAACTAGCCTAATATTTCCGCAAACAAAGCTATATTACACAGAGAGATCCCTCTCTGAGTCTTGGAGGGCTAGATCCAAGACTCGAAGCGGTTCTGATGTTGCCTCTGTGATTGCCTTTTCAGCCTTGGGCAAAATTACAGAGTGCTAACAGGAAGGAACAAGTAACATACCTTTGTATTGCTTCCTAGGGTCTTTGTTGCTCCCGCTTCACTCCAGTGCTCTTGTGAGGTCAAGACCAAGACAACACAAACCAATCAAAGTGAAGATAGAAAAATATATTCAACTATCAACTTATGTGTATGATCAAGGAATTACACAATAAAGTGAGAATGAATTTATGGGAAAAGGACATGCCACTGTATCATATTAATTGAAAGTAGAAGATTACAACATGGTTGCCTTGATGTCGCAAGCTTCCTTTTGGTGGCTCTTGGCTCCAACACACACACTTTCTCAATCCTTGCATGAAGAAGATCAAATCCTCTTGATAGACTTGATAGAGTCTCCAAGCTCCTGTTCAAGCTAACTCCTTCACACAATTCTTTCACCAATTCTCCAATGAATCTTGCTTAACCTTTTCCATGAGAATTTCATCAATATATAGGAGAGAATGAGATGGTTACTTAGATAATAATGATCCCACAATATCAGGGAATCCAGTACAAGGATAGACATTCGAATGCAAACCCATTCTTCTAGAAGATTCCCTTCTAGAACCATCGAGAATTCATCTTTTTCCAAGATTTAGTGAAGGTTCGCACCCTAGCTATGTAGCACAATGTGAGAATTTTGCACCCTAGCTTAAGGTAGCCTGCGAGAATGGGTCATTCTCGCACCCTGGTATATTAGCAACCTGCGAACTCTCTTCAAAAGTAAGTTTTCTGGGAAGAGATGAATGTCACTTTTCTCAGGAGAAAGTTCTTATGAGGAGCCTGAGTACACCATCATGACGACCAAAATCATGGGTAACAGTGTTGGAAAGGTGTCTCTTTACTGGGAAGGATGGACTTGTCTTATTAGTGGTTAAAACCACTTTAACTAGCCTGGGGGAAGAATTCTCAATTTGCATAATATATTTAGGGTTTCACCAATCCAAAAAGGGGGATTTGGTCAATTAAAATGCCCGACATGATCAATCCACAAAAGGGGATTGATCAGATGAATAATAACTCAATAATAAATAGAATACTCTTTGAAATTACAATATTTCAACACATTCCATTATCCTTGCTTCATTCTTTGGGGATTATGTGAGAGTATTAAGTTTATGGTTTCTATTTATCCAAAATACAACTATTCCTTCATAAACCTTTCAACCAAAATTGAAATAATTGAATCATAGAAAACTAAGATCATTAGTTCAAATGACTCATTAGTATATTAAAGGTGTAAAGAAACAAACAACTCGTTATTTAGCTTGCAGCAAGGGCTTTTACGAAACCTTATTGAAAAATGTATCCCTTCTCTTTTTATAGAGGAGATGGGCAGCCAAAGGTTTTTGTGAAGGTTTTTTTATTGGTGTGCCTCTAAGGTATTGTTAGCACCATGATTTTCATAGCTAGAGTTAGAGGTTTTTCCAATGTTTTCAAAGTCATGACATGAACTTGGTAAAATCAAGGAATTCCTAGAAGAGTCATAGGTTAGAGTGAATATCATCTCAAAAGGTATTATGGTTCATCATCACCTTTCATAAGGTTAGAAAAGGAACAATCATGACACCCCATGTCATCGGTATTGTTGCAAATTTCAAAAGAATACTTGTTGTGCAAGTTTGTTGTGCAAAGGCTTTTTCTGATTTCATTTGTTGCATGCTACGTAGAGGATTTTTTCACACAGAAGGTGTTGTTGCGTAGAGGATGTTGTCACGTAGAGGATGTTGTCATGTTGAAGATTTTGTCGTGATTAAGATGTTGTCGCACATAGGATGTTGTCACGCAGAGGATGTTGTCACACAAAAGATGTTGTCGCACAAAAGATGTTGTCGCACAGAGCATGTTGTTGTGTAGAGGATGTTGTTCTACAGAGGATGTTGTTGCGTAGAGGATGTCGTCACACAGAGGATGATGTTGCACAGAGGATGCTATCAGGCAGAAGATGTTGTTGCGTAGAGGATGTTGTTGCACAAAATATGTCTTGCGTAGAATATGTCATCGCGCAGAAGATGTCTTCACGTAGAATATGTCGTCAAGCAGAGGATTTCGTCGTGCAGAAGATGTCGTCGCGTAGAGGAGTTTCATGCGCACAAGATATAGGGTGCATTGCGTAAATGACTATTTTAGTGGTAAACTTCAAGATCTGTTTCTGACCAACTGGATAGGAATTTTGAAAATCCCCTAGAGTTTTTTGTCAAGGAAAAACCAAATAATAAAAAACTCTCTCAGATTTGTAAAAGGTGTCACAAATTGGGATATTGGAATGAATATTTGAGCTCTATTTTTCAGCTTTCATGATTTCTTGTTTGAGACATGTTTTTGAGACACATATTCTGGCCAACTAGAGATGAATTTCATGGAAACAAGAGATTGTTTTATTTAGAATGATCTTACCTACAAAAACCTTTCTTAGTTTTAAAAAATCTTTTTTTATTCGTGAGATATGATTTCATCTTTAACGCCTATTTTCCTAGTTTAATGTGCAATCCACTGCGTTTTTTGTTGTAGGTTGTTGTTGTGTAGCAGACTTGTTGTGCAGGGGTGACAGAGTGTCTAGCAATGCACATGATGACTTATCACAACCATATGGTCAAATTTTGATCATGATCAATGATTGTAAAGAATATTTTGGTTATGATTATGATTTGGAAAAGTTGGGTTTTCTATTTTTAGTAAATCCATTGAAGTTATTGTTCTCTTTCAAAGAAAACGGATCCATGATTCTAGGAGGTGGTAGTTTGACCCTAACAACCAAATGTGCATTATTTTTATATATAAGGGGGTCATTTTGATGTAAATGGGGTTTGACTTTCAGTTAGAGAAGCTATTGGACTGTGTCATATTTTCTCGAACATTTATTATGAGTTAATGTAGAAGTACATGGCTTCCATGAAGCAGAGATTCATTACGGTCTTGTTCTCAGTGTGTTTTTCCCGTTAATGTTTTCCCTCATTATTTTTTTTTCTCTTCCATTATTTGACTGAGAGTATATGTTTGGAATTCATCTTATCTAATGCTCCATTCATGTAGTGAATACTTGTTTATGTTTGGATTTCATGTTCATAAATCATCTATATTCGATGCTCTTTACATGGCAATCTATATTCCCTTTATGCTTCTTCTTCTAAAGTTATATTGAGAACTCATCCTTTGCTATATTCTCTCAATGTGATGGGTTTTCTCCTTCTATTTTCTGTTTCCATATCAATACTTATTATTTTCTAAAAAACATCACTTACCTTGCCTCTGTTTTCAGGAAGCACACAACCAGTCATTAATTCAATATCTTTAAGCTCAAAATTTGACTTCATTGCCCAATGGTTTCTTCCTTGTTTTTCCTACCAACCCTTTTAAAACAAAAACAAACTTGTCCTATTGCATAATATGACCTTTGTGCATTTATTGATGAATCCTTTGAGTTATTACCAGTCATTAGACATCTGAGAGATCCTTCTCTGGTTGGAAGGGTCAAAATCCAACCTAAAGTTGATTTGTAGGTTATCTTGGCATTTCTTTGATGCAACCCAAATAAATTACCGAGTGCTAACAGGTACATACACCCCTGTGCACACAAATAAATAATTCCTTCATGCTTACCTATTTAGGAGAACCTTCACCCGTTATAATAAAAAAAAAGCACCAAATAAAGCTCCCCGATGCCATTGAACATTACCACCCGATGCATATCGCTTTTGTCTGGTGCATTGAGGTAAGGTAAAATAAATAAAAAAATCACGAAACCAATTTTCATTATTACGCTTCATTTTGTTCTTAAAAACTCTCTGAAGAGCACCAATGCTCACTCTTTTTCCAAGACCTCCTTATTTCTAGTGCTCTATAGTGACTTCAAAAACTCCACTAGTAGATTCCACACATTTCCAAATTTTGGAAAACATCGTTAATTTTAATTTATTATCAATGGTCAAACCATGCCTCCTCTAGATAGAAGAGCCCAAGTAAATTGTTTACTACCTTTGTATTTGCATTTTCATCGAATTAAAAATTGAAATTGGCCTGAAATTTGGCCGTTGTTTTTTTTCAATTCTACATGGTGTTATTGAGCACTTTGTCTTTCTTTGAAGAAGTGCATCATGTTCGTAAATATATAGGAAACATCACCAATGGTGTGTACAATATAAACATATGCATCGATGTCGTTCACAGAATAACACTGCGAAAAATTTAAAAAATATGCATAATAGTGCATTTTATGTGATGCCTTATCCCTGGTGCGATATAAAACACAATGCACCACTAAAAAAATATGTTCGTGCTCTAAGAAAATTGGAGCACTGGTGATTTGAAATTAATAAATTGCATCGTTGAATTTTCATAAAAAAATAAACCTAGAGATGCACCAAATTTAACCAAATGCACCCACGTTGTAAATAACATGACATCGTGCTGG
Source organism: Picea glauca (assembly GCA_000966675.3). NCBI lineage: Eukaryota > Viridiplantae > Streptophyta > Pinopsida > Pinales > Pinaceae > Picea > Picea glauca. Next base: position 380,747 of record JZKD02S1911875.1, read on the forward strand.
TTATAAAAGAATTTAGTACATCATTGTTTCATAAGGGATGCCCTGTTACCAGTGTGTCCCAAAATAAATCACACCACATAAAACCAGTTAATTCTCCAATAAGCTAGAGCCTCAGTGAATTCCCTTTAACCAACCACACTACCTAGTTTTCAACAAATAAATTTATCGTAAGAGTGTGTCAAGGTTCACAAAACACAATGGTTCTATTTATAGAACCACATAAAAAAAAACATTTAACGACTTGAAATAGTAGTGCTTCTTATTGGACGACCTATTTCTGATGTGATATATAATACAACGTGCCTCTAAACAAAATGTTATTGTCCAAAAAAACTGGAGCACCAATGTGTTCACATTAACACATCACATTGCCTAATTTCCAACACAACAATTTAACCCAGGAGTGCCCCAAAGTCCAACAAATGCATTGGTATTGTAAAAAGAACGACATCAGGTTGAGCATTTGAAAATTTAGTAGAGAAATGCATCTTATGGGATTCATCATTCATGGTGTGTCCCATCATAGTAAACACATTAGTGTCATGCATAGCACAACAATACATGACATCGCGTGGAAAATCTAAAAATTACCAAATTAGTGCATCCAAGTGGAAGCCCCATTACCAATATCATGAATATCATCGCACTTCTAATGAAATATACCCAAGTGCACCACCTAGTTTAAAACAAAATTGAAATGGAAAAGTGATGCATCTTGTGGGATGCTTTGTTCCTCATGTGTTATAGAACACAACACACTGCTAAAATACATTTTGGTGCTCCAATAACCATGGAGAATCGATGCGTTATACAAAAAAAAACCACCTATAGGTTCTTTGTTTATGATATAGCACACTGAGTCAGTGCATAGTTACTATTTTTGGTGCACCAATTAATTTTCCACATTGTTTTGAAAACATAAATGAATTTTCTCTTTTGTTAAATACGAGTTATTTATGTGTGTGTGTGTGTTTTATAATTTCAATTCATTTTATCTATATATATGTGCCTTAAAATATTTGTATGTGAATCAAATACGATGATGATGAGAGGAGGAGGAACAAAAACAACAACAACAGGTCAAAATGTACACCTTTGTATGTGAGTGGGAGGCTCAAGAGAGGGAGAGGAAGATGATCTCTCACTTTATTGCACCTCAGACACATTACCTTTTGAGGGATGTTAGCCTCCTCATGTTTTATGAGGAAGATACATCCCTCAAGGGGGAACTCTCCGTTGATCCATTTTTTGGATTATGATCAACATGCATTCATGGTCGGTCTCAATCTATGATATCATCCCACAGAGGAGGATGCTTATTTTATCACCAAGTTGGCTAGAAGGGGAGAGATTTGGCCCTAGTTCCCCAATCTATCACCTAGTTTTGTAGGATACACCTAGCTGACATATGTGCATAGATATGTCACGCCATACATTTTTTCCTCTTCAAGACTCTAGGTTGTTGGTGGTCAAATGCAAATGGATTCATTTCATATAGAGGAGGTTAGGTTCCCGTGTATTATTCTCACGATACTGACACACTTTACCTTTAACAGGTAGTGCATTAGTTTCCATTTTATGTATTATGTAGATAGTTTAGTGTAGAGGCCCCAATTGATTAGGTGGATGGATCTTTTTTTGAGACAACTTTGTTTGGTGTTGGATCGTTATTGCGCCATTTTAGGTGGGAGGATATTCTTCCCATTCATGTCAGAATTATTTACATTATTTTTTGAGAAGTTCATGCCACTCGAGCATCATTACCTATCTTTCCTCCTAGGCCTATTATTTATGCACGTATGTGCATGTGGGGGAAATTGTTTCCCAAGAGGGGCTAGCCGAAGTGGCCATGTACTCTAGTCGATAGTGGGGTATGGAATTTTTTTTTTGGAGAGGACAATCCTATCCTCAATCTTGTATACTACTTGTACATGAGGATGGATTGGAGAGGATTTCCAAACATCCTATTTACATCATCCAGTACAAGCCACTAGATGAGCGATGTAATATTATCATTATGTTTTGATAAATCTAATTGTATATTTTTATGTCTTATTTAATGCACATGGGATTTATTGTAACATTTTGTTTCAATTATCTGATTATTATTATCTATTTTTTTGTAGATTTTGGCACATATGTTGAGGATGATCCTCCCCAACAAGATGAGGAGATGGAGGAGGTAGTGGAGCAACAACCTCCAGTACATATACCTGACATGCCATGCAAGCTAAATCAAAGAGTGTGGATAGAGGTGGTGGATTGCCTATGTGGTTAGATGGTTAGGCGTGCAGTGGTACCCATACCGGTTCATGAGATATTACGAGTACTAGAGCTATCTACGATATGGGTGATCCTTCCTCATGACATGAAATCATTGATGCATCATATTTTTTATGCCCTCAACTACATCGAGACATTGAGAGAAGATAGTCATGATTCCACTCCATCTGTCTCATCATGAGACTTACCCTCATCCTCTACAACACCTGGTTCTCCTCCTCCTCCTCGTGATTCTTCTCCATATGAATTTTCACCATCCACCAATCCTCCTAATTCTCCTCCACATGTGTCTGCACCATCTATCGATCCTCCTCCACTTGTATCACCATCCACCAATCCTCTTGCTTCTCCTCCATATGTGTCTCCACCATCCACCAATTCTCCTCCTCCTCCACTTTTTTCACCATCAAATGGTCCTCCTACTTCTCCTCCACATGTATCTACACCATTCATTGATCCTCCTCCATTTGTGTCACCATTCACCGATCCTCCTACTTCTCCTTCACATGTGTTGGCATCCATTGATCCTCCTCCTCCTCTGCTTGTGTCACATCCACTAATACTTGTACTTCTCCTCCACATGTATTAGCATCCATTGATCCTCTTCCTCCTCCTCCTCCTCCACTTGTGTCACCATTCATCGATACCTGGCCTTCTCCTCCACATATGTCACCATCCACTGATCCTTTCCCTCATCCTTGTCCTCCTACACGTGTCACAAGCTATTGATGTTGTGGACACTATGTTCACATTTGGTGTTGCACAACTTGAAACATAGTTATAAATTTAACTAGAAATGTGACCTCAAAACAATAACTCTAGTGCAAAAAAAACATATTTTTGTGTCAAAAACATCAAAATCAACCCCCATTTCAAAAAGTGGTGCTACTGGTAGCACCCCTTTTTTGTAGGGTGGTTAAAATTGACCATCAAATCAAAAAATGATGCTGCCTATAGCACCCTTCTATTATTTAGAGTTAAAATTGTGACTTAATTGAAACAGTGGCCCCGACGAATATAGAACTTCAAATTAGCTTGTAAATAAAAAAGTGGTATTTTATTATTAATCAAATTTATTTTATTTTTTGAATTTACATTAAAAATAAATAAATTGAAATAAGAAACTCCACATACGTTTCTTTTTCCTTTAAAGAAAAAAAAAACACTTTTCTAATTTTTTTTTAATGTAATATTTGTCTAATTTCACACAATATAAAGTTGTGGCTTCTGTGGAAGAAGAAGTGCATTTAAGTTTACAAATAAGTGCTATGCAAGGATATTTTCATTAGAAACATTTTGCAATGGCTAGTTACATATAGAGTTCTTCATCGTTATAATTTAATATGTGGCCTTTTTAAACTAGTTAAATTGATTTAATTAAATATTTAGATACATTAGCTCTAATATTTATAATGGATTTTTAAGGAGTTAAATTGATTTAATTAAATATTAGATACATTAGTGTTACCAATGCAATGCAAGATCATATGTTACAGTTAAAACCAAAACTGAATAAAGTTTAGACTAAAATTAATTGTTTTTACAGTTTGATGTTGTAACCAAATACATCTTATCAGTCCCCATCGTAGGCATAGAGGGACTATAGCGATCGATAAATTGTTGACTTGGTATTAGATTGTGCATTGACCATAAATATTTTCATATTGTCTATTGTTGGAACAAGAGAAGTGAAGACATCGATTTTAATATAATAAAAAGTATCATGTTTGTCAAGATATGATTGGACAAAGGATTGGAGGTCTTATTGCAGCCTTTTTTATTCCCAATGTTAAATATCTTGACCTGTCCAAAGTATTTGCTAGTATATGGTATTTTTGAATTATATATTTTATTATGCATTGGTAGATGGTGGATTAATGCTAGCATTAGTTCAAATTTCTCCCTTAGAATTTTTTGTTGGGTAGAATACATTCTCTACCATATTACTATATCTGATTTTTTCTTTATTGTTGCGTGCTTTGAGAGAGCAGGCTTGCCACGTTGCATATTTTCTTAAATGCTTGCACAGGCCTATGCCCTTTGATGGTCCTGACAGTCTTAACTGTTTACCTAACATCTCTGGCAGTGTTAAATGATTATTGTATAGATGGGTTGCAATACAGTTTCGTTCATGGTCGACATCGGTGCTTGAGTGTTTGATCCTTGTTCGGTGCTTCGTTCCATGGTTATGATTCTTGTTTGATTCAACTTTGCAAAGTTGAGGTCCTGCAATTGCAATTCAAGATCTTTGTGGTTGTTCATTGGTTTGTTGTTTTTCAAATTTGCAAGTTGTTGGACCTATTGTTGTGGTTTGCAGTTTTTGGGGCTGAGCTCTTTTTATCCTTTGTTGACGGGTAAGTTTGCATGTTGTTGTTGTTTTTCAATGGTGGCGGTCCCACCATATTTGTATGCGCTCTTATTTTCTGTGCCTAGAAAGCATGCATATTACAATGCAGAGGGATTTATGAAAAGTAGTTGGGAGCCATCAAAAGAGGGAACCATCGGGCAGGTTCTGTATGCAGGGTATGCTTTCATTCTATGGGTGGGAACATTGCGTCTACCTATTCTATTTTTGTTGAGTAAAGTTATTGTTTTATTTATTTCTCTATTTTCTTGTCATTTGATGTGGGGACTAGGGGGGATTTAAGTTGAGAAGAAGAAGGTTCAAAGATACATGCGGGAATTGGTGCCCTGCGTTGTTGTTTTTTTCTATTTTGCTACCTTTTATTTTTTTCTCCTTCTTTTCTCTGTTTTCATAGAAAGTGAAACTATGTAGCAAATAGCTTCAAAGTGACAGTTGAAGAGATGAACAAGGTAATAGATGCTGAGTCATACAAAATAACTGCAAAATCCATTTTACATGACAACATTGACGTGGTTTTTCATAGCAATGCACTTTTTAGATTGGATGCATTCTCGTATATTGTTGGGGATTTCCTTTTTTATACATTCTAGGTTCTATTGCATTTCCGCTATTCATCGATCGAGCTGGGAAATGGATTGATATATTATTTCTTGACCTATTTTAAAAATGGTGATGTCGAGGCTTTACAGTCCTATGAATACGAACTGGAATCTGATTTTCTTTGGCAGTTGCACAGAATACAAGATGTCAATACGTATTTTTGAAAAATGTGGTTGTTTGCATCTCTAGTTCTACCTCCACATGAGAGGGGACTTTGGGGAGATACATTTTGTATATGATGGTTGTCTAACTATATGAATATATCAGTTTCCATTTGTTCATTCACAAGAAAAACAAGATATCTACTATTCAATAAAACTACATCTGACAATCCATATTGCATCTTGTTCCATGATACCAATGACCTCACTGGCCATTATGAACCACTGGTGTGCAGAAAAATGACCATATGCAATATAGAAGGTCCTTGTATCTACTTGTCTGTTATTTGCAAAGACCTTCAATCACAATGCAAAGGGATTTTGCATGGCATAGATTTCCATGGCTTACAACTAGCAACAAACGTTGTGTCTAGCTGCGGAGATAGTCTGTTCAATGAAATTTGATGTTTGGTACCAACAAAATTTGATGTTTAGTCACTGAGACTTTACATTGTACAGTCCTTTTGCAATGCAATTATAGGCGACATCCAACAGGCTTTTAGGTGCTTGCATCAACACCTTTTCCCATATCTTGTAGAAAATATGCCGACAGTTGGAAGTTGGCAGGAATACCTTGTGAACATGGCACTTCCATATGAAAAAGGGCATATGGAGGGTTGCAGATTCTGTTTGCAATGGTTTCCTATCATATTCAGGGTTAATATCTAGGTGTGGTTTCCCTTGGCAGATGCCATTGTCCATTCCTGCGTTATTGATTCAAATTGTGATCGAACAATCGACATCCTTTCATTGAAAACATATACAACACATATCCATTATGAACCTTTGCTTGCACATATCAGTAGTTCAGGGTTGACTATCCATGCCACCCAAACGACATCGAATTTTCATACACATGGAATGATTTTTTGTGAAAGTGAAAGTCCTCCCAGTTGCAATATGGGAAGACAGGGCTTGAAAAAAAAAACATGCGTAAAATTCATGACAGTTATGATGAGGCCATAGACAGATTAGACAAAAAACGTAGAGTAAGGTATCACAATTTTAAAAAAATTATTCGTCAAATTTGCCCGACTTCTGATAAGGTCATAGATACCTTGAAAAAAAATGTAAAGTAGCTTCTCAAAAACTGGGTGAAAGTGAAATTCATCCCAGTTTCCACCAACTCATCCTGCCCTTGGGCAATAAATGTAGACTAAGTTACCACAACTTGAAAAAGGTCATGTGCGAGAGAAAGAAATGCATTGCTACACTTCCTTTTAGAGAGAAACTCACATATGACAATGTAAAGAAATTTGTTCGTGCAGAACAAAGCATAAACATGTGCGATTGCATATCTGAGAATGGTGATGCAACTATATGACTTCATGATCTACAAGCAACACCATGTAGTAGTAGCAATGAAAACTAGGAAACAATTTCTACAAATACTTCCCTGCGAAAGAAAAATGCAAGACAGAACTACATGAAAAAAATTAAAGACACTCCTTCCATTGCATGTGCAATTTGTGAACAATTGATTTTTTCAAAAAATAGTCAGTCTTTCACGCCTGATTTGCAAGCCAAATACCTCCACATGATAGCCTAGGATAAAGCAATTTCCAGTGAAAAAGTTTGTCTTCCATGCAAACGATTGCTTGAAAATGGAAAAATGCCACAGTTTGCAATCCCTAACTGAATAAGATGTAATACAACACTAGCATATGTAAGTGAACTTACGGAAATCGAGGAGAGACTTGTGTCTCTGCGAATTGCATTTTCCCAAATTAGACCTTGGGGCTATAAACGACCCCAGATGGGCTTAACAGGATCAATTAATAATGTGCCTGTTCAGCTAGATGGTGTGCAAAAAGCATTGCCACAATCTATTAACAATACAATTACAATCGTTGTGGCTCTGAAAAGACGCTTGCGATACAAAAATTCCTATTAGATAGGAAAAGTGTCTGTGCATGTTGTTATGAAAGAATTAAAGGAATTATGTTCCAGAGCCTTGTACAAAGAAGAGAACATTTGTATAAATGGAAACTAGAATAATGTTCTCATAGAAGAACATGGAAACTCTGCAGATACTCTTGAAAATCCTAGTGATTTTGATGCAAGTGATGAATCGGACAATGAAACAGTTGCTAAAACATTGGTGCATGGATTCACTGATTCACAGTGCATTCGTGACTTGCAAGACAAAATTGTCAAAATTTCACCTGCTGAGGGGCAATGTCCACTTAGAATATTCAAGGAAAAATTCGCAGAGAAAATGAACTTTTCAACACTCTTCTATGGAGATCCACGTGGCACTGATATTATAGAATGATCAAGTTATCATAAAATAGTTCGATGGGAGCTGCTACATTCAAGTGGTTGCTTCTCCTTTCATATAACAAATTTGTTTTTCAAGACAAAGCACATAATAATCAAGCAAGTTATGTCCTGCATGTGGGTCTGAATAAGAAAAGGCTAGTTACAAGGAAGAAAGTTGTTCGTGAAGGATGTGAAGTACAAATTTAACCTAGAAAAAATTCTGAAATCTGATATTGGATACATATATTTCAAAAACATCCGCACCTCTCCTGGCTATTTGCAACAAAAAAAAAAAAAATATTCTTGCAATGATCCGACAATTATGCCCACCAACACTTTTTGTCATATTTACAAGTGCAGAGAACTACTGGGATCCATTGGTGGCTGTGGTATCTGACCTACATAAGAACAGGAAACGTAAAATAGAAACCGATACATTGGAAAATCGTGACATTGACTACCTCATAAGAAACGACTCGGTGACATGTACTCGCTACTATAGACTTAGAATAAATGCTTCGAGACAATTGATATGCCATGATGAAATGTTTTACAGAAAAATATCGGACTACCTTTCTGTCACCAAATTCCAGAAAAGATGAAATGAACATGACCATGCATTGTTGTGGATAGAGGATGCACCAGTGTATGGAGCTGATAAAAATTCAGAGATCGAACAATTTGTGGATAAATACATAACATGCAACACAGATCATTTGGATACAGAACTTGCGAAAGTCCATAGACATTACCATACAAGAAGTTGTAGAAAACGAAAAATCTCACATTGCAGATATAACTTTCCCATGCTGCCAATGAAAGTTACAAGAATCATAGAGCCAGTTAGTGTAGATTAAAATGTTGTTGTTGAGAAATCGAAATCCGTGTTCGCATTTCTAGAAGAAGGGGGATTTGATGAAATGATGAGATTTGATGCCTTCTTGACATAGGTAAATCTTTCATAAGATGAGTACATCCAATCCATACAATGTACGCTTAGGCAACCAACACTTTTCCTTAAATGAAAACTCTCCCATATTTGGAACAACAGTTTCTCCAAGGATATGCCAGTTATGTGGAAAGAAAATACATATGCGTAGTACGTGCTGAATGCATATGCTGCAACATCATATTGTACCTCGTATATGATGAAAATTGAAAAATCTATGACAAGTGCATTCAAAAAAATACGCAATGAACATGAAAGAAGTCATATTGATGCCATACAAATGATACACACTTGGCAATACATTTCTTAATTTTCAAGAAATGTCTGCTCAACAAGCAGTTCACATTGCACTTTTCTTGCCCCTCACTTGTAGTTCAAGAAAATGTGTCTTCATAAACACATCTCCACTTGAAGAATGCACATTTGTCCTTAAACCATCAGTTTTGCCGCAATAAGAGCCCGACAATTCAGAGGACGTCGTATGTCACTCTATTATTAATTATCACATCCAATGTCCATCTCCTATTAGGCATATCTGCTTAGTAGAATTTGTATCGCATTACAAAAAAAATGGTGCACCCATATGAAAAAGAAAAAAACCCTTTGTCATACGATTTGTCAAATACAACAAACATTGTGACTATGAAAACTATTGTAGAGAAAAATTGTTGTTGTACGTTCTGTTCAATGAAAACAAAGAGACATTAATGCATAACTTCTATACATGGGAGGTTGCATATGTCGCATCTGAGACTATGGTGCACATCAATGAAGCTATATTTACCTACAATGTTAATCCAACATGGGGAGATCTATAGGTTGCACTTAATGACATAGAAAACCCTAGCGATCATGATGACACATTCAGAGACCCAAAAACAACCAGAACTGCTTCTGAGTCCTATGACTTACAAGGAGATTTTCCTTGTCCTCCAACAAATGGAAGTGAAAAACGTATCAATCTTGGTTTTCAAGTTACAAAACATCCTTTCCTAATTAAAAATAATGAATATCACAGAATAAGACGTCTGTTGAATCATGAACAACAAACAATTGTAAAGGATATTGCTCTTAAAAAATGCTTGAACATGAATAGTCTTGTGCACGTGTTCCTTACAGGTGGAGTAGGAACAGGCAAGACATTCACAACAAAAGAATTGTTCCAAATTCTTATACGAATCTATGATTCAAACAATTCCTTTGATCCTATGAAACCAAAGGGCCTAATAGTTGCATACACAGGAAAATCCACATACAATGCTGGTGGAACAACAGTCCACTCTACATTTTTAATGCCTTTTAACAAGTCACAGTTTCTTCCACTTAGCAAGGAAATGTTGGATACATTATCTAAGATTTATGAGGAACTCCGACTTGTCTTTATAGATGAAGCATCTTTGATTAGGAGTCGATTCTTGTATTACATTGATAGCCGACTAAGAAGCATAAAACATGTGCGGACGAAATACTTTGGAAACATTGACATGATATTCTGTGGGGATATTTACCAGGCACAACCCATCCAATATTCTTTCATATTTGAACAACCCACAGTCAACATGGAAACAATCACCCATGACTTCTGTAGAGACAATATTAAATGCTTTGAGTTGCATACTACAATGCACCAAACATATGAAACATTCATTGCAATTATGAAAAGAATGCGCACCAACAGCCAAACACATGATGACTTGATCCATATCAATTTGAGATTCTTATGGCCTGCACCAACAGATCCAACATTCCCTTACCTGTTCTACATAAATAAGGATGTTGAAAACCATAACAACCACATTCTCTCCCTAATGCCTAGCGATGATATCATCATCAATTCCATTGACCTGGAAGAAGACAACCATGGAAATGTGCCACGACATGAACATTCAGTCACTTTACCTTTGCAGCTTGTCCTCAAATTAGAAATGTTGGTTGAAATATATGCCTGCAACTATGATTCACAGCATGGGTTGGTGAATGGTGCAGATGGAATACTGAAAGGCTATACCAAGATAGAAAAAGTGGATGTCCTTTGGATTAAGTTCCATGAACCACATATAGGCAAGAGACAAGCAAGCAAGTTGTCTTATCTATATAATTCAAATACTGGAAGCGATTGGACACCTATTTTGTGAATATCGAAGCTAGTATCAACATTAACAAATATAGGTCAACTGAAGATTCAAAAACAGTTTTCGATTAAACTTTCATGTGCATGTACAATCTATAGATCACAAGGACTAACACTTGATAAAGTTTATTTTCATCTTGCTGGAATTTAGATACATGGACTTGTCTACACATCACTGTCTCATGTTAGAATCATAGAGTCTTTGTATTTACTAAGTCCTCTCACAAAAGATAACTTCAAAGTGAAACATAAAGTTGATATTTAAATGGAACGACTGAGGACCACCACAAAATGGCAACTGCATTATGATTACCAATCCATAGAAACAAATTCATCTATATCAATTCTCTCGCTTAACACACAGAATTTAAATGCACACATGGATTATATACTGAATGACTATGATATAATGCAATCCGATATTCTTTTCTTGCAAGAAACACACATGCCATTATGCATGTAGAATAAAAAATTCCCAAATCACAATTGCATATCAAGTTACATTACACATGGGGTCACGATACTCGTGAAAAAACATCTACCAATTTTGGACCTTATACATATCGAAGAAAACAATGTTGAGTTGGTGGTTGCAATTTTTTTTTTCTCATGAAACAAAAGTTGCAATACTGAATCTATATGATACTCCCCATGCAACATTCTCCAACATAGTACATGTTATTTCCAATTCATTGACCCATTTCCATCTGAACGGACCCATTCTACTTGTAGGAAACTTCAGTATCGATATGCTAAAAAATACTGACAGAACAAAAGAATTGGAAAACTACATGTGCAAATACAGTCTCTTCTTTCTTATGAACAAAACAGTCCATCTGCAAAATGCACTAATTGACCATGTCTGGTCCAATGTGCCCATTCCTCAATAAAATATGTTTGTCTTAGACACATATTGGTGTGATCACGATACAATTGGTATTGCACTTGAATTATGACATATACATCAAAGTTATTGCAAACTCATATTTGTATGTTTCAAAGCATATTTTTATCTCTGATTTGTGCACACATCGCTCTAGACAATCTTCTACTCAAATTATAAAATTTACATTGTACAAGAAAACAAAAAGGTACATCTTCCCAAAAACTATTTCTGACTCTATTCAACGTATTCTATTTTTTTTTGTATATGTACATAGTAGTTGCCTTTTTCTTAACATCTGAACTTATGTTCATATCCGTTTTTCTTTGTACTTTTGTTCGTAGAAACAGATAGGAAAAGCAGAGGATGCAAATAACTCCTACCCACACACGTAGAACAAACCATGCAAAGGTGCACCCTTTTCCTACCCGTGTTCCACAATAAACAATTTTTCGTTTACTTTCTCTGTGTTTGTTAGACTTATTTGCAGTTATGTTTTTTTTTTTGTTTTGTGTGTAGAGGAAACTACCCTGCACATCCTCCATCCAATAGATGCAATGTTGGGCCAGCCACCCCACAAGTCCACCTGTGAATTTATGTATTTCCCAACCATAATGGCTATTCACAGGACAGGAAACATTAGAGGCATATTGTACATCTCGCAAGTGCACGATCCAAATAACGGCATCTAAAATATCATCCACCCTACATGTCCGTCTGTCAAATTGTATATCGCGGAACTGTATGTGTTATTTGTAGAACACAAAACAATAGAAGGCTTTTTTTGACCCCTCGTGCCCGAGAACCTGCAAGTATGGAATGCAAAATGGGTACATGGTGTATAAAATATGATGTCGATACTTAATAAAGGTACATATATAATTTTTCCTCGTTTCTACACACACCAATCTGGTAACCATAGAGTTGGTTTTGCATATGAATTATGAAATATGAACTGGGAGTCGGATGGAGCCAAGTCTGTGATCCAAATAAGTGGCTAAGTATGGAATAAGGGATCTATGCATATTTGATATGTATTGCTCATTTTTGGGATCCCGCTAGCTGTGGAGTAGAATGTTGAGCCAGCTAGAATGCAAACCCGTTTGTCAAATTATTGTCATAAGATATTTGTAAGTAACCTGGAAATAGAGCCCCATTTTTTACCCCACCAGCCCGAGAACCCATGATCCAGAAACTGTCAATGGTCTATAAAATATAAGCCAACCCAAAAGTCCCCTTGTTTATTTGTATATCGTGGAACTGTGTGTGCTACTTGTAGAACACCAAACAATAGAGGCATTTTTTTGAGCCCGCTCGTTCGAGAACCCACCATCCCAAAAGTGGAAAAGTATGGAATCACATCTGTGCATTGCTTTGCTGAGAAATTATGACTCATGCAGCCTCAACATTGTAAACTCATCAGTTTCATTATGGACTTTCACACTTGGCCATTCCTTCCTTGCTTGCTCTTCCTCATGCTCGTCACCTTCACATATCTGCATAATAAGAAATAATGTTTATATATATATATATATATATATATATATATA
>JZKD02S1911875.1:393994-405662 GCA_000966675.3 Picea glauca
TCTTTAATGCTAACAGGTCATCGTGCAGGCACCGTCTAAGCTATCATTGATGCGCACAAGGCTCAAGAAGTTCTGCCATCAATGCAGTTTATGCAAAGGCTTTTCTTATCCCTTCTCAATCTTAATCTCAAATGCCATGGAATGTCATTTGCACGCCGCCAGCTTGCTTCCTTCCGGAAACCTCCAATCTCTTCCAAGTCTTAATTTGAAATACCATGGAATTTCATTCGCACGCCGCCCCCTTGATTTGTTCACAAAACCTTCACTCCTTAAATGTTCTTTGTCGTAACTGCCACCTTCACACTTCTAAGTATGAAATAATTAAGCTTTACTTCTAACAAGTCATCATACAACATGCATAGATATTGTCATTAATGAGAATATTTTCCATTCACACGCATGGAAGCAATGTTTCTGGGGGATTATATAGCCCCCTCCAGTTCTTCATTTCAAGCAACATCTGGAGCAAATCAACGTTTCGACAAAGTACTAGCACCAACTCTATAGCAGTTTTGTAGAAATACAGTGAACATCTTCCTCACGACCTTCCCATGTAGAAGAAGGGATAAAGAATTGTAGGGGAGGCAGAGCAGCCCGAAACTTACAGTGAAAACCTGGATCTTGATGCTGATCTGGAAAGCATATTTTGCAACCTTGATCAGCCCGTAGATGGAAGTCAGCTTTCCTACTCAATGGACATGGTTGATACCCTAATTTTTTATGAAGATGAATTCTTTGCATTCCAGAATGTTGTTTTTGAATATGAATCAAAAAAATTAATCATTGAAAAAAAAGATGTAAATAATAACCAAAGAATACATCATTCAAAACTTGACCTTGCCAATATGAAAGCATCCAAAATCTCTCAACTTCACATGGAAACCAGAGATTCTCTTCATGGTTCCGTTGGACTCATTAAAGCCTAAAATGCCAGACTAAAGAACCACATTAAGGAATTAGAGGAAGCATTGTTTCCTATGCCATTGCTTCACAGTTCTTTGTGAATAGAAATGCCTACTACTACTTGCCCTCCTGCAAAAAATCTAAAAGGGTACTCCATATTCCTTGCATCCTATAGCGGATATGTCGAGAAAAATATCAAAAAAAGAATGGAATTCATTACGAAGGCTTGGGAAAAATCACAAAATATGGATTCCTTGGGGAGCAGGGCACATAACTTGCTCCTAATTTTGCAGACGGATTTTAAAAATGAAGAAAGTTTCTATGCGCACATGGTCATCCCTTTTTTCTTTCATGTCAACAACATGGCAAAGACCAGAAGAAGACAACATGATCTCCCTTCCAATAAATGGCTCACTCAACTAGAAGAATGTTGGAAAGAGAAAGTGAAAAATCTTTATGTCATCGTCCAGTCATGTGAGCAATCAATATCAAAGAAAGAAACATTATTGACAAAGCTCACCAAAATAGACTTAGCAGGAAACAAAAACAGATTCCAGGACCCCAGCTTAATCCTCAACTCGCTGGTGTCAATCAAGCAAGCTTTCGATAAACAAGTTGATAATTTGAAAGCCTTGTCTTTAGAAATTTTTAACAACAATATTGAATATCATGAACAAGAGGTGCACAACTAGGTAGTATGGTATTCAGTACAAAATGCAGACATCAATGAAACTATGTGCAATCTTTCATTTGATCTAACTAGATTAGAAAATGAAGTTTTCAACATTCAAATCTGCAATGACATCAACGTTGCCCCTTTGAGAAAATATATTAAAGATAAATTGAAGTGGGTCATTGCCCAAATCCAACAGGGAAATGCATAGTTATTTCTTTGTCAATTCAGTTATTCCAACTTCTCTGAGTAGAAATCTATAGCCAAAAAATGATCTTGCCATTTCTACTTCTAAGGTATTACATTCTACCATGTCCAACTCCTTTCCAGAGTCCTATTTCTTGTACATATTTTTGTTATGGTCCACAGGAGCCCCAATCCCAGTCTATATGACAAATGCATTTACATTTCCAAGGATATGTAACAAACTATTAATTTTTTCATATACTCCAATTAAAACCATTCTTTTGTCTGCTTGTATATTTACGTGTTCCTAGATTTTTATCTTCAGCCATGCTGAATGTGAAGACATTCTGTTTATTTATCTCAATTCTCTTTTTGTCCTATGCATATTTTCTTCGGCCTGGTTATTTTCAAAATAAAGTATGAAATAAATCACTGACTCAAATTTGAGATATCATCTTTCAGATATGTGTGTGTGTGTGTGTGTGTGTGTGTTTCTTTAAATTTCTAGGAATATCTAATAGGTTTCATTACCTTTTATATAAATCTCATAAAATTGTCTTCGCTACTTGTTTTGTACTCAAACGTCTAGACAATATGTCATTAGTTGGATCTTTACCACTTGTGCTTCATACTTTTTCCACAAAAGCCCTTAAAATTTAAATAGATCACAAATTCGCTTCTCAATTTGTATATCACCGAATTGTGGGTGGTATTTAAAAAATTGCATATTTAGTATGTGTAATTTATGCTCTCCAGGAACCTATAATTTGATACATTTCAATTTCTTGTATCCACTAGCCCTTGTTTTAAAGAAAACTAATTCGGGAATGCTATTTATTTGGTCCTTTTGTCCACCACCCTTTGTAACAGACGTTGGCAGCAGGACATGGAACAACAGAAGCTCCATTTTAAGTTCCTTAGCCTGAGAACCCACGATAAAAAAAACTGGACAAGTTTTGATTCAAGGTTCCCTTCATGCTCTAATTGGGGAATGCTAGTTTTTTCCTGCTTTTATGTGTTCATAAAATTTCATAGAGAGTATGTACACATAGTTACATATTTGCTATGTATAGTTTATGGTCTCCACGAACCTATGATTTCATAAATTTTAATTTCTTGTGTCGATGAGTGCTTGTTTTAAAGAAAACTAATTCCTGAATGCTATCTATTTGGTCCTTTTGTCGACTACCCTGTATGCCTATGTAAAGAAAATTGATTCGTGAATGCTAAATTTTTTGAGCACAAGCCCCTTAAAATTCAAATAGTCCGCGACTCCAATTGTCAATTTGTATATCGTGGAACTTTCGATGCTATTTGTAGGACACGGACCCACAATACAAAAACTGGTCAACTCAAGAACCCGCTCTTTTAAAGAAACTAATTCGGGAACGTTTTTTTTTCATGCTTATGTTAACCAGCCTATGTAACAGACATAAGTACTATGTGTTTTTCCTTTCTTTGTCCACCAACATATGTGAAAAGAAAAATTGATTCAGAAATGCTAAACTTGTTTTAATTAATTATAAATTATTTTATTGATATTAAAATAAGTTATTGAGTTTATTATTTCAATTTGCTTATTCGACACGAGCCTCTCCAAATTCAAATACTCCACAAGTCCGATTGTCAATATGTATATTGCGGAACTCTGCCTGCTATTTGTAGCACAAGGAACAACAAAATCCTGCATTTAAGGTCTGCAACCCGATAACCCGCCTAATTCCACAACACAATTTTTTTCATGCTTATGTTCACGAGCCTATGTAACAGACATCAATACTATTTTTATTTTTTTTAGTCCACCATCATATGTAAAAAGGAAAACTGATTTTAGGAATTCTAAACTTGCTTTATTTAATTATAAATTATTTTATCGATAGAAAAATAAGTTATTCAGTTTATTATTTCAATTTGCTTATTTGAGACGAGCGACTTTAAATTCAGGTAATCCACAAGTTCGACTGTCAATATGTATATTGCGGAACTCTAGGTGTAATTTGTATACCACGGAACAACTGATGCCCAATTTTCATCCCGCCAATCTGACAACCCATGATCCATAAATTTCAAATAGTCCACAAAACAACTTCTCAATTTGTATATCGCGAAACTCTCGATGCTATTTGTAGGCAACAGAACAACACAAGCACAATTTTTATCCCACAACCCCAACAACCCGGGATGAAGCTTCCATGCATGCTTTATATATCTACTTCATCAAATCACATATTTTATTTTTGTAGGCCACAGAACAACAGAAGCTCGATTTTCAGCCCGCCAACCTGAGAACCCGCGATCAAAAAATTCAACTAGTCCACAAAACTGCTTGTCAATTTGTATATCATGGAAGTCTAGGTGCTATTTATAGACCACGGAACAACAGGTCCCTAGCCCGACAACCCATGATCCAAAAACTAGCTAATTCAAGAACCTACTCTTTTTAAGAAAACTATTTCGCGAATGCCATTGTTTTCATACTTATGTTCACCACCCTATGTAACAGACATCAGTAATATTTTTTTTTCTTCTTTTGTCCACCAACATATGTGAAAAGGAAAACTTATTCATGTAACAACAAAAGCCCAATTTTCAGCATGGCAGCCCCAGAACTCATGAACCAAAAATTCAAATATTCTGCTGGATCGCTTGTCAATTTGTATATCATGGAAGTGTCCATGTTATTTGTAGACCACGAAACAATAGAAGCCTAATTTTATGTCCAGCACCCCGACAACCTGAAAACCCATGTCAATTTTGCACCAAACACTACTCCTGGTTTTTCTTCTCAGAGATCTGCCTCCTGCCCATCCTTTCCCGATTCTACTTTTGTTCTCTCCTGCTCTGTTGCTGACACATTTTCACTCTCCCACTGTCTCGAATATGCCCTGACTACGAGGGAATTCAAAACGCGGGTCAGCCTGCCAACCAAACCAACCCCACCTGGTCATTCGTCCCTCGCCTACACCCTCACTACTATCCTCTTCCTCTTCAACCACCTCCTCCTCATCCCTACCACAGTCCACTCAAATTATCACTTCCCTCTCTCCCCTTGTTGTGTCTCTTGCCCTGGTGTAGAACCTGGTGTTTGACCTGCGTCAAAACATGGATGACCTACGGTTCTGCCTAGAGGCCTTGGACAACAAATCCTCTCAACTTCTGCAATTTCTCTCTGCATTTGATCACCTCCCACCAGAGGCAGGCCGAGAAACAAAAGCCCAACCAGTAGCAACCTCCACACCAATGTTGGCACTGGAACAAAAGAAAGAGCACATGCCATCACAAATGGAGGACACCATGCAACTGAACCGGACACTAGTCGATGAGGATTTTCCTCCTGCTGGCGAGACAAAATTTGGCACCTTCTACATGGCCCCGTGATGGCACTACAGTCCATACCGGTGATCTCTCTACTATTTTCCTTTGTTATTTTTTCATCCTCCTATCGACCTTTCATGCATTTGTCCATGGTTACTATAGTTATGTTGTCTACACTTTCCACAGTTGTAACGGCCACCCTTGCGGGCCACAGTTTTGAACTCTTTTTGCATTAGTAACAGTCTACACTTCAGTTATGAAGCAGTTCGGGTGGCTAAGATGGTTTCCCCTCAGGGTAGCTCAGTTCATACAATGCTATAATATTCTATAAATTATTGTCTCATGTATATGAAAGAATCGTTAAATGTATATCACAGAACTGTTTGGTGCAAAAAGTATATCAACGAACACCCTCGACATCAAAATCTTCGTACAGTGTTATAATATTCCATAAATTACTCAGTCTCATGTATATGATGGAATTGTTCACTACAAATTGTATATGACATAATTGGTAAATAAAATGAACCCTCGACTTCACCTACATGCCACTTCATAATTGTTGGGTTGCATTGGTTATGTACCAAACATTAATAATTTTTGATAAATTTCAAATAAAAATAATTCAGGAATACCACATGTACTGCAACTTGCTACCCACGTGTTTACTCCACGTCCAGCCTGGTAGGGACTACGCTGCCATGCAACACTTGTTTATATTTCAAAAATCTTGGTAAAGCTTTGCGTGGAGTTCGAGGCAAGTTTCCAGATTCAATGTTACAATTCTGGTCAACTATAATGTTTTGCGCAACACGATAGAAATGGGAGTGAAGAAAAATTATGTATATACATTTCTCATTTTCCATTTTTCATTATGGTCAATTATAATGTATACACATGTTTCTTAAAAAAAAATAAAAAAAAAATGTGGATAATTGTGACTTATTTTGAATTTTGTCAATGGAAGTTGGCTCTTTTCTTCTGCAAGTTTTGTTTATGAAGATTTTTATGTACTCCCTTCATGCATAAGTTTAGTTTTAGTTTGAATTTACTTCCTTCATGAATAAACAAGTTACAAAGAATCTTCTGTCCTTCCTTCGTGGATAAGTTTTCAAAGATTTTTAGTTTGAATGGTCTATTTTCTTCGTGCCTCACTAAGCCATTGAAGATTCATTATTTAAAAATTATATTACTATTTTAGTATGAATTCTCAATTTTCTTCATTCATTGGTAAGTTATGAATATTTTTGGAGGGACATGAAGGATGCAGGAGGAAGATCTCATTAATTATTACAAAGCATCTTTGGACATGGTTAAGGATTTGATTTTCTAATTTCCAAAGGAAATTATAATGCTACGATTTTGTCTTTTCCATTAACTTACTTGATAGAATCTCATAATTTGTCTTATCCTATTAGTACTTCCCATAATGATTCTCACTCTAAGAATATTACACTCAGACGTGATGTTGTATAATTGACTGGATAGACTCTCAGAATTTATGTTCTTGTACTAGGATTTTCCATAATGATTCTCACTCTAAGGATCTTAGACTCAGACGTGAAGGTGTCCCCTTGGTATTGAATCTAAAAGAAAAAAAAATTACAGAAGGAATCATCTAGCTTGGAGAGTAAGCGCTCTTGTTAATAATTAGGAGCACATTCCCTTAGCTTGAATCATGGGAGGTAGGGTTCAAAGCTAGAAGTGGTTCACTTCTGGATCCTTTTTCTAGTGCCCAAGACAATGTGAAAAGTTGTTTACCGCCAAGGTTAAACAAAACTCATACAAAGGTATTAAATACCTAGAGTATATTATATGCATAATAGTGCTTAGGGAGTAATATCTAGGCGATGAGGGTCTAAAGGATTTGTTGGGTATCAAAGAATTGGTTGGAAGGTTCGGGTTAAATTGAGGGCCATAGTTTGTAAGGGGTTGCCAAGAAAAGAATCAAATGCAATTATGTATTAAGAAAAGAGATGAGAGAGTTTGAATGGTGATCAAAAAATATATTTTGATGGATCAAACAATCCCTATGAAGGAATTGTCTCTAGTAGGTAGATTTTTTAAGAGATTCATGAATAAAACATATTTAGGAGAATGGATGGGAAAGGTATGGGGAAAATCTATGGGTTATGTACCCACTTTTCATATTTTATCGCAAGGGTTGATGGTTTTTGTTGTCAAGAATCATGATGACATTGAAAGGATAAAGATGAGAAATTGGTACTAGGGCAATGCTTTGTTAAACCATAAATGGTGGATGCCTTGCTTCGACCCTAGAGTGGAAAGATGTATAGTCCATCCCATGTGGTTTAAGTTGCTTACATTACCATTGGAATTTTGGAGTGAATACATTTTGAAGCACCCATGAAGCAAGTTAGGGATATTTTTTAGTTTTAAGGATTTATGTGAGTTGGCATTGAAAATGGTGAAAATACTAGTTGAAGGAGATTTATGGCTAGGTATTCCAAATTGTATAGGAATTGTATAGGATTAGAGGTGGCTAATAAGGTCTTTTTCCAAAATTCTAGTTTATGAGGGTGTCATGTTCATTGTAATTTACATCATCATTATGGTCACATCAAGAAGGAATCCCCTTTTGGAAAACCCCAAAAGTGAATAATTTGTAAAATCAAGGCTATGACATTTGGGAAGATGAATAGACTCCATACATAGTCAAATGGATTTTGTAATGCCTATGGAGAAAAATGTCTATTCACTAGTGTTTTTGTTGTGTAAATATTGGAACAATCCATGCCCACCACTAACAAAATTCCCATCCTTTCAAATACCATACAAATCTCAGAGGTCACACTAGTGGAAGTGATAAATTACTTGGAGGTAATCAAGTAGATGCCCCCATGGGCATTTCCTTTGTCCCAAGATTTGAATGTTGAATCATCTCGTTGTTATCTCCCTTTCTATCCCATATATTTAATATGTATTTAGAATGTAGTTGTAGAGGCATGGGTGAATTTTGAATTAGGGATAAAAATGGGAACTTGTCAAGGGTTCACCAACACCATAATGATCTAGTTATATAACCTAAGGGAGTTATAGCCCTAGCTAAGAAACCTTGCATGCCTAAAAAGGTTTTACCAACCTTATTATCAATGGATATGCTCCAGATCGATGATAGTCAATTAGCTTATTAGTAGGATATAGGTTAGAGGATGATATGAGAATAGTTTCTAGATTAGTTGGGGGTAAAGAAAATGGCCTCTATGGAAATGGTTGTATTGAACAAACAGATTTGTTCTACCACATGCATCATGAGGGTAGGGATGGAAGGTCACCTAAGAGTGCACACTCTACTAAAGAGAGGGAAAAGAAAAGAAGAGTCACCACTTGGTTTTAGGATTAAATAAAGAAACCACGGGTTAAATAATATTTACTTACTTTATAAGAACCATCTAGAGTTCTTGTTTTTTTGCAGGCCACAATTAATTGTTTCTTTTACCCTTGTTTCGAAAAGTGATGCTACCTATAGCACCTATTTTGGGGGGGTCAAAATTATGACCCTTTTCAACCACGACCTTAACAAACTCATAATTTTGTCAACAAAAACCTTAAAATGAACACCTAAATTGAAAAATGGCACTAATAATAGGACCCCTCTTTTTCAAGGTTAATATTACAACTTGTTTGAAACCATGGCCTTAACAACCAATACTATTGCAACCAAAATCTTAAAATCAACTGCTAAATCTAAAAGTAGTGCTCCTAATAGCAATCCCCTCTTTCTTTTGAACTAACAAATATTATTCAAAATTTTCTTTTTAGCTGGCAAGTATATATATTTTTTTCAAATGAGGTGACATGTATAATTGAAAATTTTCTTTTGAGTTGATAAATATATAAAATTTTCTATGGCTAGGTTACATTATAGTTTTAATTTTTTTTTATTTTGAGTCGAAAAGTATTATTCAATTTTTTATTTTTAGCTAAGAAGTATTATTCTTTTTTTTTTTGAGCCACCAACTATATAAAAATTATATAACTAGATTACAATATGGCTCCAAAATTTTCATTTGTGATGACAAGTATTATTCAAAATTTTCTTTTGAGCAAATTTGTCTATATATGTTTTTTCTTTTGAGCCAATAAGCGTTATTCAAAATTTTCTTTCAGGTCAACAAGTATTATTCAAAAATTTATTTTGAGTTGACAAGTATATACAAAATTATATGGCTAGATTACATGATGGCTCTAAAATTTTATTTTGAGCCACAAGTATTATTCAAATTTTTATTTTGAGACAACAAGTATTGTTCATTTTTTTTAGCCAACAAGTAAGAATAGATACTTCAAATTTTAGAGCCACATTGTAAGCTAGCCACTCAACTTTGCATTGCGAATTACAATTCTTCAAATTATAAAGCATTAGGAATTGTAATTTGTAAATACAAACACCTTTGGCAATTATAATTACTCCATTGCAACTTGTAAGTATGAAACCCTAAAAGTATTGGAAACCTCAATAGGAATTATTTTGTTTCATTGGAGTGAACAATATAATTGAAATGTATAAAACATAAGAAATAGTCTATATTTGTTAGAGAAATAATTTATAGCAATAAGAAAGTAATTGCATTGATTTTGCATAGGCACCAAGCAGTTGCATTGATTGGAAATGATATGAAACATGACAATAGGATGCATTGATTTTAGTGGTGATATAATAAAAAATGATTTATAGAAACTAAGTACTTGTATTAATTTTAGCATTTAAATAATACAAAACAATAGGGTGCATTGATTTCAATGATGATACAATGAAAACTGATTTAGTAGAATCAAGCAATTGCATTAATTTTACTAATGAGATCATACAAAACAATATGGTGCAGTTCATTTAGTGATAATATGGTGGAAAATGATTCAGTACATTAATTGAAGAAACAATACCAAGAAATTTGATTCCATGCATTGATTTCAACAATGAGATAGTGCAAATTATTAATTGAAATGACTTGAATAATAATATCACAAACCAACTTCAAGATACATACTATGATGTTGGAAAATAGATTCTTAGTGATAAGTTGGATTCCACAACTTTTTTTTCATGGATGTGATTCCTCTCTTACTATTTACACATTAAAACCATTATAATATTATGATATATAGAATGCATTGGTACATACAATGAATTAAAACCAAAATCATGCAATTAAATGTAAATATAATTGTGAGGAACATATAAGGTTGGAGAAGCCATGAGGGTTAGCTCAAGTGGTTATGAGCCAAATGTGAAACCTATTATCTCTTCCCCAAAGTTGGGAAATCACAGGTTTGACTCTCTTGATCCCCTTGGGGTTACACTTCCTAATAAAGGACGATGGTTTACCCCATTTACCATTCACGGATCATGGAGGAGTAATCAAAGGATTTTTTACAATGGTTTCCTTGAAAAAAAAAACATACAAGGTTGGATAAAGAAACTATTAATAGTGGAAAGAAAGAGAGACAATGTATGAACTTCATTGTGATATGATGAGCTAAAGGTTTCAATGGTCTTTAAAATCAACTCCCTTTATGAAAAGGAGGGAAAATTAGCATGTGTGCGTAAAATAAAAGCTAAAGAAGATATACTGAGATTGGTTATTACTTAATCTATGTGTTCTTTATTATACACATCCTTATTTTTTTAGTATTCACTTTATTTATCACTGAACATTGTTACTTTATTATTTATTATTGTTCACCTTAATTTTAATGTATCTTTTGAAGTAGCCTTCTTGATAGTAAATTTAAAAAATTTAAATTCATTTAAACCATATATACAGTAATCTTGATTATATTTAGGTTGAATAAGAATAACTTGAATCAATTTTAACTTCATATCTATCAAGCAACAAGAGGGATCAAATCTCTCTCGGTGCAAAAATCTCCTCAAATTTTATACTTTAAAAAATATTTACACCTAAAACAATTCAACCTTGTAGGGGATGAATTAAATAAACAACCATTTAATTTACAACATAACCGTAAAATTCAAGAAATTTCTATAATTTAGCACATTCGCCTACAAATTTTTCAATAATAATAAAATTTTATAATAGATTAAAACAATTCATAATTTGAAATAAATACCTGAACCTGATGCTATTAACCTCCGCTTGTCTTCTGCTTGCCTCCTTGCCACTTCTGCAAATCACTGCCCAAAACCTAGTTCCTCCCTGCCAACTAGGCAACTCCCTAGCTCCAAGATATCAATGGATATCCTAGCCCCCGTGCCCAAAACCCCCAGCAACCCTGGTGCACTGATATAATCTCACTCTCCATATTTCACTTCCCTCTGCAATACCCAGAGCTCCCCCCCCAAAATCCATCCCCAACTTCCCGTAAAATAATAACCTCCCGTCAACCTCCTTCCCTTCCTTATCCCTCCTTCATCGACTTTCCCCTCCTTTACTCCCTACCTAACCCATTTATTACCTTCTTATCCTCCCACCGTTAATGCCCCTTATCCATCCTTTATTATTTTATCCTCGTGTATTTAATATGTTATCCCTTGTTGGATACGTAACTTAATTTATCAATATAGTTTATTATCCTCCTTTTATTTCTTTACCTTATTTATTAATG
>JZKD02S1911875.1:419942-434497 GCA_000966675.3 Picea glauca
ATCCTCCCGTCGTTAATGCCCCTTATCCCTCCTTTATTATTTTATCCTCATGTATTTAATATGTTATCCCTTGTTGGATACGTAACTTAATTTATCAATATAGTTTATTATCCTCTTTTTATTTCTTTACCTTATTTATTAATGAATTAATTAATACTTAAATTAATCATTGACAATCATGAATAACTAATTAATAATAATTAATTATTAAATGTTATTTTAAGAAATAATTATGGTTTAGTTAATCTTTTAGGACAGTTATATTATTAAATTAATTATAATTAATAATCATATACACCTATTTAAGCAGGGTCATTACAAACCCCTTTACACACTTAATAAATCCAAAATTAAAATGAATTTAAACTTATTTAATCACAAACATATTTATATTCAAATTTATTTATATTTATCCATAGTTATTAAATATAAAGATAATATAGAGTTCAACGCTTAACCAAACAACATGTAACTTCCATACTTGAGAAGTCGAAAGGTAATTTAGATTTCAACACCAAACCATATAGTGTATCAGTGCATAGATTCCAGTAATTGACTCACTCTTACCCAACATATTGCGATGTCTGACTGTCGAACAAGAGGTTGCACCATAGGATCTTCTTCATCAGAAGACTATCCACCAACTACCTCTCTAATTTCATCTATTGTATAATCAACTCCAAGTAAATCTTCCATGATCTAGTCATCCAAAAAAACTTGTCTAGGTGAAATAGTGACTGGAGGTTCACTAGAAGTATGAACTGGATTGGCCTCTACTGAAATATTTCACTTTTCTTGTGTTGATGGAGGAGAAAAAACAATGACATCTATTGCACTAGAATTTGCATTACCTTCTACTGAAAGCCATTTTTTTGACATACCTAACCTTGCGTTTTCTCTTTCTTCAATTTCATTTTCAATGGGTTTTTATTTCCTCAAAGACTTTCTACCTCAATTATGTAGGTTCCCCATGTTTAAAGAGAACAATTTCCTTCTAAGTACACCACAACAAGATAAACTTTTTCTTCCCACTGACAATTCTCTTCTAATTACACAATTTTTTCTACCAATTACACAAGAAGATACAAGTTTTCTTTCCACTGACAATTGTCTTCCAATTACACAAAATTATCTAACAATTACAAAAGAAGAAACAAGTTTTCTTTCCACTAACAATCATCTTCCAATTAACCAAATTTTTCTACCAAATACACAAGAAAACACAAGTTTTATTTTCCATAAGCATCACATTCCAAGACAAAAGTCTTGGTGAAGTTGAGAAGGGATAGGACCAGATTCATGCACAAAGTGTCTTTCAAGGCCTGTAAGGATTGGTTAGTTGTTGGAGTCCAAGTGAAGGCATTGTTTTTAAGGAGAGCGGTGAGAGGTTCTACATTTTTTCCATAATTCTTAACAAACTTTTGATAATAACCTATTAAACCCATAAATACATGCAATCTATAAAGAGTTTTAGGGCGAGACCAATCTTGCATAGCTTCATTTTTCTTAGGATCCACCCATAAACCATCCTTTCCCACAATATGACTAAGGTACTCCACTTCTGAGGCTCCAAAAGCACATTTAGATTGTTTGAGGAAACGTTGGTGCTTAGAGAGTAGATGGAGGACTTGATCCACATGGGCAAGATGGGATGTCCAAGTTTTACTATAGATGAGAATATCATCAAATAAAATTTATTAAAAATGACGGAGAAAAGAATGGAAGACATTATTCATGAGACTTTGGAAGGTGGAGGGAGAATTACATAGGCCAAAGGGCATGATCAAAAAATCATAGTGACCCTCATGAGTTCTAAAGGTAGTATTGGGAATGTATGCTTCTTCCACATGTATCTAGTGGTATCCATAATGATCTGGACCTCTTTCCCTCCCCTTTATATCTTCCTAACTTCTTCCTTTTTCCTTTTCTTTTCCCTCTTCTATACTTACCCAAATTCCCCTTTTCTTTTCTCCCTTCTATTCTCCCTTTCTAGTTACTATACTTAGTCATTTTTCTTTTTAGAATGGCAGGATCACAGGTTGGCAAACTCATAGGTTTTCAATTCCATTCATATTCCCATATCATGTTTCCGATTGACTATCGTATTATCGTATACTTAATCGTTTCTGCAGTCGCAGGTTCAAGATTTCATATCCCATGTTCCACGATATCCATTTTTCACCCAAAATATTCGTGATCTACATTTTTAACATCGGAATACCCAAGATCCTAAGTATCTCATCTCTCCTATATTGATTCTAATCAATCACATTACAACTCTTATCCTATTTTAGACCTTTCACAATTGTGGGTTCGTTGGTGCCTGGGTTGGAGGGTTCACAAAAATTTTCAAATCCTTATTTTCTCTCGTTTGTCCCCACCATCCTCGTGATTTTCCCAATACACATTTAATAATGGTTTAATGCTACTAACTCATCATGTAAGTTTCGTAAATATCATCATTAATAAGAGAAAGGCTCGAGGATATTTTTTCATTAAACTACATTAAATCATGATTTGAAGAAGATTATATTAAGGTTATCTCTCTCAAATACCCATTGCAAATATTATCTGTATTAAAGGAACACTCTCATCAACTTATGGAAGCAGTAGCTCGACAATAGTTCTGCAGAGATACTTTGAATATTTTTGGACGAGAGGACCAGAACTTTCACTGGTCTAGAGCGTATTCTTATTATTCATACCCTTCTGCTCATAAGGAAGTGATCTGGACATCCAAAATTTCTCGTGCGTAGTGTATCCCTGAGGTTTTCAACTACAAGGAACTGTTTGCATGGTGTGTTGAGAAATATATACCAAATAAACATATTATTCACCTTCAATACCATTATCCCATCTCTCTTTCACCTCAAGTGTTCTATAAAATGTAGAAGCTCCTTGAGCCAACACTTAATTTCAAAGGAGAAGATTGCAAGGATTTCATGAAAAAGCATGACAACGTCCTGGACTTGTTGCCTGAATTCTTGGAGAAAATCACAACCATCCCTGAATATATTACCAGATTGAACGTCAACTCGTTCAAAACCCCCTTTCGGTAAATTTCTTGGTTATTCACCAAGGTGACAAGCCAAGAAAGTACCAGCAACATTTACCATATGATTCTTTATATCTTATATTTTATTGTAAAAGAGAAATCCATTTTCGATTGGGGAAAAATGATTTCCATTGAAATCTCTTCCCAATTGTCATAGTACAAAAAAGATAAGAAATTATTTATGGTCTCTTATTTGGTGTTTGTTGCAACGTCCTTGGCCATCATTCCATTGGACGGGAAAACGCTACTGTGCAGAAGAAACATTCTCATACTTATATATATAACATGAATTAATTCATATTACACACATTTAACTAAACCAAACAGAG
Organism: Picea glauca; assembly: GCA_000966675.3. NCBI lineage: Eukaryota > Viridiplantae > Streptophyta > Pinopsida > Pinales > Pinaceae > Picea > Picea glauca. The sequence goes on from JZKD02S1911875.1 coordinate 423,327, forward strand.
TAATCACAGAGTTACGACTAACATGAATATTTAATGGGATTAATAGTAATTCATGATTACAGTGGAATACATGATAATATTGTAAGAATCACAGACATGCATATACTTATCTTTTATTACTGGCGTAATTCTACCAACCACGTGTAGGCCTTCCACGAACCTCCCAGCCTTAGACCACACTGCTCATCATCCTCAGTAGTGGGTCACCCCCGAGCTAGGACTAAGCTCCACCCAAGGCAAGGAATCATAGTCTAGGCTAAGGTTACAGGGAAAACTACATAGAATAACCGGAAGGATTCCTCCCATGATGCCTTTTTACACCCACTACTCACAGACTCTCATTCCCCACATGCATGTTCCACCCGAGAGTATACACCTTCACAAGCACAGTCCATCAATGCTTCACCTCCCTCTATGGGTCTTGGAAACAGGATGGATCAGGAAGTCTTAGAGCTCAATAGTTGGTGTTGGACTCTATCTGGAAGAATACCACTTCCCAGCAGACTCCTTCACCTAGAAATAGCTTCTCACGGGCCTGACAGACTGCCTCTTCAACTAAGGGCCTTACAACCCGGTTCATCATCCCCTTCCGAATCAATTCCCACATGGTGAGGATAACCACAATACAACCCCACTCAGGAAAATAGAAAGAAGCAACCTACAGACAGATCGGGTACAGATTCAGCTCTGCAATGGCAGATAGACTGGGTTCTTGAACTCACAAGTTGACTTTCCCCTCTTGACTAGTTCTCTCAACGGTGCATAGGTATGTCAAGGGTAGACGCAAATCAATAAAAAAATCATATGGACGATGTTTTGGTATTCAGGAAGACATCTTGGTTTTCTGGTTCTCAGAGCTGCGTGAGGGTATCTGAAAGCAGACACAAAGGATGATGAAATGAGGAGCGACCCCCTCCACGACTGAATTCTACAGTTTTTAACTACATGTGCCTGGGTCAATGAATGTCACCCATGAAGTTGCATGCACTCCATCAGCATACATTCCTCTCCAGGAACTTGGGACAAAACATATATTTCACATGGCTTTTGGAATAATATTAAATTATTATTCCCAAGGACTTAAGCCCCTAGGCTCAACACTTAGCCTTTCTTTCCAGCCTTCCAGCCCCCAATCCCTTACCCACTCTATCGAATCTTATTCCCCCATCACTCATTCATCGTGTTCGGTCTGCACGCAATGGTGTTTATATTTTTATTAATGTTCTTCATAATTGCATATACAAAAATAGGCTTTCGGCCTTAACACTTAGGCTCTCTGGCCTAATAAACTCATAAGCCTTACCAACTTATATTAACTTGGCTCACCAGACTATAAAGCATGATTTACAATTCATAAACATTATTACAACAAGGCTCGTCCTTGGGGATATTACAATCCCCTCCCCTTTTTTTTTTGCACTGTCCTCAGTGCAACTTTCACACAACATCAACAAGATTTCCAAAATATTCAAAAAGATGTAGGTATTCTACCCGCATAGCATCCTCATCCTCCCATGTCGCATCCTCAAGACCGTACCAGGTCCACTGGACCTTTATGATCTCTATAGCTTGATTCCAGAGACATTTTCTTTTCCTATCCAATATGCGCACATGATGCACTTGCAGGATACCTTCTTGCTCCACTTGAATCACATTCCAATCGATAACATGATTAGCATCAGGTATATATTTCTTAACCAATGAAGAATGAAACACATTATGTACAGTCATGGATGTAGGTAATGCAAGCATATATGCAACTGGCCCAATCCTTTCTAGTATTTCAAATGGCCGACAAAATCTGGTTGCCAACTTGGCATATTTTTTGAGCTTTAGGGAACTTATATTAGATTTTACTTTTAGGAAAACATGATCATCCACTTTGAATTCTCTATGGGTTTTATTTTTGTCAGCACAACTTTTATGTCTTTCTTGGAAGCCTTTAAATTCTACTTAATTTTAAGCATTTTCTCTTCCATTTCCTTGAGCAACTCTGGCCTAATTACTACCCTGTCAGCTGTATTATTCCAACTTACTGGAGTATTGCACTTTCTTCCATAAAGTGCTTCAAATGGGATCATCTTCAATGATGTTTGATACCCATTGTTTTAAGTGAATTCTACCAAGTGTAGGTAGTCTTCCCATTTCGATGGTTTGTCCATCACATACATTCTCAATATGTCTTCTATCACTCTGTTCACCCTTTCTGTCTATCCATCAGACTTCAGATGATACAATGTACTAAAGTTCAGATTCATTCTGAATCCTTTGAACAATCCTTTCCAGAAATTCAAGGTGAATTTTGGGTCTCTGTCGGACACAATTGTTTTAGGAGTTTCATGCAATCGTGACACTTCCTTCACGAAAATATCAACAACATCTACTGCCTTGTGATTAGTTTTCAGTGGAATAAAATGGGCAGCTTTTGTAAGTTTTTCCACCACTACCATGATCGAATCATGCAGCTTGCTTGTTCTGGGAAATCCTGTAATAAAATCCATTGTCACCACTTCCCTCTTCCATTCAGGAATGGACAAAGGTTGTAGCAACCTTGCTAGGTGCCTGTGCTCAGCTTTAAACTTCTGGCATTCCATACATCTGGTGATATATTTAGCGATCTCTTTCTTCATACCTGGCCAAAAGTAATGGCTCTTGATTGTTGCCACAGTCTTTTGATATCCAGGGTATCCAACATAAGTCACATTATGCATTTCTCTTAGAATCACAAGTTTCAAACCCTAAACATTGGGTATATACACTCTGTTTTTGTACAAAAGTATTCCATCATCTTCCAAGGTGTAATTTTCCTCTTTCTGTGGTCTCTCACTCTACTGTAGCTTTGCTACCAAGACTCTGTACTGCAAATCTACATTTGCAGCTTCCAAAATTCTATCCTTAATATCAGTCTTGTACGTGCTAATGGTTGAAGCATGTAATTTGTGCACCTTTCTGCTGAGTGCATCGGCCACCTTGTTTTCCTTCCCTTTGTTATGCTTTATATCAAAGTCATATTCACACAAAAACTCCATCCACCTACTCTGCTTGGTATTTATGGTAGGTTGGTCAAACAAGTATTTCAGACCATTTTGGTTTGTTCTCAATTCAAATCTCCTTCCCATGAGGTAATGTCTCCATTTCCTCATAGCGTGAATGATTGCTACCAACTCCAAATCATGAGTGGCATAATTCTTTTCGTGCTCTTTCAGCTTCTTGGACTCATAACATATTACAAATCCATTCTGACTTAGAACTCCTCCCAACCCTTCTTTACACGCATCTGTGCACACCACTAAATCCACATTTGGATCTGCAATCCTCAAGATTGGAGTGCTAGTTAACAGTTGCTTCAATCGCTAGAAACTTTTCTCACACTCTTCAGTCCACTGAAATTTTTTCTCCTTCTTTTGCAAGGAAGTGACAAGGTGAGATATGAACCCTGTGATAAACCTTATGTAATAACCCGCTAGACCCATAAAGGATCTAGCTTCCACCACACTCCTTGGCACTGACCATTCTCTGATGGCCTCATCCTTCTCAGGATCCATGATGATCCCTTCTTTTGAAATAATGTGCCCCAAGTAATGGATATGCCTTTGATAAAACGAACATTTGCTCAACTTGGCATACAACTGGTTTTGTCTCAACACTTGCAGCACCATTCTCAGGTGTTGTTCATGCTCTTCCTCTAACTTGGAATACACAAGAATGTCATCTAGGAAGACTATGACAAACTTGTCTAGATAGTCCTTGAATACACCATTCATCAAGCACATAAAAACAACAGGTGCATTCGACAGTCCAAACAGTACCACTATGAACTTGTAATGAACATACCTTGTTATAAAGGTGGTCTTGTTGATGTATTCATCCTTTATTCTTACCTGGTGAGATCCCAATCTGAGATCTATCTTTGAAAATATTTTCGCACGTTTCAACTGATCGAAAATATCGTCGATCCTTGGTAGAGGATCCTTGTTCTTGACAATTAATTGTTCAACTATCTGAAATCAATGCACAGCCTCAACGTCCCATCCTTCTTCTTCACGAACAGAACTAGGGCACCCCAAGGTGACACACTTGAGAAAATGTACCCCTTCTTTAGAATCTCTTCAAGCTGCAATTGCAACTCTTTTAGCTTTGGCGTACTCATTCTATAAGGATATTTCAACACTGGAGCTGCTCTAGGCATCAAATTTATAGAGAAATCGATATCTCTCTTCGGATGTAGTCTGGGTACCTCCTAAAATATGTCCTCAAACTCTGTTAGTACCGCATGGTCTCCAATCTTTGAGACTTCTTCGCTGAATGCTTCCTCCACATGGGCTACAAACAATTGACAACCTTTCATGTAGCACTTTTTCAGTTGCATTGTTGAGATTTCTCTAACAACCACAACATTGGGAATTCCTTGGACTATTTTCCGATTCCCCTCCTCATCCAAGAAAGTAAATTCCTTGTTACGATAGTCCAAGAGGGCATGGTGTTGGTCCAACCATCCATCCCAATTAAACAGTCATAAGAGCCTAAAGGCAGAATATTCAATTCAGCCTTCGTGCTCAATCCCTTCATGTCCAAAAGACAAGACTTAACCAACTCAGTGACTTTCCTCTTGGTTCCTGTAGCCAACTGCACTAACCAAGACTTTTTATGTTTTCTTCTTGATAAATGAAAACTTTCCACCACCCCAGGATCTACATAACTATGGCTAGCCCCTGAATCAATTAAAATAAAAAATGGTTGGTTGTTAATCATACCTTCCACTTCAATGATGTGCGACTGAAATAAAGCTTGCTTGTTGTCCAGGACCGCATAGATCCTTGACATTCTACTACCCATGTCCTCCACTGTTTCAACTTGTTGAACATTATGGACAACCCTTTCTTTTCCATTTTTATGGGGACAATATTTGTACTTGTGGTTCTCTTTACAGCCCCAACACTGAATGGGCATCTATCTCGACCTTTGTCCCCCCACTTCATCCATTCTTGGCTCTCTAAACGATGGCTTTCCTTGAGGACTACTTCTGAAAATGGGAGGTTTGTTTCCCTTCTGTCTTTGTTCTTTCTTAAACTTCTTCTGGTCATCCCAAGCCTTCCGAAAGGTAGGATTTTTTATTTGTTGTTCATATAAGCATTTCACTCTCCTTATTGTTTCTTCCATAGTCTTAGGATAATCATAATGAATCGTGTCACCAATGGGAGGTGGAAATCCACTTAGATACCTCTGAATCTTGGCAGCCTCATCTTTGATGAATGGAACATACTTCAGTAATTCCAAAACCCTTCATTTGTATTCATCAATGGTCATGCTGCCTAGCTTGAGTTCAAAGAACTCCTTCATCTTTCTGTCATAGTATCTTTTAGTCAGGTATTTCCTCTTGAAATACCTCTTGAATTCCTTCCAAGTGATATATTTCTCTCTAACGTGTTGCACCTACACAAGTTGATCCCACCACATGTATGCTTTTCCTTTTAGTTGATACATCACAATTCTTCCTTCTGCATGAGAAGAATATTTTTGCAGTTGGAAATATTTCCTCATGCCAAGCAACCATGTTTCGACATCTTCCTCCTTCTTATGTTCTCCATCAAACGTAGGAGGATTAATCTTGTTCATCTCCCCTTTCAGTTCATCCACTCCATATCTTTAGTGTTTTCTTGTAGGGGATGGGCTTGAACTACTGTGTGCTTCCTTACCGGAATTCTTTGGGGAGCGATGATGATGTCTGCTACCACTTCTCGATCTTCTTTTTCTCTCAGGGATCCTGCAACTCCCTATTTTTCTTGTGTCACTCTCCTTTTCCAATTTTCTTTCTATTCTTTCCAGGCTCTTCAACATCTTTAACTTGAATTCACCCTATTGATCCTTGACCCTCATCAACTTTCGGCTATCGGCTCAGTGAGCTTGGGCATGTTTTTACAATCTTTCAATGATTTTCATCACATGCCCTTCCTTATAGAATTCTCTTCCATGCCCATTGGATTTCAATCCTTCGACTTCCAAGTTGACATCCCTTCCTTCTCTTTCATTCTCTGAATTGGAGGCAATCTACACCTCTTCCATTTCTATACTCGATATCAATTCATGAATGTCCTGGCACTCATTGAAATCTGCACACACAATGTGCAGTCAACCGAAGTTTTTCAGGCCTTAAACATTTAATAAAACTACAACATTCATAAACCAACGTGAATAAGAAAACGTTTCGATTCCATGAATTTTTTGAGCTCTATTTGGCTCTCCAATTTTTGGCAATAGCCCCTGTTTTCTTAGTCCCCAACCCATGCGTCCATGGGTCATGATCAAACACTAAACTACTAGGTGCTACAAGGCTCTCCAAATGAAACTTCAGGTTTTGGGATTTCGGGGCTTCGGGGTTTTGGGTTTTAGGGTTTTTTTCCCAGAGGTTCTCACACTCGCTTCCCTCTCCAACTCCCAATTCCCAAACTTTAGACATCTCTCCTCCTAGGCTCACAACACAACTGTCACCAACCAAGGTAGTGACACATGGTTTCCTTAAGAAGGTCCACATCACTTCCGGCGATGTCATAGGGTCACACCACTTTCACTTTTCATTTCGGAGTTTCAAGCATTGGGAGTTCATGCATCCAAACACTTTGAACTTCCGTTTTCTGAAATTCTAAAATTATAGTCTATTCATCTACTTGATCCAATGGTCAAGTTCCTCTCCTATGATCTATGGTGTAGATCATTTCGAGATTTTGGGGTTTTGGGTTTCGGAGGTGTTCACCTCTCCTCACTTCCCATCTCCCGACTTTGTGAAATTCGAAAGGTTCTCTTGACTAAATTGAGCACGAATCCACAAGATCAAATGGTCAAGAACTCCTCCCAGATCTATAGCATATACCTTCTTGGGTTTTCAGGTTTCTGTGTCTCAGCGCTCCCCGCTTTTTCCCGACAACCAAAATCCTGAAAGGCTTCTCAAATATCCTTTTGACACCTTCATTGGATCTAACGATCGTAAGGGATCTCCTTTCCTCCCAATCAGATCCAATAGCTCCAACACTTCATGCGTTGAGCTCTCTCTCTCTCTCCCTATGGCCATATACCACACCTATTGCGGGTTCTATAATACCGCTACACCTCCCGAGCTTTGTAACACAAACAAGTGACTCCTTGTCACTTAGGAACATTCAAAGGTCCAAAAATCAGTTCTTCCAAACACGATTCCCACATAAACTTTGGGTCCAATGAACACCTATCCAACCCATTCAGGTTCAGTGCTGTAAACCACACTCTGATAGCATACTGTAATGTCCCCGACTGTCATCCCATTGGTCAGGAAAATGGTACTGTGCAGAAGCAACATTCTCATACTTATATATATAACATGAATTAAGTCATATTACACACATTTAACTAAACCAAACAGAGTAATCATAGAATTACGACTAACATGCGGATTTAATGGGATTAATAGTAATTCATGATTACAACGGAATACATGATAATATTGCAAGAATCACAGACATGCATATGCTTATAAATTAAGTACAAAATTAACACTTATCTTTTATTACTTGTGTAATTCCACCAACCACGTATAGGCTTTCAACGAACCTCCCAGCCTTAGACCACGCTGCTCATCACGCTCAACAATGGGTCACCCCTGAGCTGGGACTAAGCTCCACCCAAGGCAAGGAATCATAGTCTAGGCTGAGGTTACAAGGAAAACTACACAGAATAACCGTAAGTATTCTTCCCAGGATGCCTTCTTATGCCCACTACTCAAGGACTCTCATTCCCCACATGCCTGTTCCGCTCAGGAGTATACACCTTCACAAGAAAAGTCCATCAGTGCTTCACCTCCCTCTCTGGGTCTCGGTAACATGTTGGATCGAGAATTCTTAGAGATCTGTAGCTTGTGATAGACTCTCTCTGGAAGAATACCACTTCCTGGCAGACTCCTTCACTTGGAAATAGCTTCTCACAGGCCTGATAGACTGCCTCTTCAACTAAGGGCCTTACAACCTAGTTCCTCAGACCCTTCCAACTCAATTCCCACACAGTGAGGATAACCACAACACAACCTGACTTAGGAAAATAGAAAGCAACAACCTACAGACAGATCGTGTATGGATTCACTTCTACAATGGAAAATAGACTAGGTTCTTGAACTCACAAGTCAACTTTCCCCTCCTAACCAATTCTCTCAATGGTGCATAGGTATGTCAAGGGAAGATGCAGACCAATAAGGGAATCAGACAGATGATTTTTTTCCCTTAAAGAAGACGTCTCGGTTTTCTGTTTCTCAGAACTGCGTGAGGGTATCCGAAATTAGATGCAAAGGATGATGGAATGAGGAGCGACCCCCTCCATGGCTGACTTCTACATTTTTTAACTGAAAGTGCATGGGTCGACATATGTCACCCACGAAGATGCATGCACTCCATTAGCATGTGTTCCTCTCCAGGAACTTAGGACAGAACATATATTTCACATGGCTTTTGGAATAATATTAAAATATTATTCCTAAGGACTTAAGCCCCTGGGATCAACACTTATCCTATCTTTCCAACCTTCCAGCCCCGAATCCCTTACCCACTCTGTGGAAGCTTAGTCCCCAATCACTCATTTATCATGGTCGGTATGCACACAACAATGTTTATATTTTTATTAATGTTCTACATAATTACATATACAAAAACAAGCTCTCGACCTTAACACTTAGGCTCTCTGGCCTAATAAACTCATAAGACTTACCAACTTATATTAACTTGGCTCACCAACCTATACAACATGATTACAACAGGGCTCATCCTTGGGGATATTACATTTGTGATAGTATGTTGCTATCAATTTCCTAAATTGTTTATCTGTAAGAAGGTGAACTACAAATTTGACCCAGTTACCTTCTCATACCAAGCATTGTGGAGACATAAAGCTTCTTTGGATTTATATGAATTTTTCAATAATTTTTTATTGGTTTTTAAAGGATTTTTATTTGGAAAAGATACACCTAGAATATCCGACCAGGCAAGTAAATTCCTGGATAAAAAGGGGATGTTGGAGCAAATGGGAAATTACAATGTTATTAGGATTTTCGATTCTAAGGAAAATCCCTCCTTTCTTCCATGCCATATATCTAATATAACGTTTTTTACAGAATTTGCTAGGAAATATAACTTCTGGTTGCACTTTTTTCATGAGAAATGGAAAAATAAAAAATAAATTCATACCCTTGCCTTGGAAAATTGGGGACTTTATATTCATAAATATAAACAAAATCGATGAATTTGCAAATCACTTCCACAATCTGAATCTCAATTATGTTGAAAGGATAAAAGGGTTTGACCTTAACGAAATTTTTTTGGAACATATCCTAGCATTGGGGTGCAACAATTCATTTATCCATACTATTCTAAGTGAACTAGAAGATAATAACTTGGGTGCTCCTGCTCACAATCCTGGTGACTTGGAAACGATACTCAATGCCAATGAATTTTACAAGAAGAAAGGTAAGGGTCCCAGCAAGAAGAGTGCCCAGTCCCCAAATGTTACTCCTAAGACTACAACATCTTAGATAAATGCTCTAGTGGCCCACCCATCTTGTAATATACTAGATATAAAATGTATGTAGAACGGAAATAAAATGCTAGAAATGGCAGAATAACAACAATATAACCAGAACATTCACCACATTAGCACTGAAATGATAAGAGAATAATAATAGAAATAGCACTTTGAATCTAAAATAAATGTTCACAGGCCTCTTCGAGGGGTAAACTTCGAGTTGAGAAGAGATCTATTACAATAATATCCAAGCTGGGGTTCTCATACCCTCGACTCCTATTTATACTAAAAAGAAGCATCTAGAGGAAGATCCTTCTAGAAGCGGAAGCTTCTATTAGGTCTTCTTACATCTTCCTTATTCTATTATATTGAAAGGCCTTATTAATATTGATATTTATTACATCCTAATATATTGTTCTACCTATGTGCAGGTTAGGACCCTAACATGTTTGCCCCTAAAAGATACCAGATATATAAAATATGCAGAACAAAAATGAAATGCTAGAAATGGCAGAACAACAGTAAAATATCCAGCATAATCTTCACAATACACAGAAATGATATACAAAATAGCAATAGAAATAGCACTTTGATTCAGATAGCAATGTTCACAAGCCTCTTCATGGGGGCAACCTCCAGTCGAGTAGCGCTCTGTTACAATAATCTCCAAGCTAGGGTTTTCATACCCTCGACCTTTATTTATACTAAATATGTCTATTAAGAGAAGCATCTAGAGGAAGATCCTTCTAGAAGCGGAAGCTCCTATTAGGTCTTGTTACATCTACCTTATTCTATTTTATTGAAAGGCCTTATTAATATTGACCTTTATTACATCTGAATACATTGATCTACCTATGTTTGGGTTAGTACCTTAACATGTCTGCCCCCTTAAAAACAACCTTGTCCTCAAGGCTTGAGATGTGGAAACTACTGCAGAATGGTAGCTGGTTCCCAAGTGGCATCTACTGGAGTCATATCTTTCCACTGTACTAGCACTTCCTTGATGGTTCTCTGATGTAGGCGATGCTCACGCTGGTCCAAAACTGCTTCTGGTTGTAGCCAAATGGATCCTTCTTCAGCTAAATTTGGAAGGTTGGTTTGAATTTGGCACTTGGTTCCGATCACCTTCTTCAAGCATGAAACATGAAAAACAGGATGCAGCTTTGACTAACTAGGCAGAGCTAACTGATATGCGACTTGTCCCACACGCTTCAGAACTGTGTAAGGGCCATAAAATTTGGGCACTAGCTTCTAACACTGCTCGACCTTGAGGGAAGTTTTCTTATATGGTTGCAGTCGCAGAAACACCTGATCCCCTTCTACAAATTGACATTCGGAGCGCCCTTGATCTACTTGCTGCTTCATTCTATTCTGGGCCATGACCAAGTCCTCTTTAAGGGTACGAAGGATATCCTCTCGGACTGTAAGTGTTTGGTCAACCGCCTGGACCTTCGAGGTACCTGGTAAGTATGAGAGAACTGAAGGTGGCTTCTGTCCATACATTGCTTCAAAAGGAGTCATATGAGTGGTTGTATGGTATGTAGTGTTGTACCACCATTCGGCGAGGGGTAACCATTGAGCCCACTGGTGTTGTTTTTCAGAGGAAAAGCACCTCAGATATGTTTCCAAACACTTGT
>JZKD02S1911875.1:442042-464100 GCA_000966675.3 Picea glauca
TTTACTTGGCAACCCGAACACAGTTGTGTGACAATAGATCTTGTTTGTTTTAATTTGTTTATGTTTCTGTCCCCAAGGGTTAGGTATTCAAGGGTTCTACAGACAAGGGTTTTCCATGTGCTATAGCTCTCTAATATACGTTTGGGGTCCAACAGTAGTACTCGGCCCAATATCTTAGGACACTAACTAAGGAGGATAGACCGTACCCTTAGCCATACTACCCGACTACCTAGGTACTAGAGAGTATCTTCATGAGTGTTGTTCTCGACGACACTATAGCAGTCAGGTGACCGATCGATTTATCTAAAGAGGGATTTAGGTAATCTAGGTCGACCTATACACAGGTGTTGTCTGATGCACTACCACTTGAAGGGGTACCAACAAGAGTTACAAGGGTGGCCAACATATGTGCGCTTAAGTACCACTTGTATTTCCTGTGTGTATGAATCCCTGAACCGCAGATTTATGCGTGTAACGATAGAGCTTTGTGGCTTAAAAATGTCGGAATACATCTCTACCCTGAAAAAAAATTAACCCACACTTTCTATCGAGGAAAGTGCTCTGATACCACCTGTAATATACCAGATATAACATGTATGCAGAACAAAAATAAAATGCTAGAAATGGTAGAATAACAACAATATAACCAGAACATTCACCACAATAGCACTAAAATGATAAGAGAATAATAACAGAAATGACACTTTGAATCTGAAAGCAATGTTCACGGGCCTCTTTGAGGGGGAAAGCTCCAGTTGAGCAGAGCTCTATTACAATAATATCCAATTTGGGGTTCTCATACCCTAGACTCTTGTTTATACTAAAAAGAAGCATCTAGAGGAAGATCCTTCTAGAAGAGGAAGCTTCTATTAGGTCATCTTACATCCACCTTATTCTATTTTATTGAAAGGCATTATTAATATTGACCTTTATTACATCCTAATATATTGTCTACCTATGTGCAGGTTGGAACCTAACACATCTATAAAAGTGACCAATACTAGTTTAGGCGGTGGAGGAGATAAGAATCCCCCTCCAAGAAAAATTGAGATCTCACACAAGCTTCCTCTAAGAAAAAAGAGGAAAAATGTCGTGTAAGAGGAAGAAGACCAATGCATAGAGAGTGACATCAATAGCTTCTCCCTTGAATATATGGAGCTCAAGGTAGACATCAAGAAAATGTTTCCCCCACTGGATCAGTCAGGGAACATGGCCCACCAGAATCCATCTTTGGAAATCATTGAGAATGAGACCTTCAACGAAGAAGAGTCATTCATTTTTCAGAGCGTTGTCTCTGAGAGGGAATCCAAGAAATTAATTATTGAGAAAAGTGATCTGAAGAATAAGAAAGGAAAATATCATTCATAGGTTGACCTAAGAGATATGTGGCCTTCCCATATTTCTAGAATTCATAGAGCAACTGACGATGGACTGGATGACTCCATTGGTGGTATTGAAGTGAAAAACATGAAGTTAAAAGAAATTATTAAGGAATTGGAAGAGACATTAATTCCTCTTCCACTTCTTGCCAATGCTTTGGAAATAATTGGACCCACCACGCCCACTGATAAATTAAAAGGATCCTCAAGCTTACTTACATCATCCAGGAGCTATGTGGAGATAAATATCAAGAAAAGAATGGCATTGATCACAGAGGCTTGGGAAATTTCAAAAACCATAGTTTCTTTTGGCTCAAGGGTGAATTCCTTCCATGAGTATTCGCAAGCCTACCTAAAGAATGAAGAAGGTTTTTACTTTGATGTTGTGCTAACCTTTGGTATTAAAGTTTCCAACATGACAAAACAAAGGAGAAGAGAGGAGGATCTTCTCTCTCCAAGTCGGATCAAATAGTTGAACGTGTGGTATAAAAAAAGGATAAAAAACTTAAATAACATTTTTCAAACATGAAGTCAATTCATATCAAGGAGGGAATAACTATTCAAAAGGCTCATAGAGGTGGACCTAGCCGGAAGCACTAACGAAGTCCAAAATCCCAAATTGATCTTCAACTTGTTGTTCCTAACAAAGAAATAGTTTGACAATAAAGTTGAGATATTTAAAGGGTTGTTAGTTGAAAAGTTCTATGGTATACTTGAATGTGATGAGGACAACATGGACAATTGGCTAGTGGACTACTCCGTGAAAAATCGGGACATTGAAGAAGCATTACATGGAATTTCCCTTGATCTGAGAGAGTTGGAGGGAGAGTTGTTCAACATCAAAATATGACATGAAATCAACGTGGAACCAATGAAAAGTTATAATGAATAATGGTTTAATAAATCTATTGACAAACTAACCATCGAGGGGAAAGAGACAGTTGAGATGGTTCCTGTAACCATCAATGAATATAATAAAAGGACACTAGCAAGAAAGTGAAGACACGAGAGACCATCATAGTAAGTTTATGTTGATCACATATTTCTTTTCATTATCAAGTCATTCATCCAGTTATTCCACCTCTTTCACTAGAAATGTTTAACTAAAGACTGATCGCTCCTTTTTTCTTCTTACTAGGTCTTACCAGGTCTTATTGTTCTTCTATCACCCACCATATTCCTTATACAATCTTAATTCTTGTGTATATTTTCTTAATGGTTCGTGGGGTCCCCAATCCCAGTCTTTAAGACAAATGCATTTTAAATTTCAAAGAATATGTAACATACTATATATATTTTAGAAATTTCAAGAGAGCTATTTTGGGAGCAATCTCAACTGTGCTTTGTAACCCAGAATTTGAAATATGAAGCATTTGAGGCTGATCTATCATTATATCTATTTGAGCTTCCCATGTTCACTCTGTTAAAGTTCTCTTATGCATGAAGACCAACTTATTTTTATTTTGTGTGATAAAAAATCTTTATTCAAACTATGATGGATGTGAGGAAATTTTACTTATTTTCTTTATATGTGTGAATGTGATCAGTTCCTTGTCCTTTCTCATGAAATTTTTTTGCAATATTTATATTTCTGTGAATTACTATGACAAACTTTTGTCAAGTCCCACATTCTAAATATCTAGAAATCCCAAGAAAATATAAATAGGAGTACCACCTCTATAAAAACGCAGGGGGATCTACATCCTCGTGAGGTTTTCATTTCAGTCATAACGAATTCAAGCGTGAACATTTTTGGTGACCATACTAGGAAACTAACTGAAATTTGGAACCTAGTCTAGAATTTTTTTAAAATATATGACTTTGCCCCAGGTTGATCAGCCCCGCTTAGAAATTGGATTGAATAATCAACAAAGCATCTTACATCAGTTATGTAATCTGATAATAAAAACAACCGAGACTCAAGAAGAGTTATAAGGGTCTTGGAAGAACTTCATCCAAGAATAAGAAAGATAAATCCTTCGGAGACAGAGGAGAGACGAGTGACAAGACCGAAGAAACCAATGACTAGATAGAGCAACACAAGAACAAGGTCAGGATTGAATCTAGATGAATACAAGGGACCCATTACCAAAAGTAAAAATAAGAAACTTTTTATTCTTAGAAGTAAAAATCATATTCCTAGACCCTCCCCATATATTGTAGAAAGAAATGAACAACCCCAAGACAAGCATCATGATGAGAGACAAGGAGGTGGAAGAGATGCTACAATAAGTCAAGAAAACCTAAGGTTTGAAAATAGAAGAAGAATAAGAGATTATCCTTTGAATCTTCTATGTGAGCAACATGATCTCCATGTTCTCCCTAAGGGGACCCTAAAGGAATTTTCTAGATATGGAGCAATCGATGCAAAGAGGCATCTGCACTTATTTCTTGATGTTTGTAATTTTCACTGTGTTGAGTATGATAATGTCATGGTAAGATTGTTTCTTCAAACCTTATCAGGAAGAGCATATGAATGGTATACAACATTTCCCATTAGATCAATTCTCTCATGTAATGACCTCGAAGCTATGTTCCTGACTATGTTTTCCCCTTCAATTGCTTATCATACCCTTCTCACTGATTTCACCCAGATTGGTTTGAGGAAGAATGAAAGGATACGAGATTTTAATATCAGGTTCAATAAAACCTTGAGTAAGATTCCAGAAGATAAAAGACCGAATGACCCAGTCATTCTCAGTTGTTATAAGAATGCAATGCCCCTGAATGTGAAATATGTTATCAGAACATCTCAAATGGATACCTTGGAGGAGGCAATGACTAAAGCCAATGAGATGGAAGAAATTAATTGAAACGGGTGTCGACCCCGATATTATACTGGGAAAAGTACAAATTCCATTGGGAGGGTTAAGTATTGATAGTCAAGTATCTTCCAGTTAAAGAAAGAACGAAGAATTCAAGCCACAACTGGATCAAAACCAAACAATGGGAGGACATTTTTCAAGGGAACCATACCTGATGTAAAGGTTGATCCTGTGGCAGCACAAGAAACTAAGAAAACAATTGAAATTGTACAGATGAATAGAACTATCAAACCAATGCAGAACAAGATAGCCAAACAGAGAAGAGGATATAATTATGTGGAAAATCCAAGAATTCCAGTCCCAGAGCAAACAAGGAACTCTCCCCAAGAAAATAGAGTGAGTTTTGAAAACACGTTCTGAGGCAGCCTACTCCCAATGCAATTGTTCTTGATGGTGTGTATGATGAGAAAATAGTTGAGAAAGATAATTATTACTCACCTGATGAAAGTTTCTAAATTGTGCAGATGGACAGATGCGAGACATACATATGTATATTTGAAGAAGGTGACAATGACCCTAACCCTCAATAAAATGTCGCCCAGAAAAGAGGATTTGTAAATAGACCCAATAATAAGAATGACTGAAAAAGAAAACCAAAAAGATAAAGAAAAAACAAATGAGAAAAGAGAAAATGAGAAAGTGACACATAGAATTGGAAGTAAAAGGAAACATCTGATGTCAAAATCCACTCAAATGGCGTATACTGTCATAGAGGATTTAACTAAATTAAGGATAACTCTTCCCTTTACAGAAGTGATGAAGATTATCCAACAAAGAGAAAACATTTTGAGATTGTTGGACGATGCATCTAAAAGATCAAAAGTTGTTGTTACCAATCCAAAACAAATCCAGAGCTAGTCAACTACCAAGCTGAGACGTAAAATACCTCCCTTATACATTTCAATTTAAAATCATGATGTTGTGCTACATAATTGTTTAGTTCACATTGGCGCAACAAATAATATCATGCCACTGGAGGTCATGGAGGCATTGGGCATGAGTTGCACCAAGTCTTATGAAACCAATGAAATTATATATGCAATTGATTCTAGAAAAGTGCCAGCTTATGGAGAAATCAAGGACTTGTATTCTTGGATCATGGAAACCCCCCGTATCATTACAGTTTTCAATATCATTGTGGTATACCTTCCTCCATTATATGGAGTTGTGCTAGAAAGATATTGGACATCCATGATTGGGGGATATATAATGAATGATGGAATTTGTATGATGTTTCTAGGAAAAGAAGGAGAAATGATTAAAGTTCCCCGTGAACCCAGAAAACCCTTCTCTTTAAAAAAGAAGGACAATTCATTAATGGAAGATTATATATATGTCAAGATTGGAAACTATGCTATCCCAGACATAGAAAATAATGAAAACCTAGAGCAAGTTCAAGACATGGAAAATCAAGAATGTTTGTTTGAAGGCTATTGGAGGATGTCATTCGATGGAGCTTGTTCAAACTCTGGGAGAGGAGTTGGAATTGTTATTATGAGTCCAAATAAGGTTGTGCATCCACATGTTGTTAGACTGGAATTTTCATGTACTAATAATGAGTAAGAATATGAATCCTTGATTCAGGGGATGATCCTTGCACAAGAAATGAAAATAGAACATCTAATTGTGACTGGAAACTCTGAATTGGTGATCAATCAGGCCACCCAGAGGTATAAAATAAAAAAGGAAAGACTTAAGTTATATTTCAAAAGGGTTAACAAATTGATGGAATCCTTAGTTCCTTCGAAATTTGTTTTATTCCAAGGGATAAGAATCACTAGGAAGATTCATTGCCATTGGCATCCTCATTGTCGAACCCAAACAATATACATAGAAAAGCATCTTTCCAAGTAGAGAGAGCATTCCGTCCTTCTATGCCCGATAACATGGAATATTTCCAAGTGTTTGAGAATAATGAATGACTAGATTTGTTTTTGTTGAATGATGATGATGATGAAGATGATCACGGGGTTGTTGTCCCTTAAGATTGTATATAGTATGAGTCTCTTTTTTCTAAAGATGATCATCCTAAGAACCTCCTTGAAGATGTTTCAGTTCGAAAGGTGCAAGAGACAAGAAAAATTGGAACCGACAGTTCCCCAAAATATGTCAACTTCGTAGTTGATTGCACCAGTGAGGAAGATGATCAATATATTTCATTGTTTAAAGAATATATTGGTGTGTTCTCTTGTACCTATGATGATTTTAAAGCCTATGATAAAATGATATTCTATCACATCATTCCTTTGAGGGAAGAAGTAAATCTTGTAAAGAAAAAAGTAAGGATGATGAATCCCAAACTGAAACCTCTAGTAAAGATTGAATTGGAGAAATTAAATAAGGTTGGAGTAATTTATCCAATTAGGCATTCTAACTGGCTTTCAAATCTAGTGATTGTAAGAAAAAAGACCGGGGAAATCCAGATGTGTGTTGATTTCAGATACCTTAAAAAAGAAAGCATAAAGGATAACTTTCCTTCACCTAATATGGAGTTTATTCTCCAACAAATCATTGGATCATCCTGCATGTCCATGTTGGATGGTTTTTCTAGATATAACCAAGTCTTGGTGGCTAAGTAAGACAGGGAAAAGAGAATATTCATATCACCTAGGGAGACATATGCATATGCTAGAATTCCCTTTGGTTTGAAGAATGTTGGAGCCACATTCAAGAGGGCCATGGATCATGCATTTAGCGGGTTGATATGAAAATTTATGGTAGACTATCAAGATGATTTGACAGTGCATTCAAAAACAAAGGGTGGCCATATCCATCATTTGAGAAAATGTTTTGAAAGATGTAGATTATATGGTGTCTCTCTAAATCCAAAGAAATTCTTATTCACTATAACTCAAGGAAAGTTTTTGGGACATATTGTGTGTAAGGAAGGGATATATATAGACCCATAAAGAGTTAAAGAAATAAATGAGCTCAACCTCATGACATCCAATAAGGGAGTTCAATCATTTTTCGGTAAGATCAATTTTGTGCGAAGGTTTGTCCCTGACTATGCAAGTATTGTGAAGATGATCAATTTGTTGCTGAAAAAGGTGTAGAGGTTTGAATGGACAACGAATACTCAAGAGGATTTCAATAATATTAAAGGAGTGATCACCACAACTCCAATCCTCATTAGTACATATTTTCAAAGGGATTTCATCATCTATTCATTTGCTACAGAGACAATTGTTGCATCTGTTATTACTCATAAGAATGACAAAGGTGAAGAAATCCCAATCAGTTACATCAGCAAAACCCTACATGACTATGAATTGAGATACTCAAAACTTGAAAAGAAAGCCTTGGATGTTGTAACAGCGGTGGTGCACTTTTAGACGTACATATTGAACTCCCATGTTATTGCTTATTTTCCCTCATCTCTAGTGAATATTCTTCTGAATCAACAATTGAGAGAAGGGAAATGGGCTAACTCACTGGAAAAGGTACAAGAGTATGATATTGAAATTAAACCTTTAAAGGATGTCAAAGGACAAGGTTTATGCAATCTCATCATGAATAGTGATTATGTGGACAGAATGATTTCAACTTCAGTAGGAGAACCATTGGATGATTCAGAATCGTATAAAGATATTATATTGTATTTGAGGTCTAGGAAATTTCCTGTCACCATAAACCCTAAGGAGTGAAGAACATTGAAGATGAATGAAAATCAATATGTGTTGATTGCTGATATATTGTTCAGGAGAAATTATGATGGTATACTACTAAGATGCATTGATGAAAACCACGCCCAAGAACTAATGAGAGAATTCTATGAACGAATATGCGATAGACACTTTGCACCTACTTCCACCGCCCACAAGATAATAAGAGTTGGGTTCTACTGGCCATCAATTTTTAGAGACTCATATGCCACAATAAGAAAAAGTGTATCATTCCAGTAGTTTTCAAGAAAAATGAAGAGATCCGCGATGCCGTTACAACCCGTAATTGTATAAAAAAACCATTCTCCCAATGGGGACTTGATGTTGTCAGGCTAATTAATCTGAAGTATAGAAAGGGCCATATATACATTCTCATTGCTACAGATTATTTCACGAAATGGCCAGAAGTAGTGGCGTTAAAGAAAGATGATTCTGAAGAGCTAATTAAGTTCCTCAAAGATAATATTCTATCAAGATTTGGTGTCCTAGATAAATTTATCACTGATAATGGTTTGATATTCATCAGGTCGAAGTTTACAGAGTTTTGTGCTGAATATCGAATTATCATGGGTAAATCGTTGAATTATTATCCACAAGTTAATGGCCTTGCTAAATACACAAATAAAACACTTGTCTAGATACTAAAGAAAACTATTGACAAGAACCAAAGGAATTGGCACCTAAAGTTGATTGATGCGCTATGGGAAAGAAGAACGAATCCAAAGGACATCACTAGGATGTCCCCGTATGCATTGGTTTATGGGAAATAAGAGAAAATTCCAAGTAGCCTCGAACTCAATTCCTTGAATTGTGTGGTTAATACTAAAGATACAAAAGACATTTTACCTATCCAAACGAGGATCAACCAGTAGTTGAAATTGGAAGAAGAATGAAGCAACGCCCCGAATCAAACTTCTCAGAGGAAACAAAGTGTCAAAATATATTTTGATCAGAGCGCAACTGTAAATAATTTTTAAAGGGGAGAACTAGTGTTACTTTGGAACAAGTCCAAGGAGAAACCGTCGATGCATACAAAGTTTGAAGCACTCTAGATTGGACCATACATTGTTGAAAATATCATGTGTTTTAACTCCTATATGCTCCAAGACATGAAGTGTAAAAGATTAGTGCTGCCTATCAATGGGAAACATTTGAAAGGTTTCTTCTCCTAATGCTTTCTCATTCTCATTGTATATAATTTTGTTTTCCAGTTTGTATATTCTTACTTTGACTCCATAGCCCATGGATGGAATATTCTCGGTTCTTGACAACCCGTAGGGGGTTATCATCCCACAGTAAGAGCCATTTGTTGAGACCATTTCCTTCTTCTAATTTTCCCTCCCCTTTCTATCTTCCCAACTTCTTCTTTTTTCCATTTATTTTCCTCTTCTATACTTACCTAAATTCCCCTTTTATTTTCTCCTATCTATTCTCCCTTTCTAGTTACTATACTTAGTCATTTTTATTTTTAGAATGGCAGGTTCGCGGCTTGGCAGACCCATGAGTTCTCACTTCTGTTCATATTTCCATATCATGAGTCTGACTGACCGTCGTATTATCCTATACTTAACCGTTTCTGCAGTTGCAGGTTCTCGGGTTAAATCTTTCATATTCCATATTCTGCGATATCCATTTTGCACCCAAAAGATACACGATTTACATTTTGACCATCAGACCCCCCGATCTCCTAGGTATCTCATCTCTCCTATATTGAGTCCGACCGACTGCATTATAACTCTTAGCCTATTTTCGACCTTTCACAACCACGGGTTCATGAGTTCCTGGGTTGGTGGGTTCACAAAAATTCCCAAATTCTAATTTTCTCTTGTTAGTCCTTAACATCCTCGTACTTTTCTAAATACACATTTAAGAATGGTTTAATGCTCCTAACTCATCATGCAAGTTACGTAATGATCATTATTAATAAGCGAAGGGATGGAGGAAATGTTTTCATTAAACCACACTAAAGCATGATTTGACGAAGATTATATTAAGGTTATCTATCTCAAGCGCCCATTGAAAATATTATCTGGATTAAAGGAACACTCTCATCAACTTATGGCAGTAGCAGGTTGACAATAATTCTACAGAGATACTTTGAATACTTTTGGATGAGAGGACTAGAATTTTCAGTGGTCTAGAGCTTATTCTTACTATTCATACCCTTGTGCTCAGAAGGAAGTGATCTGGACATCCAAAATTGCTCATGTAGGGTGTGTCCCTAAGGTTTTCGATTGCAAGGAACTGGTTAAATGGTTTGTTGATAAATATATACCAAATCAATGGATTATTCAACTTTAATACCATTCTCCCATCTATATTTAGCCTCAAGTGTTCTGTAAAATGTTGAAGCTCCCTAAGCCAACACTTACTTTCAAAGGAGAATATTGTAAGGATTTCCTGAAAAAGAATGAAAAAGGCCTGGACCTCTTGCCTGAATTCTTGGAGAATCATGTGTCCATCCCTAAAGATATTACCAGGTTGCAGATCAACTCATTCAAAAACCCCTTTCGGGAAATTGCTTGGTTATTCACCAGGGTGATAGGACAAGAAAGTACCACCAACATTTCCCGTATGATTATTTATATCTTATATTTTACTATCAAAGAGCAAGCCATTTTCGATTGAGGAAAACTGATTTCCATTAAAATCTCTTCCCAATTTTCACAGTACAAAAAAGATAAGAAATTATTTATGGCCTCTTATTTGGTGTTTACGATAACATATTGATGTCAATTTCCTAAATTGTCTATCTTTAAGAAGGTGAACTGTGAATTTTACCCAGTTACCTTCTTGTACCAAGCATTGTAAAGACACAAAGCTTCTTTGCATTTCTATGAAGTTTTCAATGATTTTGTCTTAGTTTTTAAAGGATTATTATTTGGAAAAGATACACCCAAAATATCTGACCAGGAAATTAAATTCTTGGATAAAAAAGGGACGTTGGAGAAAATGAAAAATTACAATGTTATCAGGATTTTCGGTTCTAAGGAAAATCCCTCCTTTCTTCTATGCCATATATCTAATAGAATGTTTATTACAAAAGTCTCAAGGAAATATAATTTATGGTTGCACTTTTTTCATGAGAAATGAAAAAAACAATTCATACCCTTGCCTTGGAAAATTGGGGACTTTATATTTAAAAATATAAACAAAATTGATGAATTTGCAAACCACTTCCATAATCTAAATCTCAATTATGTTGAAAGGATAAAAGGGTTTGACCCTAACGGAATTTTTGTGGAACATATTCTAATAAGATAATAACTTAGGCGCTCCTACTCACAATGATGGTGACTTGGAAATAATACTCAACATCAATGAAGTTTACAAGCAGAAAGGTAAGGGTCCCAACGAGAAGAGTGCCCAATCCCCAACTGTTACTCCTAAGAATACAAAATATCTGAGCAATTCTCTAATGGCCCACCCATCTAGAAAAGTGACCAACAGTAGTTCAGGCAGCAAAGGAGACAAGAATCCCCCTCCGGGAAAAATTGATATCTCGCACAAGCTTCCTCCTAGAAGAAAGTGGAAAAATGGTGTGCAAGAGGAAGAATACCAGTGCATAGAGAGTGACATCAATATATTATACCTTGAATATATGCAGCTTGAGGTGGACATCGAGAAAATGTTTCCCCCATTGGATCAGTCAGGCAACACAACCCACCAAAATCCATCTTTGGAAATCATTGAGAATGAGACCTTCAACAAAGAAGAGTCATTTGTTTTTTGGAGCATTGTCTTTGACAAGGAATCCAAGAAATTAATTATTGATAAAAGTGATGTGAATAATAAGAAAGGAAAATATCATTCATAGGTTGACCTAAGAGATATGCAGCCTACCACAAATTTCTAGAATTCATATAACAATCGACGATGCATTGGTTGACTCCATTGGTGGTCTTGAAGTGGAAAACATGAAGTTAAAAGAAAGGATTAAGGAACTGGAAGAGACCTCAATGCCTCTTCCACTTCTTATCAGTCCTTTGGCAATCGTTGGACCCAACACACTCGTTTCTAAATTAAAAGGATACTCAAGCTTAATTAGATCATCCAGGAGATATGTGGAGAGAAATATCAAGAAAATAATGGCATTGATCATAGAGGCTTGGGAAATTTTGAAAAACATGGTTTCTTTTGGCTCGAGGGTGCATGCCTTCCATGAGTATTTGCAAGTCGACCTAAACAATGAAGAAGATTTTTACCTTGATGTCGTGGTACCCTTTGGTATTAAAGTTTCCAACATGAAAGAACTAAGGAGAAGAGAGGAGGATATTCCCTCTCCAAGTCAGATCCAACAGTTGAACGTGTTCTCGAAAGAAAAGATAAAAAACTTAAATAACATTATTCAAACGTGTAGCCAAGACATATCAAGGAGTGAAGAACTATTTAAAAGGCTCATGGAGGTGGAAATAGCTGAAAGAACTAACGAATTCCAGGATCCCAAATTGATACTCAACTTGTTGTTCCTAACAAAGAAATAGTTTGACAAGCAAGTTGAGATATTTAAAGGGTTGTCGTTTGAAAATTTCTATGGTATACTTGAATACGATGAGAACGACATAGAAAATTGGCTAGTGGAATACTCCATGAAAAATTAGGACATTGAAGAAGCATTACATGGAATTTCCCTTGATTTGAGAGACTTGATGGGAGAGTTGTTCAACATCAAAATATGGCATGAAATCAATGTGGCACTAATGAAAAGTTATATTTAAGAATGGTTTAAGAAAACTATTGACAAACTGACCATTAAGGGGCAAGAGACAGTTGATACAGTTCCTGTAACCATCAACGAAGACAATAAAAGGAGACCAACAAGTAAGCGAAGACACGAGAGACCATCATAGTAAGTTTATGTTGATCACATCTTTCTTTTCTTTATCAAGTCCTTCATCCATTTATTCCACCTCTTTCACTAGAAAGGTTTAACCGAAGACTGATAAATCCTTTTTTCGTCTTACCAGGTCCTTATGTTCTTCTATCACCCACCATCTTCCTTCTACAATCTTAATTCTCGTGTATATTTGATTTAATGTCCATGGGATCCCCAATCCCAATATTTAAGACAAGCACATTTTAAATTTCAAAGAATATGTAACAAACTATATATTTGTTAGAAATTTCAAGAGAGCTATTTCGAGAACAATCTCGATTGTGCTTTGTAGCCCATAGTTTTGAATACAAAGTATTTGAGGTTGATCTATCATTATGTTTATTTGAGTTTCCCATGTTCACTCTGTTAAATTTCTCTTATGCATGCATACCATCTTCTTTTTATTTTATGTGATCAGAAATATTTAGTCAAACTATGATGGATGTGAGGAAACTTTTCTTATTTTCTTTAAGTGTGTGAATGTGCTCGGTTCCTGGTCCTTTCTCAGGAAATTTATTTTAAAAGAAAAAAAAAACATTTTCCTTTTATTTTCTTGCAATATTTATATTTATTTGAATTACTACGACGAACTTCTATCAAGTCCCACATTTTGAATATCTAAAAATCCCAAAAAAATCTAAAAAGGAGTACCACCTCTATAAAATTGCAGGGGTATTTACATCCTCATGAGTGTGTTGTTTTGGTCCTAATGGATTCAAGCATCAACAATGAACTATAACTGTTTTTGAATAGTATAGATCTTGTATCCAAATCCTTGATATACCTATAACCATTCCTAAATTATGTTTAGTAAATCATGATGGTTCACCCATTTTAAATTATGTTTAATAAATCATGATGGTTCACCCATTTTAATTTGAACTTAAAATGGATATATTGGGCCTTGTCTTCTAAAGATACATCTAAAGATATAAGGTTGTGATCAAACAAAGATCCTTGAAGAATGATTTAAGAATCCATGTCATATTTTTCCTTTATATAATTTTCATTGACTAAGAACCTATTCGACCTTTATATGATGGAGCCTTTCCCATTCCTCATATTATTCTAAGTAAAGTGACCCTTATTTAGAACTATATCAATAATGTAATTTTCTTGAATAAAACGTGATAAAATTAAACCCGTGTTCCCTTGGATTCCACTTATTTTCTCATGGGATACAAAGATCAAGTTGAGATCTCCACCAATGATCTAGGTGAGATCCCACCTATACTTTCTTTCAATGGTATCATATTCCATTATCTTGGTTTTAAATTTTGGAAAACAAGGCATAAACATTTGTTAAGATGAAACATTTATTCCATACCTTTGATTATTATTCAACAACCTAAATTTCATAAAAATAGAAACAATAAGTAATGCCATGCTTTAAGAACGATAAAAAGTGAATGAATAAAAACAAAATTTTGAGGTAGCATCCTCTACACCTTATGATTACAAATAAATTCTTATGATCCCTAAAACTATATCTCATTTATATATATAGGAGACATAATGTACATTTAAAAATAATGATCCTAGTTGACCAATAATGAGAACAATAATATAACATTAGCAATGTAATGGCCAAATACCTAGGGGATTAACATGCCTCAACCATTCAAACAATCATTTCCCTCAACTCATGATTAGTTTTGGATGTTTATGTATGAGTAAATCATCCTTCCAAGTTTCATCATATATCTATAATTCTTCAAATTGATGAGAAATTCCATAATTTCTCCTAGCATGTTCTTCCACTTTTTTTGCTACTACAAATGTAATCTTTTCTCCCTATGATAATGGTTCTTGTTCAAGAATCTGTCCTCAAATGGTACCAAAAGTGATATGTATATATTCTACATTGATTTCTCCTCACTCTTTTTTAATCACCACAAATTGAGCTTCCAATGAAAAGTTATGATCATTTTAAGTTGACCCACCTTGTAAAGCCTTGATTTGGGGATTACTTTGCTAACATAGCTTAAAATGGATATAAATTCTCCAATTATAATATTTTTTTGATGAAATTTTTTATAGGATGGTCTTTTTAATGTCCTCTTCAAGCTTCAACTAATTTCATGCAATTTTTAAATTACAAGAGAAAATTAGGGTGGAACTACTAGAACCTGCCATTATTTCCTTACTTGAGGAGAGAGAACTTGTATGGACTTCCCATTTGGCAATAATTCCCTAACAAGTTTGAAATTTGGACCTGAAACACTCTGGTCTATATTATTTCCAATGCCACTAGTGGAACTTAATTTACACCTTAGAATATTCAACTATTACTATTTGATTAGAACTACTAATTTAAGCTTAGTTTGGTGACTAGACAAAACCCTAACTTGTATAACTTGTAACCCAAAAAGTGTACCAAGCTAAATTTTGATATGTACCCATTGTACTTCACTCTTCCCTCTATCAATCATAAAATTTCCATGTAATGAAAATTACCAAAAAAAATTATTGTGGAAATGGTAAGATAACTCATTTGAAGGGGCTAAACTGAAGATTGTTCCCTCTAATCTCAAATGTTATGGGACAAATATCCAAAATATCATAAAATAGAAAGAATAAGTAATTTCACACCTTGAGAATGATAAAAAGTGAATGAATAGCAATGCCACTTTGAGGGGAAACCCCATTTACACCTTATGTTTATAAATAACTCTTGATGATTCATAAAACTAGATCTCCTTGGTATGTATAGAAGATGAACGGTAGAATTACAAATAATGAACCTAGCCAACCAATAATGACAACAACAATATAACAATAGCACTGTAATAGCCCAATACCTTGGGGATTAACATTGACTATTCCTTGATTGTAATCCAATGCCTCCCTATATGGACCTCCAAGACCTCTAAGGCATCTAAGTTGATCCACGTTGTTCCTCCACTTTTTATACTTGAACTTATATATAAGCCTTTTTTCCAAATTTGATCTTTTTTTGCTCCCATCCTACCTTCATCTAGCTAATTTGTCTCTTAGATAAGTAAAGTATCACATTTATCTAATTTGATCAATCTTCATTTTGCTTCAAGGACTATGCTTCTTACATTCCATAATAATATCTTCATAATTTATCTAGGAATTTTTTTCTCCCATCAACAAGGGATTATGATTGTTTGGGATCCCTACTAGAGCGTAGGGCCATTCTATGTTTTAGGAGGTTTTTTTAATTTTGTTCATTTATTATTGAGTTTTGGGGTTCATTCTCAATGTTTTCTTGAGTTTCTTCCTTCTTTTTTTTAATCATGTTTTTTGGCTTCATTTGATTACCTGGAGTCCATTTTTTTATCTATAGAATTGGGGGAAAATGTTGTTTTCCTTCTAGAATTTAGTGGTGAATATGCATAGATTGATATTATCTTGATCAAAATACCAATCTAGGGGTATTTAATATTGATTTTCCATGGAATTCACTAAGGTGGTATTTAATTTTTAGTGAATTCTTCCCTAGATCAAGATTTGCTTGTGATTTTAGGAGTTGAAAAAGCATCTATCCTACTTTTGAAAATAATTGTAGATTATCCCTACATTATTCACGGAGGTTAGTAAATTCCATTTATTCATATGAAGTGTGACTAATGCATGTTATATGGAGAGATTTTCCTTCTTAGGTGATTTTGATATAGATATAGATCGTGTCACAAATGTGAATGAGAACAATGCTATTAAAGGAGGTTAGGACGTTTCTAATTTGATGCATTAGTGAAAAAATATTATTATATTGTTACATTTTCCTCTCCTTGGTGAGTACTTTGGTCAAGTGGATACCAAAACATGTTCCATGCTAAAGGTTACCTTAACCCAATAGATATAATAGTGGATGAAAAAGCATGTTCTATGCTAAAGGTTAAAGTATGATCAATAAGCACTTCAACCTCAACAACAAACTAGAATCATTACCTATTCTTAAGAGTAAAAGTGAAGCAAGTCCATCGATGTTCTTGGAGCCAATTTATGTCTCCTTAAAATAATTTCAAATGCAAGGTAATAAGATGTAAAGTACTTTACATCATGACAATATTTTTTGTTTTTTGAAGTTTTTATTGAAAGTTTCATCCAATTCTACAAATGTTTCCTATAAAAAGGTTTTCTTCAAAAATGGTTTGCATATCATTTGGTTGATCTCAATGGCTTTCCTTAGATGTGAAATGAAAGGAAAGTGCAAAGGAGGTCAATGTTAATATATGGAATGTTAAAATAAAGGTACAACTTCAAACAATCAAGATTAGGTGCATCTGTAAATCAAAACAAAATTTGTACTCAATTATCGGGCATCAAATTCCACTATTCATAGCACCAATGTGTTGATCCTAAATTGGATACTTTTGACCCACCAGTGGATGATTGTGACTTATTTATTAAAAAATAATGATAGATGTCACGTGGATGATTGTGACTTATTTTGAATTTTGTCAACAGAAGTTGGCTCTTCTGTTCTGCAAGTTTTGTTTACGAAGAATTTTATGTACTCCTTTCATGGTTAAGTTTACGAAGAGTTCTAGTTTGAATTTACTTCCTTCATTAATAAATAAGTTTACAAAGAATCTTATTTCCTTCCTTCGTGGATAAGTTTACGAAGACTTTTAGTTTGAATGGTCTATTTTCTTCGTGCCTCACTAAGCCAACGAAGATTCATTATTTAAAAACTCTATTATTATTTTAGTATGAGTCCTCTATTTCCTTCATTCATTGGTAAGTTACGAATATTTCTAAGGGAGATGAAGGATGCAGGAGGAAGAGCTCATTAAATATTACAAAGCAGCTGTGGACATGGTTAAGGATTTGATTTTTCTATTTTCCAAAGTAAATTATGAGTGCTACGATTTTGTCTTTTACATTAATTCACTTAATAGAATTTCATAATTTATCTTCTCTTATAAGGACTTCCCATAATGATTTTCACTCTAAGAATCTTACACTCAAACGTGATGTTGTATAATTGACTTGATAGACTTTATTTATCTTCTCGTACTAGGACTTTCCATAATGATTCTCACTCTAAGGATCTTTCACTATAAGGATTTTAGAGTGAAGGTATCTCCTTGGTATTGAATCCAAAAGAAAAAGAGATTTATAGAAGGAATTATTTATCTTGGAGAGTAAGGGTTATTGTAAGTATTAGGAGTATATTCTCTTGTTTTGAATCATGGGAGGTAGGGTTCAAAGTTAGAAGTGGTTCACTTCTGAATCCTTTTTCTAGTGTCCAAAATAATCATGATTTAGCTTGTGGTTCACTTCTGGAGACTTTCCAAATAATTATGTAACATTTTAGTGATTTTACACTAAGGTTTGATGGTGTACCCTTGGTATTAAACCTAAAAGGAAAAAACAATATGGAATGGCCATCTAGCTTGCAGAGTAAGGGCTCTTGTGAGGCTTTAGGAATATGTTTCCTTAACTGGAAGCATGAGAGGTAGGGTTCAAAGTTAGAAGTGGTTCACTTCTCAATCTTAGACCATTGTGATTTAGCTTGTGAGAAGCCACTTACTGCCAAGGTTAAACAAAACTCATACAAAGATATTGGAGGCCTAGAGGATAGTTTATGCATAGTAGTGTTTAGGGAGTAAGATTTGGGTGATGAGAGTCTAAAGGATTAGCTAGGTATCAAATAATTGGTTGGAAGATCAGGGTTCAAAGGAGGGCCATAGTTTGTAAGGGGTTGCCAAGAAAAGAAGGAAAGGTGATGATGTGTTAAGAAAAAATATAAGAGAATTCAAATGGTGATTGGCAAAGATCTTTTGATGAGACAAACAATCCCTATGAAGGAATTGACTCTAGCAAGTAGATTTTTTTTGGAGATTCATGAACAAAATAAATTTAAAAGAATGAATGGACTGGGGGAAATTTGTGGGTTATATGTATCCACTTTTCATATTTTGTCACAAGGATGAATGGTTTTTGTTGTCAATAATGATGATAACATTGAAAGGATAAAGACAAAAATTAGTACCATGACAATACTTTGTTAACCCTTAAATGGTGGATTCCCTACTTTGATCCTAGAGTAGAAAGATTTATAGTCCATCCCATGTGGTTTTTAAGTTTCCTACATTACAATTGAAATTTTAGAGTGAAGCCATTTTGAAGCAACCGTGAAGCAAGATGGGGATGTTTCTGAGTTTTAAGAAGGATTTATGTGAGTTAGCGATAAAAGTGGTGAAAATGCTAGTTCAACTGATTTATAGCTAGGTCTTCCAAATTGTATATGATTAGAGATGGGTAATAAGGTCTTTTTCCAGAATTCTAGTTTATGAGGGTGTCTCGTTCACTGTAATCTATTTCATCATTGACGGGCCCTAGTCTTGGCATCATTTTTGTATATTTTTGGAAACCATCCGCACCCTGTTTTACCAAACATTTTGCTCTACACCCTTTTTGTGCTTGGAATAACATATTAACCGAAGGTATTTATTGGTATGTGTTTTATCATATTTTATGAGTTGTATATATTGGTTTGTGTTTTATCATATTTTATGAGTTGTTAGGTAGTAAATTAGAGTAATTTAGAAACTTACCACAATTGGCAGTTGTCATAGTTTTGATAATTCAAGAATTATGCAACCCACTAGCTACAGGAAACCTACAGGAATTTGGCAACCTATCAGCTACATGAAGCCTATAGGAATCCCGCAGCCTACTAGCTACACGAAACCTAGAGGAATCCTGCAGTCTACCAACTACAGGAAGCCTACATGAATTCCATAGTTTTCTAGCTACAGGAAATCTACAACTAGGACAAAACCGCTTCTTGAGGGAGTTTTTGATGTCAGAATGTCGAATAAGGAAGACACATCTCTAACCACTTCTGGTATACAACTAGGAAATCGAGATTCTAAGGCTGGAAGTAGACCGAAGAAACGATCGTGTGGATTTCACTAAGTTGGATCATGTACAACAACGTATGATTTGTATTGATAATGATAATGATTAATGTTCACTAAAATTGAATTGGTCTATCAAATTTTAAAAAGAACATCAAAACAAACCCTTAAATATCTAAATGTAATTAATTACAACAATTGATTCAGACGTAAACTAATTTGAAATCAGCTGAGCTCGAATCTGGAAACGATAAATAAGTTTGGTGAGAAATCGTATGTATTATTGTATATATCTCAGATTAGTTTGAGGAGGGGCCACTATATAAGAATCAAGCCTCTTTCCTCGAAGGGAGAATTATTAGTATTGCAACTTTGATACTCTATATTTCAACCTTTATCTTTAATTCAATAATTTAGAGTTGGTTGCCAATGATTTCATATATGCAAGCATGGATTTACTTTCGTAGTTCCTGTTGTTTCTCGAGGCAGGCCCCCTGTACCAGACAGTTAATACTATAGTATTTTTATTTAGATTACATAGGAGTTAGTATTAATTTTTGAAATTGATTAATTAATTTCCATAGTTGTTAATATTAATTTTTGCAATTGATTAATTAATTTCCATGGTTGTTAATATTAATTTTTACAATTGCTTGATTGCTAGGGTAATTCCTAAAGTTGATTAGTTCGTTTTTTTTTTATAGTGGTAATTCTTGAAAGTTGATAATTACAAATTTACCTAGTATTGGTATTCTTTTGGAATTCTTTTGGAGGATAGTCAAGTAGTTCTTTTGGTTGAATGACTGCAAGTAATTTCTGAACACGAGAATATTCAGTCAATACTTTTAAGTCTTCTTTAGACAAAATTCTTTACTTTGTAGCACTTCAAAATTTTGGCATAAGTTTGATTATATGAATCCTCTTGATGAGCTTAACTTGATGTTGATCAATACTTAAACAACATTTTGGTAGGGATTAGCTGTAGTATTTCAGTTTTTGTAAGTGTGATTTATTTCCAAGCAAGTGTGATGTGATTTCAATTTAAGTAAATTGTGATTTACTTTCGAACATAAGTGTGATTTCAATTTATGTAAAGTGTGCAATCTCAATTCTTACAAGAGTGCTTTCAATTACTGTAAGTGTGCAATTTCAATTCCTTCCACAATGATTTATTTTTCTAGCAAGAGTGTTTGTTCATTATCAAAACTACAACTACAAATCCAAATCATTGTAATAAAACTTGTAACTTGCATGTATAGTGCACGGTAGTTCGCAGGTTCTATATGGATCTCAGATTGATAATTAAATGCACATACATTCTCTTTGACTCTTTGATTAATTAGAAAGAAAATTAAAAGAACTGTCAATCATTGTGGTCACATCAAGGAGTCCCCTTTCGAAAAACCCAAAAAGTGAATAATTTGTAAAAGGAAAGCTATGGCATTCGGGAACATGGATAGACTCCATACATAATCAAATGTATTTTGTAATGGCCATGGAGAAAAATGTTTAGTCACTAGTGTTGTTTTTGTGCAAATATTGGCAGAAACCATGTCCACCATTAGAAAAATGATCATCCCTTCAAATGCCATACCAATCTCAGAGATCACACTAGTGGAAGTGATAAATCACTTAGAGGTGATCAATTAGATGCACCCATGGGAATTACCTTCATCCCAAGATATGAATGTTGAAGTATCTCCCTATTATCTTCCTTTCTATCCCATTAATTTAATATGTAATGAGAATGTAGTTGTAGAGGTACAGGCGAATATTGAATTAGGGATAAAAATGGGAACTTGTCAAGGGTTCACCAACACCCTAATGATCTAGTTATAGAACTGAAGGGAGATATATCCCTAGTTAAGAAACCTGTAATGCCCATATATATATCTAAACATCCTTATCCTCATAAGCAATTTATTTCTTAACTAAGACAATACTTATTCAGCATAATATTGATATTCATACTAGCGACTTCAGCAATTTAGATTCATCAAATATTAACGAATTCATAGCAGAATAAAATAAATGCATAATTTAACAGGATTACCTGGTCCTGATGCTAATCTGCGTTGCCAGCTGCCTTGTTGTTGCTCTCCTGCTACCTGCTACACAGTCCAGTCCTATTGCAAACATAGAAAAATAATTGCCCAAAACTATTATCCACCCTGCCAACTAGGAAAACGACCTAGCTCCAAGATATATACGGATATCCTGGCCCTCCAAGCCCAAAACCTCTAGCAACTCGGTGCCTGCCTGATCAATATGTCACAACCAGAAAATCCTGTGCTTCAATCTGAGCACACCAATCTCACAGCCCCTCTCAGCTCTCTGCCCATAGCAAGAAAACAGTCCTCCGTAGAATCCTCCCCCTCCAACTCCTTCCTTCCTTCCTTATCCCCCCCCTTCACCGACACTCCTCCTTCCATTAAATTCCTTATCCCTACATTTAATTACCCTTATCCATTCCC